>LQNS02278182.1:3954135-4020639 GCA_001587735.2 Parhyale hawaiensis
TTTGTTTGTATGAGCTGGCTTTGGGTTTGGGGCTCTGGGTAGCCCCTGAGTTGGAGGAAATGCCACTCTAAAGGCGGGTGAGACCTTTTTGGTCCAACGGCATCCCTGAGAGGAGATCAACAGGCTGGTGCCATAGCTGGGTACTCAGTCTTCAGAAGTCTGCTCCTCTCTCTCTCTTTTATCAGGTAGTACCACCTGATGCTCTTTTCCTTTTCTTTCTCTTCTTCTTCTTTTCGGCCAAAGTCCGTACTGGTGATGGCAGAGTCTGGGGCGCGTAGATAGCTGGCCGCTTTCGTAGCTATCGTTACTGCCGGTTTGTTTTTTCTTTATTTACCTTATACTATCTTCTTCGTTTATGGGATTCTTTGTTTCTTCTCCTTTGTATATTTCTGTATTTATTTGTACATTACTGTATATTTATGCATTTTTATTTTTTCTCTTTTTTCTATTACTTTGTGGAGATGTAGAAAAAAAAAAACAGTACACAGCATGTTGTGTTCTAATTGACTAAAAAATTGACCAGACATCCAATGCTCAACCCAATCGGAAAATTGCAGGCCAACATCCGATTTCTATCTCAGAGAGCATCGCAGAGTATCGGATCTCCCCTACAATTCTCTTCTGGTATCCTAATGGCATTTGCTCAGTTAGGCGACCTTATTTGTACCTTATCTTTTAGTGAGTCATTAGGTATACACATTGCTGTGCTCGAAAGTACGCAAACGATGCGTTTGAACTCTGAGTAGTACATGATCCGAACGACTGACGTCTGAACCTCCGACTTTAGGTACACTGTAATACATCATCATGCGCATACTCGCGCAACGCATATTCCAAAACTTTTTCTGGCATCAATCGTGGCATGGCAGGTACAGGCATCTGTTTGACTGAATAATTAATGAACCTCAGTGGCTGATGTCAACTTTAATTATTTCCGTTCTGACAAACGCCGTAAAAGCTGATGCTGATCATGTCAAAAGGACCGTGCAAGCGCCTAATGAACAGGATTATCCGCTAACAACCAGCTAATTAACATCAGCTGCCCTCGAATTTTTGATCGACAAAGAGAAGCAGAAGCACTAACTGCCCACTCCAACTAGCAAAATGAAATACAATGGTTCGTGCTGCAGATAACTGCCAGCTAGACCACAGAGGTATACCACAAATTTTTAGAGCTATCTATATATATGGTCTCAACGATTGTAGGCATAGGTGAAAACTGCAATCCCTCATCGTCCCTATTACAGTTTAGGATTGTATCCTCGCAGTGGACTGTGAAAGTTAGAAACGCCATCGTTGGAACCTGAGTATCCCAAGAGTTTACGTGCCTCACGGGGAAGCGAATACCCAATGTCACTCAATGTCTCTGAATGCCAAGTTGCTTGGGGATTGGAGTATCACAGTATTCACAGATAATATTAACTCCACCAAGGAGGTTATGTTTATGTTGGAGCTTGTCTGTCACCAATACAAGTACAATTTCTGGACGGATCTTCATAAAATATACAGGGATTGTTATAGGCATGCTTTTTGAATGGATGATTACTTATGGTGACGATCCGTTCAGCTATTTATTTTGTTCATGTTTGTTTGTTTGTCTGCATGTTTTTTTCTTGGAATCATAGCTCAGAAAGTTACCAATGAAGTTTTATAAAGTTGTCAGAAAGTATTGGGAATGGTGGGAGGCGCAAATGACTATATTTTGTGATGATTTTCTTCTCAATCAGTCTATTTTACTGAATGTTCATTTTACTGTTCGTCAAAGTATAAATGGATCTTTAAGAAATTTTCAAGAACTAGTGGGGCCGTTACGACGCACAGATGACCAAATTTTGATGTGGATTTGCTTGATCCGTTTGTGTGTTTGCCTCTGCGTTTGTCATTTTGTTGTAAGAAATTTACTCAAAAAGTTGTGAATGAATTTCAAGAAATTTACAGAAGCGCTAGAAATGTTACGAGGAACAAAGGACCCAATTTTGGTGATGATGGAAGAGGAATCTTCGATTCATGACCTATTTGAATTTTTCGTTAACATGGCTTTGATTGGCGGATATATGCATTGCGAAAGTGCTTCTATTAGTAAATTTTTATTAGTTTAGTGGATAGATATATGACTCTTCCTCAACTTAAAACTGTTTGATAACTGGAGATATCACGTTATGTAGTTACCTAAATTTTTAGCAGCTTGATGACTCGAGCTATCACTTGCATCTCATGAAATTTTAGCACTTTAGTTACAAAATGTGCCACTAATTGTATCCGTAATACTAGTAGTTTGGTGACTGGAGATGTTAAACGTAGGTAATGTATTTGAATTTCCAGTGCTTCTGTGTCTGGGATGTTAAGAAGGAATGTATTTACTTTTCCAAAGAGTTAGTAATATGAGAGATATTCTGAAGGTAATATAATTATCTGTATTTTTGTTAGTTTGGTGACCTGAGATAATTTACAGATAATGAATGTGAAATTCCAATTGTTCTGTTATCGGAGATGTCACTTGGGTAATGTATCTGGATTTACATCAGTCCCGTACCGGGAGACATCACGCAATATATGTGCCTAAATTTCCACTAGTTTTGTAGCAGGTGATATCCGGTAGGTTATGTATGTGAATTTCTCGTAGTTTAGTGACATTAGACAGCGAGTAATGCTTCCGAACTGCTAGTAGCAGTTTGTGACTTGACACATCACCCACTATATCTCAATTTCCATCAGCTTAGCGTCTAGATATATTTAATTCGCAGTTTATAATAAGTATCAGCTTCTTGTGATTTGATCTATCAAGTAATCAGTGCACATGAACTTCCAGGAGATTAATTACACGAGACACCAAGCAGTGTATCTGCATTTCCACTAGTTTTATGATCGGAGACATCACGAAATGCGTGTGAATTTGGTAACGAGGTATCATGTAACATTTCTCCTCTCGCGGAAGTCCATTGTTTGTACAGCGTTGCGTATTTTCTCTGGAGGCAGCTATTTCGTGCCCCATTGGGGCTCCGGCACTGGATCGTTTCTTTGTTTTTACGATGAACGTGAGCGGAAACTTCCAAGCAGCAACTCACGCCTTGACCGCAATTTCTGTTTATATCTAACTGTCGTAACAAGTTTGGAAAACTTGGTGCCTCGCAAACATAACTTTTACATACTCTTAAGCCTTGAGCAAGCTATTCGCTTTCATGTGGGCAGGCAAGCGAGAGGAAACAAATCGAAATTTCCAACAAGTTTAGCAAATTTGAGTTCGAGAGTTTACTACCGTGTTCCAATATAGAATAGTTGACATAATACATTCAAGGAAAGTGATGGGGAAATTTAGTTAGTGTTTTGAAAACAGTGGGTGAAAATTGGTGCATAACTATCCCAAACTATTATAGCACTACTTGATCGACCTGATGGTTTTGGTACATCATGTTGTTGGCTGCGAATCAGAAATATATCAAAGCCATATAGCACACGATGTTCTCAATGATATACCAGAAAAACGGGTAGATCCAAACATGGAGACTTGGTGGATACCGTGCGTGGCGATGATACCTCCAAACCAGAAGTAAATCGAATACCTGATAATTATTAGCAGTCAACTTAGATACTGTACTTTTCTAAGACCTAATGGTTGCAGTGCAGGATGTTATTAGCTGGAACAAGGTATTTATCAAATGTCTGAGCGGATCTTAACGCAGTAAGCAAAAGAAGAAAACGTAAAAATGCGGCTATATTCAGCATGATGCTGAGTATAGCTGCATTTAAAATTTTCTTCTTTTTGCTCACTAGCTAGTGCTTACAATTTTCAAGCGTTGTTATTGTCATTGAAACCACTGTACTACTGCATAACCGATATGAATAACATTGATTTAAATCTTAATGAGCTGCATCATGGATATAAGTGTATGTGAGAGCAGAAGTATTATTCTCTGAAAATAATATAAAACTAAAACGCCTCATGGCGTAAGACCATCACCCGCGGTGGGAGCACATTCAAAGAAGTCATTTTTGATGGCCAGCTAATCCTAATTTCTCATACGGATGCTGTGTTCAACAAGCCTGGCGATGCGCTGACCGCCCCGTTCAGATCTCTTAATAATAACATAGAAAAAGTAGAAGGCCTTGTGACGAAAGACGATCTGCCGCAGTGGAGGCAAATTCGCGGAGGTAGAGAAAATTCAACGCCGTCATTTTGAATGCTCAGCTAGGCCTAGTTTTTTGGCATGGGACACATCTAGGTTAACCCACCAAACTCCCTACAAAAAATTATGAAGATTTCTCAACTCCTTCTACCTGTTTTTGGATGGACAGATAAATATATATACTTTAATATTCAACGAAAACATTATCACCTCTCTCACTTCGTTCGCGAGTGAGAATTATTTGTATTAATGAAATGGTTATCTTTTATTGCGATTTATTAGAACGAGCAGGAAGAAGTGAAACTTTGGCCCTATGTCGTTGGGTCAGTTAGATTACTCGCTCGCCTCGAAGGGGTAGAAAGCTATCAGCTCTGTCTGATGAGCGACGGAATTGAATCTATGGGTGAGCAGCACTGCAGTGCGGGAGGTGCGGTGCTGTAGCATAAAGAGAGATCGGAGAAGGCAAAACAGCTGACACGATAATTTTGTTACACCGCTGATGAAACAACACAGATGAAGAAATAATTTCAATTTATCACTGAGGAACCAAAACAGCTGGTGAAATCATCTTAGAGTAACACTGAACTGAGGGAATGAAACAGTGAAACAGCTGTTAGAAACAATCAGGTATAGCGCAGAGGTAACAACAAAGCTGATGAAATAATTTGGGTGCAACACTGAGACACTTCCGAGGAAACTGTTTGGGGCATAGCCACAGTCTTTGGCGTGCTGGGGCCATTGACCTGTATTTACAGCCGGCAAATAAATTTCAATCGGGTGGAGGCCATTTTTTAAAAAAAGAAAAAAAAACTTGAAAATGCTTCTTAATAACAATGTCTAAAAAATATAACTTCAGATGGTGTCACTACCTTAAAATCTAGTCATTCTAGAAGCATTTATTAGATTAGATAAGCGGTAGTAGACGGAGCAATAGGCCCATTCCCATAGAGCCGAAGGGACTTACGTCCTGGCCCTCTATGAGCTACTACCATTATGTCAGTGTTATTTAGATCACTGAGGAGAAAAAAGGAAAAGAGGGAAGGGAATCCCTAGCCAAGGAGACGATCATGCAACCACGATTCATAGCTACAGATCTATGGATCTTGGAGACGTTAAGTTACATGGGGCGAATGAGAGAAATTATGGATTAATGTAGCCTCCGAAGCATTGGCCGTTAAAAGTTTGTGACTCTTGAAGGAAGTGTTCTTAGCTGTGGAGGGTGTCTCTCCCATAGTTTGTCAAAACGATTTTTAAACGCGCTGACTGTCTTCGCACCGACAACGTCAGAGGGGAGTTTATTCCAGATGTTCACTATGACATACGAAAAGAACTGCTGGCTCATTATTGTTCTTCGAGCTTTATGCTTGAGTTTTTGGCCGCTGTTTCACAGGCGATTATTAACGTCTCTCTTAAAAAGTCCCGCTGTAGGTACGTCGTTGATGCTATTCAAATACTTGAATGTTTCTATTAGCTTCCGCCTGAGTCGTCTTTGCTCGTGAAAGACCAGGCCAACTTCATGCAGGCAACACTCGTGTGGCTTGTATCGCAGCGTTGCTCTGCGTTGGATTCTTTCCTTGTTATCGATGCCTGTGCACAGATGTGGCAACCAGAAGTGAACAACAAATTTTAAACGTTGGCGCACAAGCGCTTTCTCCAGAGGAATGATGATGTCCTTGGATTTCTATTCAAAATTTCTGGCAATGCCATTTTCACACTCTTGTTACATATATATGCCATCTTCCTCATTAACCTTGCAAATATTAAGCGAACAAGGCTTAAATATCACGTGAAAGGTAGAGTGCTCTACTTACTCTTTAGACAGCTACCCAGATGAACTTCATAAAAAGTTAGAGAACTTTATTTGGCCAGAACTATTTGCAATAATTTTATACCTTCTGTACATACAAAAAATAACAGATTGAGGACAAAATGACGTGGTTTAGCAACTGCAGATCGTTCATAATATTATTTATGAAATGATGATACTGTCGCTCCTCTGCATAAACTACGTTGCCTTTGTTAGTTAAATACTAGTCGCAGAGAGACAAATAACATCGATGGAGATAAAAATTTCCCGTATGCAATACCTCTAGCTGAAACTATTCAACGCTCCTTCTTACTTATGTGCTAGTCTGCTTTGCTACTTTCGAGGCTCTATGACCTGGGGCATGGAAATACGAAAAAATAAATATTAGCGGATCATAAGCACTCCACTCATGGACCATTCGTCTCACTGACCCAACAAATTCCAAAGCTCTCTTTACGTGCAGCTGCTGAGTGGACGCTGCTATATAAGAGGTTCAAGTGCCTCAAAACATTGCTGGCTGTTCGAAAAGCTCTCTTTTGATGGCGTTAAATTGCATTTGCCGCCCAAATTTGCCCAGAGTAAACAGCAACACTAAAGTGACATAGAACAGCAGGTGTTGACACAGCCTTCAGTATTGACAATGGTGATTGAAAAACGCGCTTTTCCTCACGTTCTGTTTGTCTATGTCCGCTAGTTGATGCTTGAAAAGAATATTATATGGGAGAGTGCAAATTACTTGAATGCTAAAAGAAATGTAAATGCAATCGCTTCCTTACTTGACAGTGTTGGTATTTGTTCGTAGAATGAGAGCCGAGCAGCAGATGTGAAAAATGTGAATATTATGTGGCATACCATGCAATGTCGCGGCTTACTTGCTGGACTGGGAGGACATTAATATTATGTTCACAGAACGAGCAGTGAATTCTTACTGCTGCGTAGTTACTGAGCTGACTTGCTAGTTCTCCTAATATATATGGACAGATCTTTATGCCTTGAAAATTCAGCCTGCTAACTAGTTCTTTTGTGTATGTGCAGTCAAGCCCGTTAGAAAACGCAGATCGCTGATTAGTTTTGATTAGGCTTAGGACCTTCTGCAGTCTGCACTGCAGTCCAGATTGCTAGACCACTTCCCTCGGGCTTGACAATTCTGGAATACCCCGATTTCCTGATTGTTGATTGACTCGCTTGACTTTTGGTCCCTGTGGAGATAGGAGTAAATCCAAATTACAAATTTCATCCTTTATATATTGTCGAAAACCTTCTGCAGTCCCAAGAAAATCCAGCCTGCTGATTTTGTCCCTCCAGAATTCGAACCGACTGTGCCCCTTCCAGGAAAGATTCATCTGCTAACTCAGGGGCAGCACAATCGCGGCAGTCCTTGCAGCAAAGATATTTGCCGACCTGGCCAAAAGTTTGGAAAAGAACGGCTAGTGTGTTCGAAAAATTCAATTTAGAAGACTGGTTTCCTTGGTCATAAATTTGCTGCTAGAGAGTGCGAATTGTCAGTAGCAGTAAAATTGAACGGAAGCTTATACTTTATTATGCTGAAGTCTCGTAAATAGAGCATATTATTTGCACGCGTTCTTTTGGTGCTTCTGGAATTGATAAAAATCAGGAGAGCAATTTACAAAGACGATCGTTTATAGGTGTCTGCTGGATCCAGCATCAGTTCTTCGCTGTAAATTGGGATTTGAATAATATGGCAAAGTAGCCTTGATGACTTAGACAAGTTTAAGTTTCAAGCTAAGTACATATTTTGAGTTGAGGTTTGAAGAATCTGTGAAAAACGCCGAATATTGGACGTACATCGTAGTTCCTCCAGACTTATGTTTCTTTCATTCAAAAAAAAAAAAAAAATCCCCGATGTTCCAACGACGAAAATGCACTTTTCGCGTAAGTAGTTTTTTCGTTTTGGGCAATAAGTTTGTTCGAATAAGTTTCCGTCGCTGACCGTAGTAATATGTGACTGTAAGGATAAACCTTGCACCAATCGGAAATGTCCTTTTTTCGTAACTGCTCCTTGCTTCAAATCCTGTATATCAGGAGGAGATGCCCAGAACTTTGACGACGTAAGCCAATCGATTTAATCGCTACTTCCCTGTGGTACTCCGCAGGATCATTTCATGCAAGGTAAGCACTAATAGAGAATAACCAAAGCAGCAGAATCCGTACTATTTCTCTCTGATAAACTAGCCATTTTTTCCTCTGAAGACAACAATGGCTGGGAAAGAAGTGCGAGCAGTGCCCTGGACTCAATAATAATTTCACCCTCAGCGGAACTTCCAAGAAAAAAGAACTTGACCGCAACGGCATAAGGCTGTGGTAAACGTGTTCTTGCTGTTCCAATATTATTGTACTTACGATAATAATGTAGAGGAACGGAAACTAAGGGAAGAAAAATAGGAGCAATCAAGAGGTCGTAAGACAGTCCGTATCGCAATTAGGAAGCCATCTGTGAACGCTATTAGGCCTGATGGGCCTCGCTGGCTGCGGCAGGCACCAATACCGTTTTAATGCAGCGCTTCGACCTTATTGCATTCCACTGTAACGTTGCGCTCTCTTGATCTCTTTAGTTAATTGCGCGGCAACTATGGGAAAAGAGAATCCCTTCATAAAGTCGGAGTGACTAACGGTAGGCAACTCGGTTGCTTGAAAATAATTAGTCATTTGACTGGGTAATGAGAGCAATATCGCTTGCCCAGGCAAAGATGTTACCTACACTTAGCTAATTGGGCTCTGAGTTTGGAGAGCGTTTGGAAGATGCGCCTAACGCTGGCGTGAGAAAATAATAATTATTGTTTGCTTGATGTGCATGCATGCTGAGAGTATCCCCGCGTTTAGAAAAAAATGCAGGTCTAAACCGTACTCATATTTTTTGAACAAATATAACGGTTAGGTTTTTCTTATAATTATAGTGACTAAATGTTTTTACTTGAGATTTGCTAGCTGCAAATGCTGTAAAGCTGATGAACAACAGTATATTTATCAAAATATCCTTCATACCATTGATAACCCTCCACTGCGTGTCAGAACCCCCCTACTAATCTAATGGTACTGATCATATCTAATCAGTAATTCCATTAGTTACGGTTTCCATAAGGCATCCGTATTGTTGTCTCTTGGCCGACTGGGAGTGGCATAGCAGCAACAGCTTGGAGCGGGCCTGAGCCTCGGCTTTGGCTCCTCTCTGGGAACGAACATCGTATAAACTCTAGCTCTGTTGCTAACTATCTAATCTAAACGGTGATGCGTGCAGTCACTGAATCTCAGTAATTGCCTATGAATATTAACTCGTTTGGTATCAAAACTTCAATGCAAGATATTCATTCCATCAATAGCATTTTGTCACATATTGAAAAAGTATGCAAGCTCTCACAAATTTACAACAATATATCACTGTATCAGTTTGTTATTAGAAATATGCTATTTTATGCTGTCGCTTTTTTGTATTAATATTCGTTTAATATCAGCTAGTCACATAGCCAAACGCCATTGTATGCTGTCACTAATTCCTATAAATATCCCATCAATGTCAAATAGTTACATATTAAAAACAAGACCATACTTCCACCTATGACCAGCAATAAATTCCATCATTATTAGCTTGTAATATATCCAAGTGATAGAGCCTATACCTCCACTGATTTGCAGTAATTTTCTATCAAAGTCCGCTCGTCACGTGTCAAAACGCCTCATTTCTCCATTCAGCTCACGCTCCCTATTGTTACCTTCACTCACCCGCTGGTCTTATCGAAAATTTCTATACCTCTTCAGCATTAATGGGCTAAGTGGAGTAGCGGAGGGAAGAGACGGATATGAAGAAAGAGGAGAAGGCCTGCCAGTCAAGTGTCGAATTTGCTGTTGTGCCGATGGAGTGAAACTCGATAAAGATGTGCTATGTGCGACATGCGGGCCGCCCGGAGTGGCAGCAATGGGATGGAATATCGAATTTTACCTTCGTCGGCAGGGCTCCAAATGCTAAGAGTACGTGAGTGTTGTCGCAACCACTTAGGAGCTGTGGCTCTGAGCTCTTTGGGTTCTTTTTCGGTCGAATTCTTGGATGAGGGTAGAATTGTTCTCTTGCTGCACGCTGCGATAGTGTTGCTTTTATTGTAGGTTTCTCTTTGGGTTCTCGAAGGCGTCGCAAAAATTTGCATACTGTTACAGTGTTCTGGAGAGCACTCGCTGCACTGTGCAGTTTTCTGCGTGAATTATCGAAAACGTGGATGGAATTCTACAGCAGCAGTGCTACGGAAAGTACGGATTATATTCGGCAGTGCTTTGTTTGAATTCCCGACGGCGTGTCAGTAATTCTGCACTCAGCAGTTAATACACAGATGTTGATTTAAATACTCAAGGGCGTTGAGAAAAATTTCGATGAATACTGATGTGGTGTTCCGGGGTATACGGATTAGTGATTTTATCAAACAAATTCCCGTTGTTGAGTCCTGGATAATGCTGGATGACTTCTTTTCTACTGAGCACTCTATAGCCAGAATTAGTAACTCTCAGAATATAAAAACAGCCAATATCAAAGGATGATAATTTGATAATTAGTTCAATTACACTTTTTTTGCCGCTATTTTTTGCCTGCATGAATCTTAATATATCACTTAGGGCATTCAGTTTTCCAGGAAGATTTGTAGAAAGAAAAATCCAAGGTAGTGGAGATACCAACAGTCACGAAATGAAGCAGAAACCGCTGAGTAAAAATAAATTCTGACAATAGCCACAAAAACGTAAAGGATTATGTAGTAATGGATTTCTAATGTATTTCATAATTCCCCTTTCCCACCGTTTTATTTGCACCTCCTCAGCTGGCGTGTAAGTGTGTGATATTATTGTCTTATAGATCTGCAGTTTTCTTAATACTAAAATAATCTCTGTAAGTATTGAATTATTTCTCTCGATTTATGCTTCTTTCCTATTTAAATTGTGCTACAGCAATCCAAAAAAAATCAGATTATCTACCTAGATGCAAGGTAAATCAAAGCGGATGACTCAAAACATTCATATTTCGAGTAATTTGTTTAGCTCACAAGCGAGATTCCTCGCGGAGACTCTCACCTCGCAGCATAGCACAGTCCACACAACGACACTCTGACAAGCACCGTGCCCTCACATCCAAACAGACATTGCTTCCGCGGCACGGAGTGGGGACGCACGCCATACTGTCGCCAATACAGATTTGCTCCTCTACAAGTAGATATCTACTCATTAATGTTGTGCCGGTCGACGTAGAGGAAGAAAATTAATATTGTGCCAACTTACATGGGCGAAGTTTGCACAGCTCTTCCAGTTTGTGCTCAAGTCGTGTGAGAGTTTCTGAAGCTTGTCGCCAGTTCTTCTTTTACGTTCCATAAACCATCAAGTTTAGAGTGAGTAGAAGTAGTATTCTCCTGGTTTAACCATCGGAAGTTTAGAGAGCTCAATCTAGCTTCACCGTTATAATATGATCCTCCATATACGCAGTGCGGATTTTTGTGAGAACGGCAAAAAACGGCTTGCAAGACGCTATTGATGAGCATGGCTAGGGCGAGGTAAGCTAAGCTCATTGCTCAACTCATCCAGACTCCCAACACTCGAGCTGGTTTCCTCACTGGTTGGACGTGTTAGTCGCAAACTGATTAGTCTCAAGACGACCGAAAAGTCCATTTTGGAATGCAGGATTGAGTTTTCGATCCTCTTAAGTTGATTCGATTAAGATTTAAAAGCTCATATTTAATCAGTAGTGATGAAACCAGAGCACCCGTCTGAAGTTCCGAATAATCAGAAGTTCGTGAGCTGAGCTAAGCATCACTTCGGCGGTCGGTGGCATTATCAGTATGTTGATAGCAATGTGTAACCCTTGCGCCAGGGTGTCTCCACAGATGGAAAACGCTCAAGGGTAGAGCAAGTTAGGAAGGAGGAAGAACAGCAGAACAAAAATATATTCAGCAGAAGTAAGAAAATTGAACGAAGCAAAGTAGCCACGAAAATTATACCATAAAGGCTCAATTCTGTCGTAAATTTTCACTAACAAAGTGTCATTAAAATTCATACATATCTCGAGAATGTTGCTTTCTTGGACAGTACGTTGAACTTGAAGACCGTTCAACCTACACTCCTTTGGACTTTTTCGTACGGCTAATCTTCCCAAGGCTACGCTGTGTCCTTTTAAACCAGAGGTACCCAACCTTTTCTCTGCTTAGCACCCCATTAGAACTTTTAATTTGCATTCGCAACCCCTACAAAAAATCATAACCCACATTATAATAACGTTTGTGCCACGAATTTAAGTTAATTTTTCAATGGCTCTGGATGGGAACCCTGTTCTACACAAACATAACTGTTACTAAAATGTCAGCCGTACGATGAGTCGCTCGGCAAGTGTCATCGGTGCCATCTCTTCAAATTTGCAGTAAATTAGCTCTTAGAAACCTGGTCACATTTTTGCTGCTTCAAGCAGCAATGCATTCGTACGATTAGCTGAAATAACACGAACAAAAGTTTATCGTATGAACTGACACTAACGTAATAAGTAGATCCTTCATTTTCAGCTCTGAAAATACTGTACACCAGTAGATGTATCAATACAACGCTTCATTTGTATTCAGCATCTAAAAGAACATATCCCTGAAGCCAATTCTGCTAGAAAGAATAAGTTATATTCTCCATCAATTGTTCCATACTGTGTAGATATTTGGAATAATCTTGATGGCTCTGCCTTTGTTGGTGCTTTCATTGGCAGCTTTAAACACTTTGTAAACAGAGGGATTCTGTGATCTTTAATTTTTTCTGTTTCTTTCTTTCTTTCTTTGTTTCTTTCTTCTCTTACTGGGCTGGTTGCGTGGGGGTTGACAACCTAATAGAGTTTATTCCGTTCTCACGTCGACAGTTTAGTATATTTTTAATAATGAACAATAATAATAATTTATCATTACAGCCTGATTACATTGAACCCTGAAGAGAGTATTCATTTTCAAGGCGCCTTTAATAGAAAAAATCATTTACACTACGAACAAAGCTAACGCATTCAATAATAAACAGATCATGCTGGTTTATATTTTCCAAACATGGAACTCGTAGATCCATTTGGCCTGGCCCAACTTTTCATCCGTTTCCCTCAAACTGGAACATTTTCGCGCCGTGCGCAAATTTGAAAACAAACCAAATAACCATTTATTCAATTCCCAAGAGTTTGACTGCGTGTCAAAACTTTTTAATAAAAAGAATGCCTGGCAGCGTGCACCTGAGGCCCCAGCGGGGAGTCTGCCGCAGTCGCTAAAATTATTGATGTATAGTGAAGTTTTTCTCCATGTTCAGTTCCAGTTGCTGGTAAGCAACATGTTAAATATTTAGAGCAAGTGAAGCAGTACAAAATATCGAATTGGATTGAACCTAATAAACTTGTGGAATATGAAACAAATTTTGCTCCTTCCATTGTTGGCGGATTGAGTGTTACCAACCGGTAAAACTGGCTAGTATAAAACATCACCAAAATTTGTGTAAGATTTATGGACTAGCGGAACACAGAACAAAAACAAAGTTAATTGTATGCCATTTGCCTTTTTAGATGTAGTATAGTGATAAAATATGAAAGTACGAGGGTCGTTCCAAAAACAATGCCTCCTATTTTTTAGTTCCAAAATTTGAAGAGCTATGAAGAGGAATGTTGCACCATTGAAACGAGCGCCTTTTTGTGCTTCAGAATTCATTTTTTTAGTCACCACCATTCTCAATGCACTTTTGCCAGTGATGAACGACAGTCTTGATGCCTCGGTCGTAAAAGGCAGCGCCTGCAGAGGCTGTCCATTTTTCACGGCTGCGATAACGGCGTTGTTGGGGAAACGCTTCCCACGTAATGCGTTCTTCAGACGTCCGAGCAAGTGGAATTACAACGGTGCCAGGTTGGTACAATACGGTGGGTGAAACAGCGCCGTCCAGTCGAACTTCATCACACATTCCGTGGTCTTCACGCTTGTATGTGGCCATGGCGTTGTCGAGTTGCATACGGGATGTTTCCCTTTTCTCTGGATGACAACATCGCTTCCAGTGCACTGACTTCCACTTCCAACTCACCATGCATATCATTTACCGCCATCCGCCAAACGGTAGAGATGAATTGATCGAGACGCACTTTGTTTTGCGGGGTTGTGGCAGTGCATGGGCGCCCGGAGCGATTTTGTCACTCACATCTCTGTGGGGTTGCTCTGCAATCGACTCCTTTCGGGCGGAATAAAAATGTAGGAGGTATTACTTTTGGAATGACCCTCGTATACAGATCTTCAAAAGAGTATAAATTTACAGACTAGCAGACCGTGAAACAAATTCAAAAGCCTCAGTCGTAGACTGCACACCTTTTAAAATATTGCACAAGTGATGCAATATAAATGCGACATCCAATTCCAGGTATAAAATTTCTGAAAAAAAAATGAAACATGACACTACTGCAGTGCTTTATATTATACTTTAATACACATCCTTTGAGTCTTTTTTATTTTTTTCATATATAAAAAATACGTAAAGGGTATGCAAGGTTTGATCTTCAATCGTTTCCACCATATTTTAAATGTTTAAAAACATCAAGTAAGGTTGCAACTATGATAGTTGCCGGCACTCAGCCCATTTGGACAAAATCATTTCCAAGAAGTAGTGAATTGAAGAATCTTGCATACTTTGGCCCCATGACACAAGAAAGACAACACAAGTTGTAAGGGCTGGAGGACAATTTGAAACAATAATCCTATACTAAAAATGCAATGGAAAACCAAGCAATTCATGTATGTGAAACAACAAACGAAATGTGAGCTTGTTTGTAGTCACGCAGTTATTGGAAAGGTTTTGATAGTGAGGCATCACAATAAATAAAGAAGCTGTGGTACGGAAGTGCTTACAAAGTTTCAGCAGGAGAAAAGTGAAACAAGTTGAGAATTGCATTTGTTGGGAGTCAAGGCGGCGGAGCGTGGGTGAGTCTCGTTTCATACGGTATCCTTTGTACTGTTACCCAATTACTGCATACGAAAAAAAAAAATTCTAGAACAACAATTTACACGATACCGACTGTCTCTTATACAGGAGCAAAATGCTATTCTTTTTGGTTATGGTATCATGTATCTGTTTATTCCTTTAGCCGGCGACTCTACTGAAATAAAAATTTATTTCTGCTAGAAACTGGTGGAGAGAATGACCACTAAAGCAATGGTTTCGACTGGAAAGAGGTAGAAATTATCTTGAATTTTCTTCAGTTAGTATTACTTACTTTTTCTTTGAGACAGCGGATGTGGCGTTAAATTTAAATACATACATGACCGATTGCTTCGAATGTGTTCTGAAACCAGTATCTTAGCAAACTGTGAAGTTCCACGTGACTAATTTGATGCAGAAACGACGCCCAACTATATGGAAATTTCATTAAAAGCGAATGCGCACAGCACCCATTAAGTTACCCTATAGGGATGGAGGGTCGATCTTGTATATAAGTCAGTAATGATGTTAATCGACAGAAATATAATGTTCCAATTATTTCCACTCACTAACATTTAATAGTTGTTTCTCTACTCCCAACTGTTACTCAATTTTATCAGGGCAACATTTCTCTAACTTCATGTTAAAATTTATTCATTCCAATAGTTATGTCATCTTAATACTTTCTTGTTTTGCAAAAATACACCAAGCACATTCTGTAAAGTTTCCTCATATTCAAGCTGACACTTAAAACGAAATAACATTTTACTACGATATAAAAATATAATTAATTTTAAGGCGGTTTTCTCCCAATATCAAGCTCGATTTACATAATGTATAGTTTCGAATCTATCCACACTTCATTACTCTGTAATAAGAACATCTGAAAATCGAACTGTTTGCAAGCAGTCTAGCTTCAACTCTCATTCGAACATGCATTTCTTGCGCTAGAAATCAGTAATAGTTTATATCTCAGAGAAAAACACCCAACTTGCTTATTTGCCATGCTATTTACAGAGGAAAAACTTTCATAAACGTTCCAGCCGAGATCGGGTTTGCACAACTCCCTCGAGGGCAGCTGTCTGGCACTGTCAGAACTCCGTAGCAAAGATGATACACGAGAGCATTGGTTTTCTTAAACTTCCATGCAGCCCCCTCAGCTCAACTTGGCAGTCCGGCTCGTAAGTATCGCTGCTTGAAGGTTTATAAACATAAATTTTATATCCTTACTTGAGACTAGATGTTGTATACGTATTTAGGAATTGCTACGGAATGATATTCCAGTACATTCTTACTGCTATCAAATAACTTCGATAACTGCACAAAAATGAGACCTTCGTGACACGTCATGTTATAAAAGATATTCCGTTAAAGGTTAACCATATACTGCGCACATTTGTCGATGTTACAAATCGTGTTATTTTTATGAAAAATAAGGCTTGCTTCGGTCACGAAGAGTTTAATTTGTTCATTTATCATCATGTTTAGCCCTTCTTATCCTTAGCTGTTCCTCATCCCAAGCATTTTGCCCTTCACTAAAAGTCTCATCTGCTGCCTCCCATTGGTCCACTTAATTTCCATAAATTTAATGAAGTATGAACGCCGTCATTCTTAAATCTGCCACTGGCATAAATGGCTTTTTGATGCAAATTAGGACGCAGATTTAAGCGGGTGGCATCAATTCTTCATACAGAGTATTGAGCGCTGATGAGAGATTGAGTCCAATGCGACAGCTACGCCAACATCGAAATCCGATTTGTGAACATGTCGGTCACGCTCATTCTTTTTTACTTGTGAATATTTTTTAATATGGTAAATTGACATAGAAAATAATTTTCATTGAAAAATTAATCAAAAACTAGTAATTCTAATTGACACAAATATAATTTACATCTTTTTTTCTTGATTTTTACAATACACATGCAGTACTAAAGCCATTTCTACTTATCTTCGGAAGAGGGTTTCATCACGATGAACAGTCCGGCACTGTGGCGAAGATGCAAGGTTAAAACTATAAATATAATGCAAGTAACAATAGCTCAGCAGAGCTGCAAGGAACACTCTGCGGAAGTGGGATCTTCGTTTCATCATTTTCTATTAAATTCTGTCGTTTAACCTATTTATAATCGCTCCAGTTCAGTTAGAACAAAGCTTCTTCTAATGCAAAATAACGACCGTTTTTGCAGCAAACCCCAATGCAGTTTCTTTCAAGAAAACTCCAAGGTCTAGAGCAGCTCCTTGACAAGGGGTCGAGACACTAGCGACTTACACCAATAAACTGGGAAAAAGCCCAACTTTGACCTCGGCTTTTAACTCGTAGTAAAGAGAGCCCGGCCCTGGCCAAAAATCCTGTTTTGTAGTGGTAATGGCTGTCATGAAAGCTTTAATGCGGCTGTGCTCGCCGTCGGGTACAATCGCAGTACAGGAGGACTCGACTGTTACTGCACGCTAACTTTATTTGCATTTCAAGAAGTTTTTCACTGGAGACATAAAAGCTTATTTAAATCCGCGACCCCTCGTTTCCAGCGTCATAAAAAGGATGGCGGCTAACATGGAGCTACAATTTTATGGCATTGCGGTGATTGGTTTTTCTGTCAAGGTTATTCCCTGCTGCAGGGTGTGACAGTCGTTAGGGATTTACGTGTGGTGAGAAGCAGTTACGAGCGCATAAATATTTGCAATGCCAGTTATCTTCTTTTTGTCTTTTGCGAGAGGAAAACACCGCTAGCTGCTTAATGAGCGAAAGCTTGGTATCGAGGCTTCGTTAGCAGAAGATGTTCATGCACGAGTAGTGCGTGTGAAGCTATTATGTTTGAAATAGTCAGGGCTCGTAAAGAAATACGCAGGTGGTCAATGTGGTCAGGAATAGCTAACAAACACTCACGGTTATTAGGAGTACGATGCTTAAAAAAAAAGAGAGTAATGGTTACTGGGAATAGATTAGTCAAGAAAAACATTGCATGGAGGTTGCTGCATGAGAGAGAGAGAGAAAGATTAGTTAAGAAAACAACTATGGTTCTTGAGAGTAGGAATAGGTAGTTAAGAAACTATGAAAATCATTAGGAGTAGGATTAGTTAAAAATAAGGAATGAAATTTCTTGAGAATAGACTTTGTTCAGAAACTAATGAACGTTGTTAAGAGAAGGATTATTAAAGAAATGAATGGTTATATTTTTTCAATATTCTTGTCATATACTATAAATGTGTAGAACAATGAAGTTGGTGGTAAGCATAGGTAAATAAGCCATTTTACAAGGAAAAATATAAGTCTATCATGGCCAAAAGTCCTCGACTCAAGAATCCCGCATCCATTACACAAAATACAGCTCAAACACTGATCACAAGTCATCAATATCGTTACATTGTACAGAAAATTTGGACTACATGTGCACTCGAAACACAGGTCAGCATACATATAAGGCAGTCTAGATGACATACGTGTTAATTTTATTATTGCCCTTTCAAATGACGAAACGTAAGATGCAGATGTTTATTGCGCCGAAGCACAGGTAAAGGTAAGGTTTATTTGACTGCGTACCCTAAATGGAAAATCAACATGCACCGGTTCGTGCTGAAGATAAAATAATCGCTAAGCCCTAGAGAAGTTCACCGCTGCAGTCACCCGCACAATATCAGAGACGTGACGTTAGATAGGGAAGATTCAGGTGACAACCATGACCCCGAACATTCCCTATTTCTGGTTATAGTCTGCGCCTCGGCAGTAAAGTGTGAATACCAAAAACGCAATTCGAGTAACTCTAGACTTCACCACCCTTGGCGAGGAGGTGAAGTCGGGAACTACAGCACACAAGCCCAGCACTCTACCATCCCACCATTCTGGGTAAAAAGGTCAGGAAAACTCTTTTAGATACCGCAATTAATGTGGATGAGATGCAAAGATCAGTAAATTCTACACTGAGAAAAATTTCCATGTACGTAGGTGTTTCACAGAGAAGCGTCAGGAAGCACGAAGGTGTTTCATGGTGTAGTTTGGTGTGTCATCGCAGCAGACAGGAAAACATATATCAGTCAGAAAAACGTATTTCCGCAAAAACAAACTGAACAAAAGCTTTGTAGTTTTGTTGCGCGTGCTAAGCGAGACGCGGTTACATCCTAAAAGTTTCGTCTCTTCGGGGGCATTAATTTTACCTGTTTTTGATGCATCTTGGTGCATAATCGGCTTTGTCACAGAACTGAAACACATAAGTGCACCAATTCGGGCTAAGTGCATCATAAGACCCTATAGGCATAATCATGAAGCACTTTATTTTTATGATGCACTTGCGTGTTTTGGTTTTGGGACAAAAATGTATGTAATTTTGATGCACTTAGAGCATCAAAATTTCTCTCAGTGTATATTAAACTAGAGCACTCTCAGACTACATCTCTCCGGCATGCAAAGCAATGTTAACGAAAAATTTGATTAGGTTCTCAAATTAGGATTTCCTCTTCATTGTCACAAAAATTTCATCATTTGTGCCTCTTGACTGTGATAACAGTTTCTATAATTTTGTTGAAGATTCTTCAGTAACTTTTTGAGTTATGTTCTTACAAACATTTTGACAAACATTAGTCAAACAAACGGTTGAACAGATCTTCACCAAACGTAAATCATCTGTTA
Organism: Parhyale hawaiensis; assembly: GCA_001587735.2. Lineage (NCBI taxonomy): Eukaryota > Metazoa > Arthropoda > Malacostraca > Amphipoda > Hyalidae > Parhyale > Parhyale hawaiensis. The sequence goes on from LQNS02278182.1 coordinate 3,973,634, forward strand.
TCCTTAACATACCTAATAATTCCTGTGAATTTCGTAAAGATCAGTCCATAACTTTTTGAATTATTTTGGTGAGAGACAAGGAGACAAACTTGATGAAAGCATATCCTCCTTGGCGGATAAATATAGGCACAGATGGCGATGATTCTTTTTCTAGTGGAGTTCAAAAATGGGAATCACAAGCAAGCTCAGCTGCAAAACCACCAGCAACATGCTTGTCTGGCCAGGGTGACACCCTTCATACCAGCTTTTCGACTGATAGGGTCAAACTGTAATCAAGGGAATCACGTCTTTTGCCTCACCAAGTTCAAAGGTTTTGATTACATCAAAGTAAGGCTCGTCACTTGGTAATCTCCACCACGAGTGGAGCGCCATCAAACATAAACGGCGAAGAATTTTTCGGCGATATCAAAAGGTCGGAGAATCGATGCAATATTGCTGGTAAACATGGAGTGGTGTTGCTGCCTCTTGCTTGCAAGATGGGAGGGATGAGCTCTTTTGATGACATTGTGGGGACATGTTTGCAAAGTTTTCAGCAGGACCAAACCGCGAGACTTGGTGGGCAAAACGATGCAAGGTTTTGTCGTTGTTGAGATTACCTGGACCCCAAAACTCAAAGTATATCGTAACTTAAATGCATATCGTAAATGAAAACATATCGTAAGTAAAAGCATAGAGTAAGTAGAAGCTTACAAGGTAAAGGTAAAGTCAACTTAGACCACACCCTCACCTTTGAAACCCACATGCACTGATTTGTGCTGCGGGTATAGCACCACCGGCCCCAGATGAGTATGTGTAGTCGCACTCGCCCTCGGGTCACCAAGAACTCTGGCGCCAATTTGACGAAGGAACAAATGACCCGAGACCCCCCACCCCCCTCATTTCTGAGGAAGGCAGTTCTGCCACGGCGCCGTGCATGCACACACAACTTGCCGGGTCAGCATACCAAGATCTGCAAAGAGCTCGAGGGTCTGGCGGAGTATCGAACCAGCGAGCGATACATGGTGTTAGAGCTGAGAACGAAAGCATGAAGCTACCGTGGCAGCGTAAGTAAGGGGCACGTAGGTAGAATGTAGTCTCGTGGATCGCTATCCTTGTCATCGCTCACGTTTTGTCGCTTCGTTGTACTAATTTCGACTGCTTTATTATTCGAAACCCACTTTCATCTGCGACTGATGCCTTATTAGATTTTTAAATGAGTCTAAAGTGTTATACTGAGTAAAAATATAAACACTTGGCGAATTCGTGCCCACATCCGTAAACTTTAACATGTAGTCTATGTATGACATGCTTTTCAACTTCCAGGCCTGGAGCCAGATGCTCAAACGCCTTGTAAAGTTGCAAGCATCGTAATTGTGCTGCTGCTGGCAAGGCACTACTGGAACCATTTAACGGCTGAAGTTTTAAGTTTTTGTTATTCGATATAACATCTGAGTCTGTCTATAGTTTAGGTATGCATTGGTTGGAGGTTCAAACCCCTTTGATCATTACTTTGTGCAAATCAGAGTAAAAAAGAGACAAAATCTGAACTGCGATATCGGTACTTCTTCAAGGAACTGTACAGTTTACGTTACGGTAAATTTACGAGGCGTTTATGCATCTGGCCCCTGGGCAAGAACTTCGTAGAGTGGAGTATGAAGGCCTTGCAACGCTGGCTGAATCTTCGAATCGACCGCTTGAGCGAGACCGTCAAAACCAATTAAATTAAATTTGTCTGGATCATCGATCTGAAGCACTCGATTCACTAGTTTGGATCTAGTTTCGAGCGTCTTCGAAAACCTATTGAGGCTGGAACTTGGTCCAAAGTGGTGAATCGATTGTTCACGATTGAAATTTTGGGCAAGTTAGAGCTAACCGGATTAGATGACTCCGCTCAAAATTGACAATCTGAAACTGAGTCAGGTGTCTGTCCGAACCTGAGATTTAATTTAGAACAAAATACTGCTTTGAATATTTTGTAGCGCTATGGGTAAAGGCTTGGCAAGTACTCCTTAAGTCTGCATAAAAAGTGCTCATCAACTATTGCTCTTAATGAAACGATGGCCATCGCCGACGGTTATTTCATCGTTGGTAATCGCCGATGAAAATTTGCAATTTTCGGTTCCGATGCCGATGGAGCGATGGTATTGCCATCGCCATCGTCAGAACGATGGCAATTGCCATCGTAAAATCGTAACATAATCGGAGAAGCCGACCTCTGGATCTGGAAAATGTATTAAAATATACTTTGTAACCTTCTCTTTGTTTTATTGTTATTGAGTTACTGTTACTGAATTTCGACAATGTCTACAAATACTTTTGTCTCTTTAAAGTTTTCAATGTTAAACAAGGTAACCATCAATTCTTCATGCATACATAAAGCTGAAATGTCTCATACTGCGCACAACTATCCGACGCGTATGAAATCGCAGGGTCAATTGACGAATGTTTTTGGCCGCACTACCGTCAGTCAGCGGAGTTTTCTGCATCAATCCATTGGAATATGGAATGAGTTACCCCCTACTATTAGGGAAACTTCCTCTGTGCGAGAATTTAAGCAAATTACTGGGAACTATTTGCTGCAAACCCAGAGTTTTGGGTAGCATCTTGCATTGTGTCTGACTCGCCGTTCCTCTCGGCTAGGTGCGTTGGGTTAGTTAGGCTCACCCATCCTTTGCTGTGGGGCGTGACGACCCCAAGGGGCTCGTGTAGGTTACCTTAGCCATTAGCTGGGCCTTCGGGACGTCTGACTTCCGTGCCCATGCACTTGGCTTCCTTCCCTTTTCACACTCCCACTTGCTCATGTTTTATTCTGTTTTTCCTCTTCATTCCTGACTTGGTGTTCCTGAGTGCGTTGATCCTGTGTGGGAACGCCATCGTGCATGGGTGCCCCATTTCTATCGTCATACTATATGTCCCTTGCTTCTCCCTCTGTTAGATCACCGTTGTTGTGGAAAAGGAGACTTAAGCTATTGTATATAATAATTCAATATTATAATAATAGCTCTCCACGGAATCCCTTAGCAAAGCTTTCAAGGCGCCAGTTTTGCGTACCCACAGTGTTTCCCTTCTTCTGCTGCTGACTTTGCCAGCAAACTTGAATGTGTTCATTCTCCTCACTCCTGAATAAATTTTGTCGCTACCGGTGTGCCATCACCTCTGTTTTGATGTGGCAGCATCGCCACATCGTTACTTCTCCTTTTGCTCTCTCTATCGTTTCTCTTTTCTGGAGATATTATTGCTACTTGGTTGACCAGGCTCAACTATAGGATTGCTTGTCTTGTACATTATAAGCTGGACTAGTACCGGGGTATTGTTTTTGGACATATTTTACATAAAGTTGCCTTAATTAGCTCCTAAAGAGCTACCAAAGAGGCTAAATGCTATTCCAATGTGATTCAAAAGATTTTTTGATACCTCATCTTTTGTTTTGCTTCAACTGTGCTGTGGAATTGTGTTAATAAACTTTAATATTATTATAAAAAATATAAATGTTTCACACTTGTAAGGCTCTTTTTCTGTAGTTTTAGCCTTATTTCATCGGCATCGGAAGTACAACCGATGACGATGCCCATCGTATGCTAACGTCGATGGCATGTTCAGTCATTTCATCGGACCATTTCTTCCTCATAGCACCATCGCCAATGGAGAAAATGGCCATCGCCGATTGTTTTAAACGATTTCCATCGGACCATCGCTATCGCCGATGAATTTTTTACGATGTTTCATCGTAACATCGTATAATCGGCGATAGCCATCGTGCCTGGTTCTGTCTATCAACGGTCTATATAGATAAATCGTTTGATTGTGACAGAAAATCGACGTGTAATTAGATAGGTAAACACAGAGAATGTTTGCAACGCAGTTAAACGCAGGAAATCTCGGTAGGAAAATGTATTTCTACAGTCCATCGCAATGAAAATCTTTTCGATCAGCTAACAGCGTCAGGAAAAACTTTTGACGCGCTTTGCTAGATGGCGGATACCATTTCAATGGGAAAGAAAGTGAACATCTAAGTAAACGAATAACTCCACCAGATATTTGAAATAACAACGTTGCGTAACCCTGGAGGAAATGCATTTCTGTAGTCCCTATTTATAAATATCTTTTCGCTGCGCCAACGCTGTGGCAACACTTTTGAAGCGTGTCGCAATATGGCGGACAGCATTTGAATATATTCAGTCTAGCCTTCCTGTATTGGACATACTAGAAACGCAATATACGTCGCTTCAGGGCAACCACCACATTCCCGCCGCTCCCAGGAAGTCATGCATAAATAGNTTGCTGAATTGTTTTTCAATTTACTATTTCCAGATGTTGATAATGGCCTTGAAGGCTGAAACGTTCAATTTTATAGTTGCGAACTTCAGATTCTTCTAAAATATCAGTCATGCTTTCTCTGAGAGTTTTTACCCTTGCCATTCTCTTCTTAATGAGAACCTTTAGAGGAACTAATTTTAATTTGTGCACTTTAGAATAAACATAGTAAATCTACAAATGCGCTGCATGTAACACGACATCAGAAGAATCATAGTAAGTCAACAAATTCGCTGAATGTTGCGCTACAGTGCGTTTGTGAATATATGATAGAATGAATATAATCACACTTGAGGCTGGAACTTGGTCCAAAGTGGTGAATCTATTGTTCACGATTGAAATTTTGGGCAAGTTAGAGCTAACCGGATTAGATGACCCCGCTCAAAATTGAAAATCTGAAACTGAGTCAGGTGATAGTCTACACACTAACGCCATCGTATAATCGGCAATAGCCATCATGCCAGGTTCTGTCTATCAACGGTCTGTATAGATAAATCGTTTGATTGTGACAGAAAATCGACGTGTAATTAGATAGGTAAACACAAAGAATGTTTGCAACGCAGTTAAACGCTGGACATCTCGGTAGGAAAATGTATTTCGACATTTCCCTCGTAATGAAAATCTTTTCGATCAGCTAACAGCGTCAGGAGAAACTCTTGACGCTCTTTGCTAAATGTCGGACACCATTTCAATAGGAAAGAAAGTGAACATCGAAGTAAACAAATAACTGCTCCAGATATTTGAAATAACAACGTTGCAAGACCCTAGAGGAAATGCATTTCTCTGTAATCCCTATTTATAAATATCTTTTCGCTGCGCCAACGCTGTGGCAACACTCTTGAAGCGTGTCACAATATGGCGGACAGCATTTGAATATATTCAGTCTAGCCTTCCTGTATTGGACATACTAGAAACGCAATATACGTCGCTTCAGGGCAACCACCACATTCCCGCCGCTCCCAGGAAGTCATGCATAAATAGTAATGAAGTTGGACTGCGGATGCCGTATTCTGCGGGCTCTACAATCTCTGAGAGCATCCTGCGCAATGACCATAACTTTTTACAAGCCATAAAGCCGAACTCAAAGACCGTTGGAAATACGGTGCTCTCGATTCACTTTCACCTGCGTGGGAGCGGCAGCGCCAGTCTCCCGCACGGCTCATTAACATGAATAATTCCAGCGGCGCAGGTCGCTGTTATATTTTAATAAAATTAATTTTGTGTACCACCCATCAAAACTTGATGTAGAGAATACTCGTGATTCAAAACAAGAGATTCACTTCAGTTACTCCCATATACAAAATATATTAAATTTGGACACGAATTATAACTGCCAACAGGATATAATCGCATAGTATTAAACAAGCTAGAAGGATCAGCCTGCTTACTAAAGTTGATATAAAAAATTTGCTATAGTGTGTTCTATTATTTAAATTTATCATGTAGATCACCACGCATAATGACAAGCTGAAACTCTTTCTCAGTGTACTGAGAATCGAGAAAAAAAGTCATGCATAGTTGCCGAGTTAGACATTGTCGTTATATGAATTTCCAAAGCACTAAAATCGAGAACATTGTGTATTATATATAACTAGAGCACTCTAGGAGCACCTCCCTCCACCAAACTAGGCAACGTTAACGAAGTATTCAAATTGGTTTAAGTTTCTTTTCATCGCTAATAAAATCTGGTCAGTTTTACCTTTCGTCAGTAATAATTTTCTTGGGGATACGTTCAGATGCTGACAAACATTCTAACAATCATTATTCAAACGTACAAGCAGGCCAACCGAACGGACTGCGTACAATTTGAGTTTGGCACGTTCCTGATTTTATTCTAGAATTTGATGATTTTGCATAAGATGTAACTTGAGAACAATAAAGTGTTAAAAATGATCATCACCAAAATTTGAACATTTGAGTCCTTTAATATTTTTAACATTTCCTGTAAATATCGTAAAAATACGTTCATAACTTCTTGAGTCATCTTGCTAACAAACAGTAAATAAAAAACAGCAACAAACAACAAATGAACAGATCATCACAAAATTTGTTCGTGATATACCTAACAACTCGTGTAAATTTTATAAATGTCCGTCCATAACTTCTTGAGTTATGGTACTAAGAAAAAAGAGGCATATAGACAAACAAACGGTTGAATGGATCGTCACCAAAAGTTAATCATCTGTTATTCTTGACAGGCTAACAATCCATGTAAATTTCATTAAGATCTGTCGATAACTTTTTCAGTTTTCTTGGTGACAGACAAAGCGACGAACAAACTCAACGAAGACATAATCCGCTCAGCGGGGGAAATTACCTCCGCCGAGGTTGTTTTCGTCGAGTTTGTATTTTTGTCTGTCTATTTGTAAGTATTCCTGCCTGTGATTAAGATAGCTCAAATAGTTATGGACGGATCTTTACGAAATTTTCAGGGATTATTAGGTATGTTAGGAGAAGCAGACGATAAACTTTTGGGAAGATCCGTTAATCTGTTTGTTCGGCTGTCTCATTTTTCTAAAGGAATTCAAAAAATTTTTAACGGATTTTTATGTAATTTGCATACGTTGTAGTATTGCGAAGAGTATATGCCCCACTTTTTGTGACGATCTGTTTATTCGTTTGTTTGTTTGTCTATGTGTTTGTTTTTTATGCTTGTTAACAAACTAACTCTAAAAGTTGTGAACGGATCGTGAAAAAAATTACAGACGCTTTTCAGATTGGATCACCTCCAGTTTGAGATTAGATTGGCGGTTGCTAAACCAACGAATTAACAAGCATAAAATTGATCAACTTAGCACTGAAAAGAATATTCCTGATATTCACAATGCAAACATACTATTACTATTAACTTGATACGCTGCGATAGAAGCAGAAGGCTACCGTATATGGTTTTGGGTAACGCCTTCTTCCACGTGTTTCAATCTAATTTTTAAAAATCTCGTTCAGTCGTAATTCCCTTTCACTATATTTCTTTTTTAATGGTCTTCAGCCATATACAGGGACCTCATCATAAGGAGTCTACAAAGAATTGGGATACACTGTTTTGGATTTTGGCAGGCTTGAAGAATGTATTGCTGTGCTTCGAATTAATACAATGAGCACACGATATCTACGGTACCTAATAAGCACACCAGCTTTGTAAACAGTGGACAGAACGGGCAAAAAATCTTTATTTTCTGAAAAGTGAGCTTAATATTTGTTTCACTTTTGGCCATTAAGGCTAGGACGATGGTCACGTTCATGCTCACTCAGTCTGTTACGATTGGACGGCAACCAATTCCTCTAACATTTTGAATTAAAAATCAGTCGACATATATATATATAGATTCAATGTATCTTCGAGGCAAAGCAGAATCGTTATACGAGCATAAATAGTAAAAAGATGAGAGTACAAATTATTTGTCATCATTTATGGTAGCCGGCTCTACCAGAACTTGTATAGGAATTATTACTTGTTGTGTTTGTCCAAACCCGAATGAATTACCATTCTTAATGTCAATGTTACAATTTTTTATGCCATGTCAAAAGCTATCAAATAGGTCAGAAAGCAATTGTGTGTTTTAAAGGAAGCTAGCTGGATTAATATGTTAATTGAAGTATTTGCTGTATTTTTATGAACATTGAGCTTATATTAGTTGGGGGTTCCAGAAGTTTTTCCACCAGGGTAACAAAAATAAAATTAATTGAGATAGACATTTGAATTAGATTCACACTCCTACAACATATTCTCCTTCAAGGTTCATACATTTATGGAGTCGCGTCATCCACTTAATTAAAAAAAAACACTAACAGTACTTACCAGCAGGTCTACTTTTCAGCTCTAAATTTATTCTCACGGAACAAGCAACTTTTTCTGGCAACTTACGAAATCGCCAAAAAGTCTCGTGTTGTCAGGCCTTTGTCAGGTCAGTATGGGCTGACTGTCTAGCGTCAGTATACATATTGTCTCGTGGATGAGCTGGAGCTTGCCTTTCGCTTGGCGTGTTTTGTCAGAAAAACTTGTTGGGATCAATTTTCAAAGGACAGGACCTTCTCGGATTCATAAATTCAGAATTGAGAAGTGTAACTATTTGTGAGTACTCTGAGCGCTTTATGAAGTGAATGCCACGGCTCAAGAAGTGAGTTAAGTCGTAGGACGATCGTCTGTTGAAGGGGTGTGGGTCTTAAGCAAATGAGTATCTCAATTTATTATATGTCTGTCACTCACTTGAAGAACTTTTTTAATGCCCCACGTAGATGTGTTAACGGCCAATGTAAAACAGTCTCATACCTTTCGAAAACTGATCGGCTTGTTTTTTTTTTTTAGATGCTTGTGATTCTGTACAGATGGGCAAGCTAATTGTATGCCCAGAAAGTTTGGGCTCGTTTTACTGAGTGCCGAAATTAAGCCATTGATACTTGATGTGACCTGTAAGTGCACTGGCTGTTATCCGTGAGCATTGATCCTTAATCGGTGGCCCTTGAGAACTTCAAAAACTTGGTCTGCTCCGTAAAATGAAATTTTTAGTCGCCTCAACACAATCAAGTTGCTTCTTCTAATACCTGCAACATGAACAGAGTAGCAATGCCAACGTTTCTGCATGCAGATTAACACAAGTCAAACCTCGAAGGTTTAATTTCAGGGCCCGACCGTAAGGACTCCTAGTCTTGTTTTTCTCTCTCCCATAAGTCCAGAAAACCAGTGGCGCAAATTGTTATTAAAAGCCCTCATATCGTGGTTGCGCCGGTAGTGCTTTAAGTCTAACAGACAAATTATACAGGATTTTAGAACAGCAAGTTCAATACTTTACTTAAAATTCATCGCTTATCATTGTAAATCCTACGTCTGTCATCAATGCGTATGTCAGGGATGAAAGTAAATTAAAAATCACCCTGCTTAGGGCTACCACACTGAACGGTTATCCTACTATAAGTATATTTTATTAGTATATTACAAGATTGGTATAGTATATTGGTTGAGGGAAACTATTTCCGTCTCTGTATTTGGTCAAAGCCCAACATGTCACCGTTAATATGACAAGCTATACCTACGAGGCCCAGAGCCCTGTAGCTTCCCTACCACTCGCCGATTACAAAACTTCGCCCTTTGAGGGGAATCCCTGAAACTTCTGCTGGCTTTTGAGACCGCCACTGTATAGAGCTGTGATTAGCTTCATATAAGCATTTATAAAACGAAACATTAGAATGCCAACGGATAAGCCAGGGTAGAATTTACAGAGTTTGTAGGATACATTTTAGAATGCCAACGGATAAGCCAGGGTAGAATTTACAGAGTTTGTAGGATACATTTGACATCACGGGACTTCAGTCATTTATTATCATTGTTCTTTAATTTCAAGTTTATTGCACTTGACGGCATTATAACATGTATCACCGTATGTCATCACTATGTCCAAGAGAGACTATCAGAAAATAACGCCAGCTAAGAATTAACAGAATTTGTTGAGTATATTTCAATTAAGGAGCCCTTACCCATAACTTACAGATTTTCCATTAAATTTTTTTTATCAGATCAATTTCACTCGAGAGCAACTGCAAAATGTATGGTCAATGTCTACGGTACGTATAAGACACAATTTAATTAAGAACACCAGCAATTAAGCCAGACAAGAAATAACATAGTTTTGTTCGTTTTTTATTGAAAAGCTCTGAACGGTAAATTACAGCCGTTTCATTGATTTCATAACATTAGATTAGATAGGCGGCAGTAGACGAACCAATAGGCCCATTCCCAAAGAAACACGGACATTTACGCCCCGGCCCTCTATCAGCTATTGCCATTATGTCAGTAGGATATAGATGACTGCACGAGGAAGAAAGAAGAAAAAAGCCAGGGAGAAGAATCTCAGTCAAAGAGACGATCATGCCAGCAGGCAACCACGATCAATAGCCGCTAATATGCGGAGCTTTGAGACGTCTATCTGTGTAGTTGGAGCGGAAGAGAGAAAAAGATGGATTAAGGTTGCCTCAGAAGCTTTTGCCGTTAAGAGTTTGCGACTCCTGGAGGAGGAATTCTTCCCTGTGGAGGATGTCTCTCCCAATGTTTGTCAAGACGATGTTTAAACCAATTGACTGTCTCCGCAACGACAACGCCGGAAGATAATTGTCAATTCAGTTACCTGTAAGATAACTTAGCCGCGATGTTAATATCCATATTCAACTAATCATCGATATACGTCTAAGATAATTTTAGCAGGTAAACCTACATCGTTCTTCATGTTTCAGCAGAGTACTTTCATCTTTATTTAGTTTATCAGCTACTTTCTTGATTATATCAGTACTGGAAATATCAGCCATCTTCGGTTTGCTCGTTCGTATTAGCCAAATGTCATGGGAGGGTAGGAAAAGCTAAAGCCTCGATTTCTCACTTATACTGACTAAGCTAAATTCAGTGGGCCAACAGTCCCACAAACTTGCCACAGGACTTGAGCCAGCAGAGACAGATTCCGAAGTGGGAACTCTCACTCTCTCTTAACTCTTTGTCCGCCATCACAGCTGAGTACGAGTAAGTTACGAGCACACAATTCCTTCCACGTTCTCCCAAGTGGACCAGGCCGCAATCTTCCTCGATTCACGTGTCGATATACAGAATGAGAAAGTCATCGAAGCGGCTTAAATTGAGTCGCAGGGACCAACTTCACCTCTTCAGAAGTCAGCGATATCGTCGTCGATTGTAAGAAATAGACTTGCGCCTTAAGTTCGCACACGTTTCGGGTCGAACTGGGACCTAACGGATTGTGGGACAGTATCGAAAAAGAAGGGAATGGCTGTTTTTTCTCAGCACCAGCTGAGGTTATCCTACTTAATGCTAGTAAAATACAAAATTATCGTTAATATCTGCGTCATGAATACACAAAAGGAGACTTGGCATATATTTTTAAAACTCAGACTTTCCTAAATAATAATAATAAAGCAGAGATTAACTGCTGGGACTTAGGCTTACATACCTGTTGAGTGGTCATATACAGAGAAGATGATTAAGGAGTGAACTGCAGAATCTTTAGTGCCCAAGACAGTGAAACTTGTTTCTTCAGAAATATCAACAGCGGTAAAGTTCACAGTCACAAGGATGGAAGTTATACAATGTGAACTTCAGTTCATGATTGCAAGGATCTAAGTGATGAAGAAGTCCCACCTCAAACTACAAACACCCAAGGGATAGAGTGATTTTATAGGTCCAGGACCCAGGGAATAGGATGAATTCCAGCCCATTCATGATAGATCCCGGCCCATTCCTTACAGATCCAACTGATGAAGTATATTTCAGCTCCTGGATGGAAGGATCCATTAAAAAGACTGAGTTAAACTCACGTTAAATACAAAGTATATAGCAGTAAAACTTAATTTAAGAGGCTGAAATTAACTCGTGTTAATACACAGCAGAAAGCAGTAAAAACTTTATCTGCAGAGCTGTGAGTAAAAAATTACCAGCTTTGCAATATACAGTACATGTTGTAAGATTTTTTAGGAAAGAGAAACCAATTTAACATGCATTGTTCAGTCTCCCACTCACAGTGAAGACTATGTATCTCTTTCACTTCCAAAATCCAACCTAGAAAGTGATGAGGCAGCAATATTGATATTTGCAGAGTCTGTAGTAAAAACAAATAAAAGAACTAACTTCCCACAATGCAAACGTCACGGTAAACAAGAATCGAATTTCACAAATTGCTGAAGTTTTCTCAACATTAAATAAATAGACTGTTTATTAGGTACACATAGGGACATGGTACTTGTGCACAAGGCGCAGCTTAGCACTAGGTTACATTACATACAAAGACCGGGTAATACTATCATTACAAAGTACACTGTTTTACGGTCCGTTGTTTAGCCCCTGTTTGGTAACAGTGTGCGCAGCCATCGACTGCACATGTTACGTAGTTGGTAGCCAGGACAATTTCGGATTACCTTGATTGAGTTTATAAAATTGCTTAAACCACGTTAATAGAGAGAGTAAATTTTGCCATCACATTTTCTCTAATGTTTACTGTAGAATCGCAACAGGTTTCTCTACACGACTGAGAAAAATTATGCCACTCATATGTACTTGCGAAAGCACTTTCTTCATAAGTGAAAAAGTTATGCTATAATAGTTTTCCCAGTCCATGTGTCAGACATATATCTGAGCAAGCTACGCTACCAAGTTCATTTTCTTAATCCGTGTATCATATATTCACCTTTTTTTAACCTGAACAACCTACGCTACCATATTTATTTAGGCCGTGGATCAATTTTTACCCACCACTATTTTTAAATTTCAGTTAACTGCAGTTCCACGTTTTTCACAGCTTGTCCATTAGAATGGGAACCATTTTCTCCATTTGGAGTTGGCAGGCTGGTATAGTTTACACAGAAGTGGCTTGGCAGGCACGCACAGGCTGGCCATTTCTCAGCCCCAGGACATGTTGACGACCATAATTCTGGCCAGTCGTAAAAGCTCCCTAAAATGGCCTGGAATATACTCCACTAAAGGTGGTTCTGTCCTGAGCCTTTAATCAGTGATAACGGCCGCCACAGTGTTATAAAAATTATGGCCTAGAATCTCCAAGGGATTTTCTTACAGAATAAGAGGCGTTGGATAACAGAGACCAAAAAAATGCTGTTTATACAAAATAAAAAAAAATTATCATTGTGGCTGGGGTTAGAGAAGATAGTCGGGAGAGTTTTTCTTATAGCGCATATGAAGGGTAAAAAACTATTTAGCCTACAGTGTTGCAAACTCATGGAGTATGATTTTTTATTTAATCTGGCTAGGGTGTAAGTCATGTTCGATAAAACATATATATGTTTTATCCATATCTACACATAAAACTGGCAAACAAACAGAAGTAACAAAAGATGAAAATTATCTTATTTTTATTCTGATTACTATTAAAAACTTCACGCCCCGGCTTCCACAGACAATTAGAATTAAATGCCGACACCAATAAATTATCGGCAAAATAATTTATAACTTCGTTAGTGCATAATATAGGTATAAAAGCTATACCTAAGATTTTTCAGACATTTTCACACCACTCACAACGCTTTATCTAAGATGCCCAATATACGACCATTGAAGCTGTGAACGATAAAAATTGTCGTAAAATTTATGATTGACATTTTCATTAATTTCCCCTACACATATATTCCTAGATAGTTATTTGTACGTCTTCATTAAAAAAAACAGCTTATACAGCTCAGGAAAAAACTGTTGATAGATCTTTCACGTTGCTTATAAACGAACAAAAAAAAAAAAACTCTCCACAAGAAATGCTCTCAAATTTGCTGTCATTATTCCCGTTGATTAGGGTTTCAGGCGTTGACCCTTTATCGATCACCTGCGAGACTTCCAAGAACTCAGTCTAACTCCGTACAACAATTTCTAGTCTACTCGTCCTAGTCGTGTTGCTTCTAATTCCTGCAACAGGATTCAAAATTCCTGCTTGCAATCCCTGACAAGTTAAGCCCAGTGGGTTTAGTTTAGATCGACTTGACGAAGCCAATAATTATTGAGCGAGGCCCTATGCGAATACTTGCCAACACCACCTTAGGAGAACTAGACATACATCAATACCCAGCGTTCGGAAATTTATGACCCACAGCTCAACGAATATCCTTAACTAAGTCTCCTATGCACATGTTTCCCAAACATTCTCCTATAAATTGCACATATTTAAAAATGGCATGCAATGTCACGGATAACAAAAGTATGCGTCTCTACTCTAAATTAAGCCTAACAAATAACTTGCGCTAATACAAACGAGATGTTAATTAGTGCGTTTACCCTAGGTACATATCATTAATATGTTAGAGGTTGGCCTACTTGCACGTAATTCCAGGAGATGTAATTATTGCATTAGGCATGAGTTTGTGTTAGCGCTGCCCCAATGGGGTAAATAAATAAAGGGGATGTTGGTGAAACAATAATGTGGCTACTGGCTAGAGTGGTATAGTGTATAGCGCTCAGCAGAGAGTGTCTTCATGGCACAGTATAGAGAAAGGTGAGTTAAAGTTGCAGTCTAGGGCAAGGTGCGTTAATTATACAGTACAGAGAAATGCTTGTTGATGATACAGTTCAGAGCAATGCTTGTTGATGATACTGTTCAGAGCAAGATGTGTTGTTGATTTATTTAAAAGTAAGGTACCTACATTATATGCAGCATAGAATACGGACATGGCGTATATATACTAAAGATTAAATGGTGCTGTTTTGAGAGGTTGAGAAAAATTCTGACGTACATAGATAAAATATATGCTGTAAGATGAAACAAGTTTTTCGAAAGCTGAATCTCGTGTTTCAATCCATTGTAAACTGCATTACTATGTGACTTATATCAATTGTATTATCAACCGCAAGATTAATTGTAGAGTTTCTTAAAATAGGCAGAGTATAAAGTATTTCGACACTTGAAAGAAATCTACGCAACATTTTATTGGTCCTTCTCCATTTTCTATGATGCCTTCAAAACGGTGTTTGAACTTGTTTTTAATTTTTACACATGTTAACAACTTTTAGTCTAATTGCAATTCCTTTTCATCGCCAGTAATATTCAAATCGTTGCAGTTACATGGTCGCCTTGAGTGATCCTTATTTTTAGTTGAGATGAATTTTCTATCGATTCAAATCTTGTTATTTGTTCTGCTAAAGGCCATGTTAACTAGCGTTATCTTTGAACCATACACGAGCTACCTTGGCAGTATATGTTTAGAACCAATGTCCTGATGAAACCTCGATTCGCTGCCGAGGTCCAATTTATGCAACTAATTTTTGTAAATTATTGTTTTAACAACTTCTCATGCTTGGGACTACTCAGCTTTCTTTCGATCATTTCCTGTGTTCTATATCTTTGTGTTTCTACCGACAGGGTTCACAGCAAAGATGGTGTTTGCTCGGTTTTGGGTAGTTTCATGTTGCATATAAACATGCTTCACGCGGTCATAAAAATAAAGCTTCATCTTGCATTCATCTCACTGTAAAATTTGTATGAAATTTGTATCACCACGCTCCAAAGAGTTTTGAACTGACTGCAAGTTTCATTTATACTGTATGTTTTTCAGACCTGTAGTGACAGTTTCTGGCCATGAAGTTTATTACTTGCTGTTCTTTTACAACCCTGCGTGCCACAAGCACCAAGACCATCTTGAAACTTTTTCACCAGCAAAAGAAATATTTTTGTCAGCTCATAACGTGCTGCGTACACTTCGTACCGTAAAGTTTGGACTGTACAAGAGCTATAGGAAAATTTTATGTTGTCCTAAACTCCTTCCGTCTTTCTACTTTGAACTTGCAGGGTTAGCCCAAACAATTAAGCTCTCAGAATGATGGGATAGCGCATATAATTAGCATGATTCGCCAAAATTATAAGATCATCCAAATTTGTTGGCAGGTCCCTTTGGTCAGCATTCTACATCTAATTAATCATAGACATCTAATTACAATGAATTAGATTCGAAATTAGATCAGAATTACAAAGATTAGATTACATCTAATCATGGCATCTAATTAATCATAGACTTACAAAACATCAAATTATCTTAACTAGGCTAACTACAACCTCCAGTATCACCCACTAGTTTATAGAATATTTTACGGCGAAAGCTAACGAAATTAAAAAATTTGAACGTGATAAACGATGTGTCCCAAGACTTTTTCCAACCTGTTTTTTTAGTAATTATACAAGCTTGGTAATGCTCACTTTTTGTTACTCCGTAATAAGTACTAATGCTAATAGTGCATTTTTTAATATCTCATGGGCCTGTTTACAAAAATACTACTTTAGAGCTTTCCGAGTATACTTGTTTACCTCGCAGTAATCATTGGTCTTCTGATTTTTCCACGCTTTGATGGACATAATATGTTAAGCATGTTTTCCACTGGAGGCTAACGCTGATTTCCTCTGGGACAAGTCAATTGCCTCGAGGTTGTGGTATTACTTATTAGTGTGCATCATTTATCTCGAGAAGTTCAGAGCTCGCGGAAGTTAATTAAGGAAATTTTTCGGGTCAGCTTCAGACCGATAAGGCTGGTAACACATGAACCACCGAGTGCAGAGCCGAGCTTCGAAGAAAATAAACTTTCTTAACAATGTTGTGTAATACTCTGTGAAGCAAGGCTGGCTGAAGAGTTCTCTGACTGATTAAAGCAAGTCAGTTTTTAATCAACAGGAAAAAGCTTCTTCACCTAGGAGACTCAAGTACTGTCATACAGATAGAAGTGGGTATAAAAGAAAATAAGGTAAAACACTATACGTAACTTATCTCATTTCATTACGGAATCATGATCTGTGATAGCTCTTTCAAGGTTACCTACAAGCGCTGCACTTAGGACGCAAATTTGTATTTTTCACCCATAAATTGAAAACTGGAAACCCATGACAAGTAGTGGAAATTTTCACCTTTGCTGCATTTAGGGAAGAAAATCATATTTACCACTGAAGTGAAGGATGGAAACTAACTGTGGCTAATGGCAATATTGACATATATATACATATGTGTTGCATTTAAAAAAACAAGTTAGATTACTTCTCACAAAAATGATGTGAGGTAATTCATAGAAAACTTATGGCCTTTTTCAATTGCGCTGAATTTAGTATGGGAAATTACATTGTTTAGCCACGAGTGTAGCAATGGAAACATAAGACTACATTCAAGGAAAATGAGCAAAACCTCCCTAGGTAACTCAAATAACACAATCATGTCGGCCACATTCAAGGCACATGAGCAAAATCTCGCTCGATGACTCAAATAACACAATCATGTCGGCCACATTCAAGGCATATGAGCAAAAATGCCCTAGGTAACTCAAATAACACAATCATGTCGGCCACATTCAAGGCATATGGGCAAAAATGCCCTAGGTAACTCAAATAACACAATCATGTCGGCCACATTCAAGGCACATGAGCAAAAACTCCCTAGGTAACTCGAGTAACACATGTATAAGCAGTTCGCCACCCGTGAACTCATGCGTTCATTATCATGCAGTAAGCCGAGGTGCCCCAAGATAAGACTGCTGCTCAGGAGGCCTTGCTTCATGTAATTAAGTCAGGGACTAAAAGAGGTGCTATTTTTCTTTGTAATCAGTCGCTGGGGCGAGACAAATCTGACTGCACGGAGTGGATGGACGGAGAAAAGCTACTTATCATAACAGCAAAGAGAATATAAACACCATAGCTGACGCACAAAGGCTTTATACATTAATGTTCTAGTGATAAATTTATTCCGCTTCCTAGCGATCTTGCAAGTGATACAATATGCATTTATAAGCAGGACTCCCGTGAGTCATATCTACGTGTACTGAGCGGACGGACGGCAAAACGTTAGCTATGACTAAGAGAAAGAAAGAAAGAAAAAAAGAAAGAACGTATTTCGTTTAATTCATCCATTCTCTAGACGATTGTGGGAAATTAATTGGAGCAGCTGCAGAAAGTATTCCAATATTTAAACAGCATCCAGTTTCATTTCAGTACAATATTATTACTATTGTTTAATAAACTAAATAATCGAAAAACATCTACTTATAACAGTCGAGTGGAAGAGAGTTGCTCTTGCATCCTCGAGGTCGGATGTTCGCCTCCTAGTAAGTAAAGTGAGTTTTTACCACATTCAAGTTTACAGCATAAGTGTTCCTGGCACTCACTGTCCACTGTGGGTGCACTGATCTAACCAGCAATGGAAAGTGACAGGGAGTCGCAGCTGTCGCAGGATCCTTCCGGCTGTTACGTCATAGCCCTGGTAATCTGATGTCAACTGCAATCGTACACTCCTCTGTTGACTAGTGGGGATTCACCGGCAGCACCAACAAGTGCATTTGGATTTCTTATATCAGGTGCGAGGTCAAGATCACTTTATCTCTGCCTTCCCTACCGGAAATCAGGGTCTGCCGCACAAGATACAACCGTAATTCAGCTTCTGCACGGCACCAAGGCGGTACCAAATTCTGCTGAAGTTTGAACGAATATTGTATGATGGTCAATTATAGGTGTATATCTATCTACATAAAGGTGTTTCTTTTCCCCCGGGGCACTTATTTCTTCCCATGGGTGGGATGTCAAACAGACCATTCCCTGTCAATTTATGCAGGCTGTCGAATCTGCTTCAGACTCAATAAAATCTTTACGTCACCCAGTGCTGGAAACTGGAATCACAAGGCATATTGGTGAGTCACCCGAAGTACAACATATGAATTGAATGTTTTTTCTTTTAAATACATGATAATGGTCAAGTTCGTATCAATTCCCTGGCCTACAATGGTTAAGTTAAGTGATTGAGTTCATTCACTTCATTTCGTGATTCCTTGCCCATTCGTCGCAGCAATATTAAATAAAACAATGCTGCATCAAATATTTATTAATTTTGGGCGTTTTTTTTTAGTGCAGAACAAATTCTCTAGCCCTATTCATGGCGTGATGAAAAAGGTTGTGCCGTAGACAAGACACTGGAAAAGATATATAATCTTTCCCGTCAAGCCCATTCATGCTTTCTTTTCTGAGCAATGAACCTATGAAATTACACCACGGATCGGATATAAACATTGTAGAATCTATATGACCGGGCTAATCGCACAAGCAGTACACATTTGTATAATGTTATGAAAGGATTATAAGACGACAGCTAATCTCTCTGCGAGCAAAAGTTGACCTCTGGACGATGGAAGAGAAAAACAAAGAGAAAGAAACCCGGCGTTTTTGGCTCTTCTTGTTCGGCAGTTTTCGCTGGACGAAAAAGTTTGAATCGCCGATATTATGCGCTAGCGAAAGTACAGATTTTATAAGCAAAAGAGGCGAGGACATTATCCGTGAGCTCGCGTGCGTGTGGTCAAGTTCACATTTGCATATTGCAAGGGCCCTGCAGTACGGACGGTGAGAGCCGCAGCGCTTTGAGCGACAGCTTATTTAGAATTTTACCTCAGACAACACGGCAACATTGCGGCAAAATTGACGCTCAACATCCCACGCTCTGATCGCATCATTTAACCAAACTTTAGCTGCAAAGTGGGCACGAGATGGCTAAAGAGGAGTCTGAGTTGCGCGCATGGAAACTTGGATGACCTGCTTCTGCCCTTCCACACCAGAGCCCGCACAGTATGGTAAGGGGCTGTAGGGCGCAGCCATAATTAATGAATATTCAGAAGCGTAGCATAGCCATGAGTTCTTTTAGGGTACGCTACTTATTGGTTGTAAGCACCCAAAAACAATGCTCGAGGCTAACTTTTCTTGAGTTACAGATAACGTGCATAACGTTCCGTTATGCA
Source organism: Parhyale hawaiensis (assembly GCA_001587735.2). Taxonomy (NCBI): domain Eukaryota; kingdom Metazoa; phylum Arthropoda; class Malacostraca; order Amphipoda; family Hyalidae; genus Parhyale; species Parhyale hawaiensis. The sequence goes on from LQNS02278182.1 coordinate 3,993,162, forward strand.
CAGTAAATTACAAAATATAAACTTTTCTCTCGAATTTTTATTAATAAATTGAGGATGGATATTCGAGATTTCTTCCGATGAATAATAAAAAACAAGAGAAGTTCATCTATCTCTCTTATTATTATTAAAACTTCACGCTTGAGCTCCCACGGACAGGTAATACAACCCAAATGAAGCATCTTGCAACACCGGAAAGCCCAAAACGCTGCTAAAGGAAATCCAGCAAAAAAAACATTAACAGCTGACTTAAACGCCTGCAGGCCAATACGACCAAAAGCCGATGCCGGCAGCAAATTCCAAATCCTAGCCGACCAGAGCACGAAGCACCGACAGAACTGATTAGTTCGTCATCTGACAGCCTGCAAAGTGGAAGAATGGGCTCCGCACGCAGCACGAGTCTCTCTCCCAAAAACCTTGAGGGCATGGAGAGCAGAATATAAACAATGCCTCTCATTATTGTACACTTTACAAAACATACATAGCTCTGCGACTCTTCTCCTGTGGGACAGGTTCACCAGATCATTATCAGCGCACAGCCTGCTGGCTGAACTAAGAAGTCGGTCTAACAGAAGCAAGTGAGTGTCAGCAGCTGAAGCCCAGACCGGTGAGCAATACTCCAACACAGGCAGCCAAAACACATAACAACATCTACGGGCAACCTGACTATCACCAAACACGGAATTCACCTTGCGCAGGAGCCCAATCTTATAGTGTCTTTCTCTCGTTGGGTTGAGACGTATGTGGGCGGCACTACGTAGCACCGATTGGGTTACTGATGTGGAGGGAGATCTTGTTTTTTTTTTTCAAGTGAGTGCTGAACTCAGAATAGAAGGAGCTTTTGCGCGCAGGTCTTAGCTTACTTAAACCAGAACACCTGCGCCAGCATTAATATATTAATCTTATTAGTTCATACTGTCTGTAAGAATATTAGCATTGCTCTCTTAAACATGCCTGAAACTTTACTTTCTCATACCATTGGATTAATTCGACTTGCTTCTCTAGACAGAAATATAGGCATTGTCTTTTTAAACCATCCCTAATTATATTTCCTCATTTTAGCGGTTTAATCTTATCTGCTCCTCTTGTAAGAGTACTAACAATACCGATGATTTCCTTTGATACAGAGGCTGTTCAAACTCATCGCTCTTTCTGTCTGTCAGAATATTGGCTATGTCTTTTTGAACGCTCACAAATATTTCCTTTTTTCCATCCGCTGATTAATCTTATCCTCTCCAGTGTTTTCGTATAAATATTAACATAAAAGGCCGCCGTGTTTCTCAGTCTCTATAGCAGAACTTGTCTTGAGAGAAAAGACTCAAATTTTCTTAGGCGACTTTTTAGAGTCGAAGCTCAGAGACACGATGGCGGCTTGGGTGCAAAGCTTCTATGATGGAGATGCTAACAAGTGGCGACCTTGTTTGGCTTAGCAAACAACTTTTCTGCCGCAACAAGGGTCACTTTACTATATGAAAGCTCTTCCATAAAAGAGAGATTTCCATTTATTCTGCGCCATCCATAGCTTCGACACAAAGCCCTCTCGAAAAAAAACGAGAAAATCCCCAGCTTTAAAACTGCTATCACTATTGATACAGGGCACTAGGCCAGTCCTGTATTGTTGTATACAGACGCAAAATAATGCTCAACATATTAAGCTCTGTGAATTTGTGAAAGGAAAGTGTTATATGATGTGAAAACACTACAAAAGGTTCAATCAAGATGAAGTAATATGTGAAATCTACTTACAGCGAAATGAAGTATTTTTTATTCGCATGTATGTATTAACGGATGCCAGGTATCGATCGTAAGTAGCAAGTGATGACTCCAATTGCTGCACTGGACGCGACAGTCAATATGTTAAATAAAACACCGATGTGTGAGCGAAGCATATTAATTAAAACTGAAAAAATATTGGAAAATATTTGTACATATATAAGCCGGTGCGGATGAACTCGGAAAGGTCGGGACGGAGGTATCGAACATGTACGTGGAAGTAGCTCCAGTGTCGCACAGATATTTTTTCTCTCTTCATTGATAGCACGTCTTTGTTCTTGAGACAGTAGTAGTCTCGTTTTTTTACGCTCCCTATCAGTCTCCTTCTTCTTTCACATGCGTCTTCCATGGCTTGGGGCAGAAGCAAAATCTTGAGTAAAACACTGCCATAATCTTGAATGCAACTCCAGTTAGCTAAAACGCAATGTGAGCGTATCATAGCCATGATACTGATATTGAGCTCAAATATTTGCTTGATTAAAGTACTGAAATTTTGGCCTATGTTTCTTAAGAAACGGGAACGAAATATATATAAAAAATAATTTCACGAAGCGTTTTATTGAATTAAGATGCATGTTTGATGTTAAATATGCGTTTTCGTAGTAAGTGCATCGTTCTGTCTGCCACGTCACTGGTTGCATTCAGCTGCTAATGCGTTACTATTTCTTCAAAAATAGATTCAAAACTCAAGATAAAAAGTACATGGAGTGTCGTATTGAATCACAGTTCATTTACTAAGGAGAGTTGTGATAGTTTAAAGGAATATACTGGAGACAAAATTCAGCAATCAGAGGCATGAAATCAAGCCAACAAGCACCACCCTAGCCTTAACGTCACTGCGCAACATAAACAAATAAAAATGCTTTACAGCAAATTGGGGAATTATCCAATTGCCGAACTAACCGTGTTTCCGAACAAGGAGCTATTATTCTATTATTTGATAGGTTTATTACACAAATCTATCAAATAATAGCCATTTATTCGGAAATAGGGTAAATTCAGCAATTGGGCAATTCTCCTGCTTAATAGACAAGGTTGCGTTCCGGGCATGGCTTATCTACTAAGAGGTTTTGTCTCTTATATAAGAGAGCAACAATTTTCGGGAATAGGGAATGGGATACTGCAATAATTTTCTGTTTCCATTTCAAAAAGCGCAGCCATATTTATTGAAACGTTGGGAATCGAGTGCTTGACATATGTAATATAAAGTATATAACTTTTTTTCTAAAATTTCTTTTACATTTTTCGTTCAGAATTTCATAAAAAAAAATTATTGATCTTTGTTCTTTCTAGTCTCAATAAACTGTGTGAACAGACATTATAGAACGCTTTGCACTATAAGATCGAAAGCAAAAAAAAAAAATACAGAGCTCAAATTTAAGTAACGAGTCTCACTCTGACGTAGAGTGGATTCATATGAATGACTACAGAAAGGAGCCAGACCTATTATCAAAACCAACCTTCTGAATTGACGTTCCATATCCATCATATAATAAAAAGAATTAATTCATTTAGTTAATGCAAAAGTTTTCTTTCATTCATCATATAGGATACGGTAAGTTCAGACTTCGATATGGTACCGTTTCCCAGTAGCTACTAAAATTCTTTGTTATCAAGACTTCAACAAATATAGTAGAATACAAGTCGAAAGTTTTGTTTATAGTCATAGAAACATTGTTAAAAATACCCGTTTTATGGAAATTTCCCCAAGAACCAATATCAGATTTGGTCTCTTAAGAGTTTTTGGTGTAGCGTCTCAAAAATTTATTTGTCTACCAGGAATTTTGTCTTATAAGATGTAGGTCTATTAGGAGTTTTTGTTGTTTGCTGTATAAGTTTACTGTTTTTTGTCAGATGACGACGTTCATACTTCTTGTCATGGTTCTTACTCGATTCCACGACCTTGATTAATAATATAGGACGTGAAGTAGCATAATGTAGATTGGAAATTTTACTGCATTGCATGTTCATTTGTTGCGCAATAATAAAAAAGTTCTGTAAAATGTTTGCCTAAGTATGAGCGTGTGGTGTAAAGGATATTTACACAATATTGGATGACTTTAATGATACATTAAAATTGATAAAAATAAAGAACACAATACAGGATAATAGCACAATACGATGAACTTTAAAGTTTTCAAAGACGTAAAGTCACTGAAGATATAACACTAACCACCCACAATATAAACTACAGCCATTGCGACCAAAATATGAGCTTGAGACACGAACTTCAATTATGTGCAGTGGTTAAGAATGAAACTACATGAACTGTTCATTTGTCGATGGGAAACTTCACTTGTCGTACTTACAATGTAGAAATTTGCAGTTCAATTTCTACTTATATTCCAAGCACTAGTAATACCATGGCTGAACAACGTAACAGGTACGCGCAGGTAGCGTGTTATGCCCCTCCCACTCCTGTGACGTCAGGTGGAGAGATACATAGCAACAGTGCTAATTAGCTCATACCTGTTACTTGCTATATGAATACGGTGAGCGTGTGCATCCATAAAGAAAAAAAAGAAAGGTAATCATTTCTGCTCGATCACAGCTGTTTACTGTGCGAAGCTAAAAAAATCCGTTTGCAAGAAATAGGGCAATAAAATGTCGAACAATTAGGTTGAAAGACGAAGAAATCAATTACAACAACATGACTTATTGATATGGCTTATTTTGTAAGCATCATTATGTCATTTTATATATGTACTAGTGCGCTCCGTTATGAAAAAATACCGCGGAAGAACATGGCTTACAGAAAAAAACAACAGCTTCAAACGTATTGTCGGTGGAGTATTAAACGCTCTAGAAGTAATTGTAACTCCAAATTAATAAACTTTACTTGTGAAATTTGTATTTCAAAAAGCTTTCCTCACCAAAATGTTTAAATTATCAAACGGAGGCGTTTTTTATTAAAGCAAGCTTCATATATCAGTCGTTTGAAGACGGTATTTCAAGTAGTTAAACAGTTTCCCAGTCGACATACCCTTTTCTTTCCAGTTGTCCGAGAAAAACGTAATTATTAGGGCAACTTGGCTAGACATGCGTTCAAAGTTTAACAAGAAAGATTTTGTGTCAAGTTCCATGACTGCTTTGAGAGAAATTAGTGTTGTCTGTGGTTATTTGGATTAATATGGAGGGAAAACAGAATTCCTCATAATTACTACGTAGTAGTTTCTCATTGTGCTGGTGCAAAAAAAAAGAAGTTTGAAGCCCAGTAAATGTTACCGGTATAAGAGCGAAAACTTAGTATTCTCTTTGGTTGTCAAAACTCACTTTAACGCTACTCCGGAGCTTTAGAGAAAAGAAAGAGGCTCACCAAGTTAATTTTTCCTTGTTCAAAATAGCCGAACATCAATTATCAGCCTAGGTAGCCGAAATATTTATATAAAATCAATGAATTACGAACACTGTTGATACTTGTGCAACACCAACGTTCTTCGCTCCACCTGACGTCACACGAGGAGATGCGCAGAGCCGTCTCAAAATAGGCAAGCGATGAGTTAACCTGTTACGTAGTTCACCCATGAGTAACACAGTTAAATATGACCACTTCTCAAGTCATACTCACGCCGCCGTTCCAGAAAACAAACAGAGCTGTACGTGTGAAACGAGTTACGCCATTGGCTGATAAGTGATAAGCAATGGCGGTTCCAACAAGTTCTACCATTGGCTTACGAACAATAACATTTGAAACGAGTTACGCTATTGGCTGATACTTTTATGGCGCCACTGCACAACTGTTTATAAACACCCGCACGAAATACTTGTCAAACATGACGCTCTATAGTCAGTGAATAGTGATTGAAATGACTGAGGAAAAATGTAAGGCTAAATAGTGCACTGGGTGCGACTGTTGTATTGTTGCAAGTGCACATTGTATTTTCGGAGTTGTAATCCATCTACTATTATTTTTCTTGAGAGATGACTAACACCTCACGTCCCAGGTGATGAAATGACGATCGAATATGAAATGATGATGACAAATTTAGTGAATCTGTGACATGAGCTGAGAACTCTGTGCGATTTATGACAGTAATTTCTGATAGTCAAAAGAAATTACGTTACAATAAGTACTGATCGTTGTGCAGTAACTAATCTTTTTCAAATACTAAAAAATCACCATTATTTCAACCCATTTAAAATATGGCATCGATATGATGAAAATATTTGCTAGCTCTTAGATCATGTCATCGTGTTTACAATAATGGCTAAAATTGTGATTAAAACCTTGTACCTGTGGAAAACAAAGCATTAGCAGGTTTGAAACGAGCCCAGTGAGTGGGAGGCGCACACGATTTATTGAGATCGCATTGGAGCATCTCGTTTATGACGCAATCTTGACGTCTCTTGGAGCAATTCAACAGGCAATTGGCTGGTGTTAGAGCGAGTTTGACGGCGCTGTTTGGAAGCTTGTACCTGTCCAGGGGCGCACCTAATTGCTCTTGCCAGCTGCTACTTCTGAAGTTTCTATGGCAACTCCTTGCCTTGCTCCCATTGGGATCGTCGCTCGGTCCCTTCATGCATGTGCTCTGTGGAAGACGGGACTTCGTACTTCAGTTGAAGTTTCTACAGGTTTAAAAAAAATTCTTATCAGCACAGCGTGTGATGGAAGATAATACAATTTCAAGAAATTGATAGGCGTGCTTATTCTGACGAGAATGAGTGCAAAGTTTTTTCTTGTCTAGAAGAGAGGCGTCTGAATTGCATGAATAAATACTTCAGGATGTATTAAATATATTGAACTGTATAGTGATTTCTTGTGTTTCTGTCATTGTTTGACTGGAACTCTTAACCAACAAAATATTGACTCTGTTGTCCATTGGAGCAACACAACATAAAATTAAGCTACTGCTACTGGTATGTAACATCAGCCTATCCAACGAAATCACTTTCAATTTTCTGTAGAGTAAGAGTCTGCTATATCTTTGTAGCTACTATTCTTTTTGTTGCTTACATTGCAATGAGATGCCGGATGTTCGCTTTGATGTCGTCTGAGAAGGATGTCCCATTGACGAATTTTTTTGAAAGACTGGTACATTCACGTTCGAGAGTGAAGCATTGACTGTTTTGAACTGCTGTAAATGCGCTGAAATGTCTCATGAAGATCGCTTCTACATGCACCAAAGAACGTTTGTGTACGATGAAGCTTTGTTTGTGAGAAACTACGAAGCAGTAGAACGCATGAGTTTCCAAAGAGCTGAAATATAGTGATGCCGATGGAAATCCTGAGTCTCACTGTTCATATCGCGATGTGCAACAAATCTGGTCGTGGCGTCTGTTCAGAGGCTATTTCATGTACTTGGTAAACTTACTTTCCCTTTCTCGAATTCAGGAAAGTGGTACAAAAAGTCACTCTAAGCTTCCAAGCCTTTATTTTTGGAAGTCATATATTTTCTTCTGTAAGCTATTTGTGCCGTCTCTCGTGATTCAGTAACTTTCTGAGATAAAATTGCTTGAACATTACTTTTGTTTCCAGAGAACAATACTCTCAGGCAAATATACCTCCATTATGCTTTTCCTAGAACTACTTTTCTGCAGCAGCAAAGGCAGACACCTTAAAAAACTAGCTTGGGCCTCTATGACTAAAATCTTAAGCAATAGTTATCGCCAAAAGATTTTAGTCTTTACTCTTATTTGCTCTATGCTGCAGTTAGTGTTTCTTCGAGCCTGATAGAAATTCTTCGAATTGTAGGAGGCTTTTCTGAGAAAACATATGTTAGTTCGTGCCTCTTGGCTCATTCCTTATTGGTAAGAAAACGAATCACAGCAGAGGCGTGTTGTAATCACGCCAAAATCGGGCAACCGCAACCTGAAAACAGGTTACCGTAACCCAAAAAGTGGCTATAAGAACGCCATCCATCGATGAGCCGTGTAAGCTTAGGAATAATGAATATCGATGTTTATTGTAATTTTGTCGATTAAGCTTGAAACTAATAATCTCATTTGCTTACTCTAAGGCTGCGGTGTTTACTCGTTGCTCATTTACATAATTTTGGCGTTTCTTTTATTTGTAACTGGTGTTTTTGAACGGAGACTTGCGTAAGCGTAACCCGTGTGGCAATCGTCATTTGAGCTATGAGTGCGACAAAAGTTACGACTGGTTGGGTCACCGATGTATCACCGATAACCCAGAAATGCTGATTACAACACACATCAGCAAAGCTCGGTATCTAAGATACGGCTTGGTAGCACTTTTATTTCAGGAAAATATTCATCTCTCTACATTTTGGAACTTAAATAATGTGAGATATCCTATTACGATAGCTTTTTAGTGACCCAGCTGTCGGGTCCCGGGGACCATCTAGTCAAATCAAAACAATATAATAAACCCCGTCGTGTCACGCTCTTAGCGAAATATATCGGTCAAAAATAGGCCAGGTGGCAGATTTTGTCATTACGTTGCGCTTTCATGTAGATCGATACACGGAAATTAGACAAACTGCAGAAGATGGCCAAAGTTAGAACCTTATCCGTATAATTGATGCACTTCTTACTCTGCCAACGTTAAACTCCAAACAATGAAAATAGTTACAGCTCCTCTTAGCGCTGCGTTGGAGTCTAATTTTTATTACTTTCTCCATGCAATGAAGCTCTGTTATTTGCTCTCAGTTCACGACGTACAAATTGAGGAGATTATCAACGAAGCACAGGAGAGGCGATTTTTCACGAAGCAGTAGACTCAGAATAATTTTTTTTCAGCTTCCTTTTACTAAGCAATTTTCACTTGGGAGTAAAACTGTCGTTCTACTGAAATGCGTATAATACCGTACATACGATACGTAGCCGACAATTTAATTAAATTCAGTGATGCTTCGCTGCCTTATAATAATTTTTTTTGTCGCGTGTCATCTAAGGGAAGGAAGGAGTGTGCTGCTCAGATGAATAACATAGAGAGCACTCATCTTATACGACTATTTTAAATGGCCGTTGTAGTGTATGCTTCAGAAGCTCAGTGGTGGCGAAAGTATGATCGATGAAAAAGGGTTATCTCAAATTCCTCGCTGTTATTTTTTGGCAGCGCAGGCAGTCTAGTAGAATTTTAAAATTCCTTGGTGGTAGGAGAAAGGCTGTATCTTTGGTAGAGTTTTTTTCTTGTCGTGCAAAAGCTGTTCCGCAAATTGTTTTGGCTAAAGATCTTCATTGCAGTTGAAGCTTAATCCTGAGCAGAGGCCAAGGCATTTCTAATTCTTATCGCAGCGAAATATCGGTTCTGGTGGTTCAACTAACTGCTGGTATCCAGGAAATTAGCAGTAAGCATTGAGTTCCTAGTGAATTTTTTTGATCGAACTCTATTTTATTTTCTCGGTGTTAACTGACTTAGAAGCATTCCAAAACTGATATTCGGGCTTTTACATGCAGGAGAGAACACAACATTCACTTCTTTAGTGTAGGAACAAGCCTTGAGGTATGAAGCATAATTTTTGCAAGAAAACACTTACAGCAAGTAAGAACAATAAAAAGATTCATTAAGAAATTATTGCCTTCAGTTCATTTTGGTGGCTGGGTACTCTAGTAAGTGATTAGAAAATTAGAGATCGACAATTCATTGTATAGAAACTCTTGAAAGCTACGGAAGTTGACACTGTGAATTTGACCCTAAATTTGAGGATGAGATACAACTGCCGGCGTAAAGTCCATTTATTATTGAAAAGGTTCCTACGATTGAAAAAGTTTCTTACGATTGAAAAAGTTTCTTACGATTGAAAATGTTTCTTACGATTGAAAATGACAGAAGTGTCATATATTCCAGCGTAATTCAGCATACCCAAATGAACAATTTTACATTCTATTACTTCAAAATTTAAAGTTCTGTAGAAGAAGCATGAGCTTACAGAGGAGATTGCTCATGAATAAAATGTTATTCCCAAAGATTATTTATAGCTTTTAGAATCTATTTTTATTTATCCTATGTAACAGCGATAGCGTCATGCACAACCGCCCTAATTTAAGTAACTTACAGACTTGGAAAATGTTTCTAATTCCACATATTGTTTTTCTGGTAACAAATAACTATAGTCAATATTTAAATTATTCAGCAAAATCAATGTACAGAGTCAGCCGGACGTAAAAGAGAAAATGAATACTTTTTCTGCCGATTTAATTTTTTTGGTCACGCATATTTTTCGTAGGACAGTTAACTCGATACGCAAATGCTCCGTTGGGCAGATACAGCTGTGACAGACAGAAAATTTGAATATAATTCTGGATAATCCTTGCAAATTATGAGAGACGAGTAATCTCATGCAGCAATGTTTCATGCTGTCTATCATTCATGAGCTACAAATGTGACATGTAACTCGTTCACAATTGCATGGCCAAGCCTCAGAGCTGCCAGCCTCGCTGACATATCTTTATTGGAAACCCACCTGCTCTGCCTGACACACTGCGACAATTATTGGACCAGCATACGTGGCTCGTCAGTAACAAATTAACGCAGGTTGCCGGCATTGGATGAACTCAAATTGTCTCTTCAAAACAATTCAAGTGCAGCATACTGTGATGCATCATGATCTTAAATTGTACTTTCAAACAATTTCAGTGTACTAAGAAATAGATGAAAATGTAGTTTCAAAAGAAAATTAATGCATAAGGTTGTGAAGTGATTGTAACTTCAAAGTGACTTTAATAAATCCTCAGAGATATTCATAGGATAAACTTATAACGCTTGGCAGTTAAAGATTAATGCTGTACACTACAAAAGAGAGAGAGAGAAAAAAAAAGTTTTATGTGTAACTTGCTTATTTTGAAAAAGGCAAAAGGTTCAGGGATCAATAGGTAGGACCACATACACGTTCCATATTAGCAAGGTCAGCGTAAGTAAAGTTGCAATGTGAGAAGAACTTAAAAGTCAAGAACCACGAGAATGCTAATAGAAACTGTAAAGGTCTACATTGCTCAGATTGCAAGGTTGTTATAGTAAAGCAAAAAATGCTTTCAATATTGAGGCTTTCTTACACTTGCCGTCATCCTTTACCTCGTATAATTATCACCCTACATCTGCCGTTATCTTTTACCTGGTCTAATTATCACCCTACACCTGCCGTTATCTTTTACCTGGTCTAATTATCACCCTACACCTGCCGTCATCTTTTACCTGGTATAATTATCACCCTACACCTGCCGTCATCTATTACCTGGTCTAATTATCACCCTACACCTGCCGTCATCTTTTACCTGGTCTAATTATCACCCTACACCTGCCGTCATATTTTACCTGGTCTAATTATCGCCCACCGGTTTTCAACAAAGTGTGAGAGGCTGGCTACATTCTTTACCCTGGCCACTCTTCAAGCGTGGCAGAAAATGGATAAACGAATAAATATATAATAAATATCATTGTGTTTGATTATTCTCCTTTGGTTTCGTTCGTCTAATCATTCTTTCGTTTCCACGGAACACATCATTATTGCATTGGAAAAATAGCGTAACCATGGCAGGGCTTGAAAAAATGGTGTCGACATCAAGCTACCATGCATGCACTCCACTCAACTCAAAAATATTTGATCAGACTTGGAAAGTATTTTGATGCTTCGTGGACATTATGGGGGTTCTGAGAACAATGAAGATGGAAATTCTGTTTTGTGTAGATTCAAAAAGTACCTGCGCTAATTCCCATTCGAGCTTGGGAATGTAATTTAATTACTGTCTGGCTTGTAGCGACAGAATTTGGAAGGGGAGGGCATCTGACTCGTGCTGTTGTTCTTCAATTGCCTTGGTTACATTTATTGTTAACGTGTACTAAACTTTAGATTTTAAATAATTTAGTTGGCTCTATGAATATTACACTCGGTATCTAATTTTTCAACCGCCTTAAGTTGAATATTATTATTTTATTATTATTATTTTTTTTTTTTTGCAAGCAAGTTCGCGAGCAATTTTGTTGTGCTTCAGCATGTGGCAGATGTGGCGAAGGCCATTTATTTGCACTAGAAAACTGGCTGCCAGCCAGACACTCTGCCAAGATGGCCACCGAAACTAGGGTTTTGGAGGTTACACTTTACTACTAAGTACTAAAAAGGCACTGAGCATTTTCGCTGAATTTCTTTGATTGAACTATATTGTTTTAGTACTACTTGACTTTTTCTTCAAGCATTTCAAAACTGATATTCGGGCTGTATTCCAACAGGTAAATTTTATCCCTCCCAAGCTCAGGATGACACAACACTCATTACTTTAAAGGAAGAACATGCCTACTGGTATGAAGCAAAATTTTTGCAACAAAACCCGTATCTCAAAGAGGAACATTAAAATGTTTAATTAGGAAAGTGTTGCCGTAATTTTTTTACGGATGGATACTTTAGTGACATAAGATTACGAAGAGACAGTAACAAGCATCACGAATTGAAGAAATCAGCTATAGTCTGCTTCATTTCGCCGTAGAACTACATAGAAGTGATGGGCTCATAGAATGTCCACGAGTACCGCAATGGAATTGACTGTAGAACACTATAAGAAGTATCTTCGAAAAGTGAGACTGCCATAATTGTATTTATGCGTCTCTTATTATTACTAAAATTTCACGTTTGAGCTCCCACGCACAGGTAATACATCCCAATGAAGCATCTTGCAACACCGGGAAGCCCAAATCGCTGCTAAAAGAAATCCAACAAAAAACCATTAACAGCTGACTTAAACACCTGCAGGCCAATACCTGTGTCTCTATCAAGATTAAAGTGTGAATCCTTTGCTGGCAGAACACTTACGAAATTCAGAGACCCCAGCTTTATTAGAGTGTGGAGATAAGTAATATGAGGTATGTAATTCAACAAAACGGTTACTAGTGGTCTAGTTTTATTAAAAACTAAGACGTATCTTACCGCATTATTCAGCTGTTCAGTAGAGGTTGTACCAAAGATACACACAGCTAATTAAAAGTTTTTAAGAATTCTCTTATCAAAGAGAGGTAAAATTTATAGAAAATCCCTGTAAAAATCTATGAAAGAAATATTAGCAAGAACGACAATTGCAAACGTTAGACTTCTAAAACATGAAAACAACAAACGAATCATCACACGACGGACACTGATATTATTACGGTCATACACTATCGACATAGGCACCCACACCCCAGGATGATTGCGGTATTTTCTAACATATCTAAAATATCGCCCTCAGGGCAGTGCTAAATGTTTGTATGAAACAGCCAGTCATTAATTTGTCTTTAGAAATAAAAGGCTTCCTCTTATTTATTTTGAAACCCCTGTCACATGAGAATATTGAAGATTCATTTATTCCTTAGATCTGAGAAACATCGGGCAAAAGCTTAGGGCGAGATAGCTCTGAGAACAAAGGATGGCACGCAAAACTCCCTCATTTAGAACTCTAATCTGGCCCATTTTCTGAGCTGCATGGCAAATGGCTCGAAATAAAAGTGCGGCGCGCTTGCTGCTGGGAGTTTGTGCAAGGAAAAAGAAACGGACTACTAAAGCTGACAACTGCGTTAGAAGAACCAAGCAATTGCCAAATATCCACTATATAATGAAACACAGTTGTTGATCGCTTGTTTGCTTGCTCACTTGCCTGCTCCAATGTGGGTCCGTCTCTCCGTTACTCTCTATGGGAATAAGATAGGAATAAATTCAAGGTCGTAGCGATCCGATGAATGGGAGTAAGGTAGTTGGAAATTTGGGGACCATGGCTCTCGATCTCTGCCCTCTGGATCTCTGGCTCTGGATCTCATGCCTCTGGATCCCGCGCTCTGGATCCTGAGCTCTATGTTCTGGGCTCTGAATCCCCGACTCTGGATCCCCGGCAGTTAAAGCAGTTAGAGAAGCTTAGTCTCGCTCCTCACTCTTGGATTTTTCGTTCCTTTCGTTCATAATCGATTCCGCTTATGATATCAGTAGTCGAATCATATCGTTGCAGTTCAGTCTTCACGTTGAGCAGACGCTTTTTTATATTGAATTTGCATCGCAGCCAGATTTCAACGTTTGAGGTTCAACAGTCGGTTGGTATCCACGATATGGTGAACCTTGGGCATTTCCAGTAAATTAATTTGACTAAACTATATTTTCTTAGTGCAGCTTAACTTTTGACCATTTCCAAGCTGATATTCGCGCATTATCTTGCAGGGGGGATATTTTACTCTCGCAAAGCTCATGGTTGTACAGCTTGCGTTTCACCAATGGAAGATCAGGCCTGCAGGGATGAGACCTATAATACAGCAAGACCTGTACTAGGAACCGGAACAACAAAAAGCTCAATCACAAAATCTTTGCCGTCTTGTTTGAAGGCTGGGCCCTCTAGTTATAAATGTACACCACAATTTATTGTTACCGACGAACCCAATGTATTAGATTAAAATAAATATTCTACGATGCCTTAAAATTATCGTTATGCACTTTGGGTGCTAATAATCTTTCAGGTGAAAAATTTTTAAATATTTTGTCTCTCGCTGGAACGATCTAGAAAAAATCTGCCAAAAAAGTTGCAGTACTAAACACTTAACACATAAGAACACAATAATTGGTTGCAAAATGGTAGAGCAAGTAAAAATACGATCCAAACATTACACTTCGTGATACTGCAACGATTTTGAAAGAGGTCCAGGTGACGCAATACACGCGACTCGACGTGCGAAAAGGTCATACTCTGGTATTCTCCACACGTGGGTTGTCAGATTGCGGATATGAGCTATCTTATCTCTCAATACTACTGTCACAGTGACATAAAAACAGGAGCTAGCTTTTGTTTAGTTACATTCTTGAATAAGAATTGTCTGCACGTGTCTTCCAGAAAAATATAAACATATAAAGCAAGAACATCTCTACAACTGGCTTCATTATGGTACTTTCAAACGAAAAAAAAATAGTCTGCTATAAGTATTAGTATTTTAAGCTTCAACCATAGTTGAAAGACTAATTTTACGAGGGCGGTAGATGGGTTAAGGAAAAAACAAATAGAGAACTAGATACATAAAAATATATAGGTTTAGAGAGATTGCTGCAGTTATACTTTTGGCCCCAATGGTATCGTGGAGTTCTAGTGTTGTTCATATTAATTAATATCTTTCTTCCGGCTATAGCTCCCTCAGTGGTACGTAAGCAAATATCCCTAATCCCCTCGCTTCGTTCTGCTCCCCTCTTCACTGATATGTTTAGAGGTTTCTCATAAAAATACAAGTTAACAATGTTGTGCTGCCACTACGTACAGTAATCTACCCACTGTTTTGAATATCATGATTAAATTTTGCCATACTTTACTTTCCCAAAGCGCACGCCTGAATGTAAATATATATTGTATGCATATATGTACCTTTCTGTATATCAAAGGGTTCATTTTGGTTCTAATATGCCGGCGAAAAACGTGCCAAAATATTTTAATTCTCTTTCAGAAACAGTTCTAAAAACACAAAAGCAATTATGAGCTATTTTCAGCTAGGAATAAACTTGCCCTAATAGTGGATAATTGTAAAAAAAAGGAATCTTTCCATATGCGCCTATTGTCATGATCTTCAAATAACAACTAAACAGTCTGATTTTTTAAAGCTGTTAATACATTTTTCAAAGAAACGACTATGCATAGTTGGAGCGTAGGTAAAGCCTTTATGCCATGGCAGTTTTTTATTTATTTATTCTTTTTTAGTTTTTATTTTGTTCAACAGGAAGTTATAGGAACTTCCACAACCGCTCCATTTTTGTTCAAAGATATAAAATATTACTTATAAAGCGTTTTGGCTATTCAAGAATTTCACCTGTGGTTTTTGCAGAGCATAGAGAATGAGTGTTTCGCACACCCTTTCCATTGAAAAAAAATTAACGTCCTAAGTCAAAGTCGCGAAAAGAAAGGATTTACCTCCTCTTGGAAAGCTATTAAGGGTTTCCTTAAGAATTTACGATGCCGCAACGGCTCTCCTTAAAACTCTCACAAAGAAGGTTCATAATCTTTGCTGCACTGTAAGATTTCAGTGTCGCCCGCAGCCTAATGAGCTAAATTTTTGTCTCGTGCAGTCAGTGAAAAATTCGAGGATTTTTGCTGACTAAGGTTGAAGCATCAAAAACGAAGAGCTTTGCTTCCCGGTCATCCAATTTTCTTCTTGGAAAAGATAAAGGTGGAAACATGTTTTTGGAGGCAAATGAAGTTCTGGTAATTTAAAATAATTTCAAGAGATGATGTTTTTTTCCTTCTCCATCCTAGAAAATTTTCCGTTAAACTGCAAGGCACTATAGCTCTTCTGTAGGCCCGCCAGCATCTTTCAGTTTTCCAGAGGTCGGCATCTCCGATTATGATACCATGTTGTCATGGCAAAATCATGGTAGTACCATCGCTCCATCGGCATCAGAACAAAAAAAATCGCCAATTTTCATCGGCGATGACCTACGAAGAAATAACCGTCGGTAATGGTCATCGTAGGGCGTCACAATCGGCGATGGACCATCGCATTAAAACATATTAAAATGCTAAGATCTCAGACCACAAAAATCGAATAAAAGCTGCGTCTCCAATAACCTCGGCCTGTGAGCGATTTTCAAACCAGTAATACCATTCTTACAAAATGTAAGGCCCAGGTTATTAATTGACATTGTTAGATCTGGGCAATGTATTAAAATAAATTTGTAACCCTCTCTTTGTTTTATTATTACTTTAAAAAATGATCGTTTGAAACTGGAAAGGCTGTTTTTCTGTAGTTTTATCCTTATTTCATCGGCATCGGAATTACAACCGATGACGATGCCCATCGTATGCCATCGCCGATGGCATGTTCAATCATTTTATCAGACCATTTCTTCCTCATAACACCATCGCTGATGGAGAAAATGGCCATCGTCGATTGTTTGATACGATTTCCATCGGACCATCGCTATCATCGAGGGATTTATGCGATGTTCCATCGTAACATCGTAGTTTTTCCGATGACGATGGTCTACACACCATCGCCATCGTATAATCGGCCATGGCCATCGTGCCAGGCTCTGCAATTTTCTACTACAAAGCTGTCGGCAAGTAGAACATTGTATAATTATTAAAGCTGAAAAAACTGTTCTGTGCCACTTTAGAGCATTAAGTCTTAAGTATAATTATCATTACAACCAATTAGTATACAGGAAAACTACCACGAAGCAAAATATAATTCATCTCAAACCAATGTTAAAAAATTCCCAATAGTCTACAGCGCGCGAATACAATGTTAAATTCTCCATCAGTTGCAAATCTCTTCACTAACTCTAACATTTAAACGACAACACTCAGTTTTGGCAAGAGAATAATATATAATATTCTGCTGAAGAGCAGAGCCAGTTCCCGGGGACTGCAGTAGAGAAGCTCCAGCAGCAGCCCGTTTGCTGCATGGCTCTAAGTCTGTTATAAATGCATTTCACATGGACAATGAAGCAGCGCCTTTGAGAAACTCAGCTGTGCTTGTCTAATGAAAGCCCAGTTTAGAAGACAGTAAATGCAGAAGCCTAAATTCATGCAGCAGGCTCTGGAACTCCTGTCTTTAGATATGAAAGCATGCCGGATCATGCGCGTTTATAAGAACATACAATTTAAGTTAGCCAAGTTTGAGACAGGTTAGAAGATGCTTAATTTAGGAACCCAAAGCCGTGAAATAAACTCTTGAGCACGTCTTTGATAAAAACTCATGCCGGATCATTCATTTCTATAAAACTATGAATGACCAAGCTAAAATGGTGGTCAAAAGCACCAATTTTCTGAAATCCAGTGAGTAAAGACATGAACTCATCATGAACATTCGCTCTTTCGAAACTATAAAGTGGTAAGATATGTGAGAGGGTTAAGCGATAGTAATGACATTGGTAAATCTAAGTATATTTTCATCTTCTCTGTGTGTAGGAAGAGCAACTTTGCATACATATGTGATGATGCTAAGATGTACCTCAGATGTCTTGAAAGCTTAGAATTAAAAAAACGGTGAAGCGGCTTCGTTGCCGCTGAGGCAGTGAATGTCTCCTGTCACAACGCTACATCATTATGTTATATCGAAGTGGAGTGGAATAACGAAATATTTAGCTATCAACTTGGTATTTATTACGATAGCTTTAACGTACAGTAGTAAGGCAGCATGTCTATGCACAAGCGAATATCTTCTACGGAATTGACTCGCTAAGTATTGATTTAAGAACAGTGGAACATATTGGAAACATACTGTTTTATTTCAATAAACCAAGGACTGATAAGTGAACTATGACGCTACAAGTAACATAACACACTGCTGCATTACATTTTTAAAATTTATTAAAAGATATTTATTTGGTGGCTGAGGCAGTCATTGATGTCTTTGGTTTAATAACATATATTGTTATGCGCTGCCGTGTAAATTTATATACTTAACGTTCACTTGTATTTTCTTAATAATTGGGGGTTAACGTTACATTTTTGTGAGATATTTATTGCAAGCCGAGTAAACTATGACGCCAAATAAATTTAAAGTCTACTACAGACGACAGGACAGGTATTCAAACGCATTCATGGAATACCGAAACTCTACTCGCACGACTGCAAAACTGACACTGAAAAGAGCAATTGAACCTCAGGAGTAAAAGTTTTCATCACGATTGCAGCTCAACTCTTTTATTGACATGGACAGCAATCTGATGCTTTCTGTACAAAGGGAATAAAACTCATGGAACAACAGGAATCGGGTAGTGTTCCATTAGTGTTGTAAAATTGCACCTACAGTGCTTTGAGTCTTCTTCGTTTACTTTGTCGTGCATCCTAGAGAGATATGAATCCTGATACTTGCTATAGGCTGCAATAATATTATAAGTTAACCAAATATTTTCGTGCCGTTTTGCAGGGAATTATCTTAAAGAGAAATGCAAGAAGTTCCAGGGTTATCTGATATTATAGGCAGGAATGGGATCACGTTGTTTGAAAATTCCACCTCATTGATGCGGAGTATGTGGAGGACGGATGTATGAAGATAAATCTAAAAGAAAGTAGTTGTAGAAATTTGTATATTTCAAATTAAGTTCAAAGATCAGACGTTTTCGAAGCAATGACGTAGTTCTGATGGACGTTTCACCTGCTGCACTCAGTAGTATGTTCACGTCAGCTTTCCGTTATTATTTCTGCGCTGATAGATTGCAAACTCAATGCATATTGTACATTTGAGAGCAATATTGAACTAATCAAGGATAAAACAAGCATCGAGTGCTGCAGTTGTATGGACGCAATTGAGTTATCTATCGGTGCTGTAATCCATCTACTGCCACACGTCAGTTCATGGCGTATCGGTGACAAATCAATAAAGTAGGCTTACCAATCTGGTGGTTAGAACAGCGCATTCTTGGAGATTAAAAAAAGCATTTTTCACTAAAGCTAGGAAAAAATAAAAATGATGAATGTTGTAAAGTATAGCTATATATTGTCTTTCACATACAAGAGATAAACGTTTCCCGTGATACTACTCTTTTATAAGAATACTATCATGATGTTCTAGAATTGCCATAGGATAATGTGATTAACTAATGCGTGAAGATAATTTTGTAATAAATATGTTAACTTAATAATTTAGTTTTAATATATTCATATAGGTACCCAAAGTGATTTGGCAATGACAGTTGGTACTTTGTCCGAATAACGCAAAATTGGCAATGACCGCCAGGTGTCAGAAGCGACAACTGAAATTATAGTTGCAGTCTATGAGGATTGTATAGAAACCTCGGCTTCTTCAATTAGTACAAACATAAACAGCAGTGGCAATGAAAAAATTATTTGAAGCGGCACGTCTGTCACTCCCAGACTCTACAGCCAGGCAGGGTTACATTAGCGCAATATAAACGATGCGCTGATATTTTTGCTGGAGATATGCTGCCTGTGACCGACAGCCATGCGCGGTGTGTCGCTCGGTCTGGATTGCGTCGATGGTGATACTAGATTGCTGTAGCCTCTGTTACGTTTTTTCGTACAACGCATATGTTACAAAGACGAATCTCGCTGCACTGGTGCGGAAATGACCTGACAGGAACATGATGTAACCTCACCCTTCAGATCATTACGCAGCGGATGATCTTGAAACATATTAATGGCATTGACTACAAAATTAAGAAAAATGAGTTATACAATACACGGCTAAGACTGTGTGTACGTTGATTGACCCTCGCAGCAGCAAGCAGAGCAGGATTCGGCATGCAATCTTAAGCCGTGTGAAATTAGACTATGTATCTGGGACATCTCATTCATGAATAACTAAAAAAACTAAAGGATGGTGCAGACACTGCACTGCAGGTTAGGCGCTTCAATTTCACAAGCAATCAGATATCGATGCAGTTTCGTAGCTGCTCCCTGAATGTGAAGGTTTAACTATTTAAATCTTTTTGCTATCTTACATATTGCAACTCTTTTTCGGTTAAATTCACGAAACAAGCCATTAGTAAGTTGCGAGTTGTGTCTAATGATATTTTTCGGCGGTTGGTGGTGTTCCTAATTACACAGGAGTTAGTGATATCTTTGCTACGTATGATGTAGAATGTCGCATTATTATTTCCCATATATGTGCACATAGCCTGCAGGTGAGAGCGGAAAACTCTTATAACTCGTTGGTTCAGCGGTGACCTACATTATCTAAGTTCAGCGCCCAAGGAAAGATGGGTATAGATTCTGTATTTGAGCGAAAACTTTCATGATGGGAATGATCTCCAGCTGCCATGTTTATTGTTGCGTCCTTTGTTGCTGCCCGCAGGCGTGAGCTGGTATATAATGTCTTTCCTCTCAGTTTTCCTAATGTTTCCTTTTTAGCTGTTAAAGGTACAGTAGGATTATATATGAGCCTGTTATTATACTGATGATTGAGTTCTTGATGAAGTTTATATTATTGGTATCGTTACTAGCCACATTGCCAGCCAAGTTACCCTGTATGGGTACTTCCTCCATACTGACTTTCGTGATAAGGTTTTTCTTTTTTTGTCAACCGTAAGGTAAAGGGTGTCGGTAGCAAATTTCCGTAAGACGACAGCAAATTGTAGTGTTCTTAATAAAATTTGTTATATGATTATTAATATCAATGAACAGCCTGTACTGCCTTATATCTAGAAAGGGCTATGATCAATTTACTATTATCATGAAGTCACGATTCTAAAAATATTGCATAATAGCAAACATGTTAACTGAAACACTTTTTAACGAATAATCAAGCCCTAATAAGCTACCACTGTTCGATGGTTACAAAAAATTATATTTAATAGCAAATTATGGGTCAATCTTACTTGGCAACTGATAAGATATATAGAAACGAGTATTAATGAATAATATCTCATATTGGACGTTTTGACCACAAATTCGGGTCATCTTCAGCAATAAAATATCTGAAAAAAACACAGGATCGTCTGTTGTTATCAAATATGTAAGTACAATCTTAAGATAGAAAAGACAGAAAAAACTGGGTGTTAACAATTATTGCAAGGGGAAAGCGCTTGTTTGGTCATTGAGGCTTGGTTTCGATCTAAATATATACAATGATTCCTTGATGTGAGAATTTTAGAATCATTGCATATATTTAGATCGAAACCAAACCTCAATGACCAAACGAGTACTTTCCCCTTGCAATTATTGTTAACACTTAGTTTTTTCTGTCTTTTTGATCTTAAGATTGTACTTACATATTTGATAACAGCAGACGATCCTGTGTTTTTTCAGATATTTTATGGCTGAAGATGACCCGAATTTGTAGTCGAAACGTCCAACATGAGACTCTATTCATTAGTACTCGTTTTTACATATATTAAAAATTATAATTGTATTGAAACTTTTGGTCCCGCGTGTTTGCAGAGCTGGTAACATCGAAATAGTTTACCTCCGCTAAGGAGGTTATGTTTTCGTCGTGTTTGTCTGTCTATCTGTCACCATGATAACTTAAAAAGTTCTGAACCGATTTGGACGAAATTTACAGGGATTGTTAGGTATGATAGGAGGAACAGATGATTAACTTTTGGTGAAGATATGTCGATCCGTTTGGTTGTTTGTTTGTCTGCCTCATTTTTCTCAACGCCATAGCTCAAAAAGATATTGATGGATTTTTGTGAAATTGACATGAGTTGTTGAATATATAACAATGAGTAAATGAACAAATTTTGATAATGATCCGTTCGTTCGCTTGTCACTGTTTTTAATTCTATGCTTGTTAGCACAATATCTCAAAAAATAAGGAATAGATCTTTATGAAATTTATAGGGGTGTTTATTATAGTTAAAAGACATAATTGATCAAATTTTGGTGCAGATCGGTTTGTTTGTTTATATATTTGATTCATGTTTGTCTTAACGTTTGTTAGCAGTATAACTCAAAAAGCTATGAACAGATCATCAAGAAAATTGCACAAACTGTTATTACTATCAAAAGGCACAAATGATCAGATTTTTAATTTTACACAAAGAAAATTATGGTTTCAGAGCCAATTTGAATTTTTTGCTACCGTTGCCTCGCTTTGCGGAGGTATGCGCTCTCAGAGTGCTCTAGTTTCTACATGTATATCCTATTTTAACAATAAAGAATATACGAGTAGTATTTTGGTGAACTTAATTTATTATTTTCTGTGACAGTATGTGGTACGTCCTCAGCGGCAGAACAAGTAAGTGTTAATGTGCATCATTTTTTTACTGGCACGCAAAAAAATCCTAAATCTTAGCTTCGTCTTGACCGCTCTCATTTTATCACGAGTTTCCTGGAATTTGCTATGACATTTGAGATGAGAGATAAAGCTGTGCTAAAAGTGCTAGCGACTTGATGCCTTTGAGTAACTCACATCTTTATTGTTTCCTCGAACAGAGAACCAGTTACTATTGATAGTTTCTTATAATTCTTTAGAATATTGTTTTTTCGAATATAGAATGACTTATACTGTGGTACGTCGGTCACCCACTTATTTATAAATTCACCGAATCTCGGATGAGTTATTATTTAATGTTCCTTATAGTACCTTCCAATACAGAATGAGTTTCTTTGGTAGTTGGATTACTCACTTATGCATAGCGCAGTTTCTTTGAATACAAGAAACGAACAAACTCCGTAACGACATAATCACTCAGTCTACAAGGCTGGTATTATAGATGACGAGGTTTATTGCGTTCGTTTCTCCCTATTTTTATCAAAAGTTTCCCCTGTTCGAGTCCAATCTTCCAGCTTGACTTTGCCAAAAAATTCAATTGCCGCTTCATAAGAACTCTCTCACAATACATCCTGTTTTGTTCAATAGGCTTTCAATAAACCGCAGCTAAGCTCTCCATTGACCTCACATCATTGATAGGATTTTCAGGGGCGATCAAACTCTGTGGGTCCCGTAGAGTTGTTTTTCAATTTTTAAAGCCTCAATCAAACTAGAAAAATACAAGCCTGGTCTTTATAATTATTGTACTCTTAAAGTCCTTTCATTATAGGCCGGTACGAGTAAATAAAATCCGTTGAAATATTCATGGCGTATGTTCGAAATTATTCAAGTTTTACTGAGTAAGTGCATATGCATTCATTGCGGAAGGCCATATAGCTGCTGCCGCAGGGTACATCTCTTTTTTATTTTACAGTAAAAATAAAATACTGCAATTATGATGTGGCCAGCAGTCGGACAGTGATAAATGAAGATTGAAGTTTAAATGCCACAATTAAGGGGCAGTGTAACAATATGTAGTATATATAATACGCAATGAAAAAATTAGGTACAATCTGATGCCGATATCTGATAGCAATTGGACAGAATCCACAGCAAATCTAGAATACTAGGTAATAGGGTAAGGGCACAACTAGTCTTGACTCTACTCACATGCGGCACCTAGCTAGAGAGAAAATTAGAGTATAAGGTGCAGCCACAGGATTGTCATATGCAACATATTAACTTGTGTACCACTTTTCCCAGGTATAATACTAGTTGAAATTCTGTGAAATGGCATCCGAAGACAGAATTATTCAGTCAAAAAGAATGGAATACGCATCAAGGTAAATTGAGAAGGAGATAGTGAAATGCTAAGTGAAGCACATCAAAACTGTGCTGGATTTCTTGATTTGATCCCCTTTCTGCTTTCAGTCGAAGAGCAGCCATTTTACGGGCTGGTTCATCAGCGTCGTTTTCATCTATAAGTTGTTCGAAACACACGAATACGATAACGCTAGCTTTGAACTGAACGCGTTACAATTTTAATGACACTCATTGTAACGGAACACATTACAATGGATGAAGATATCTCGTCAAATCGTTTGTAACATTTTTTTTTAGCAATAAACAGACTTTTCAAACACACAGTGCTATGTTCTGGTTCTAAAATGATTTTTTTCTTCGATTAAGACAACGTGATACAACTGGTTACCAGAGTCTGATTCTGATGTAACCTCTCTCGTCATAAGTAGTATTTGATTGATTAACTCTTATGCATCCAAACTGACACTTGACCGAATGCTTCTCGTAGGGTTAAGATGTTAAAGTAATATAGAATATGAAACTTTCGCTTTAGCTCGGCATATTCGGGATTTTTTTGCGATTTACACACACATTCTATCATGAATCCTCAACTTCATGACGGAAGCTATGTTGTTGTCGTGTTTCTCTGTCTGTTTATCTGTCTGTCAACAAGATAACTCAAACAAAAATGAACGGATCTTCAAGAAAATTGCAGTAGCTGTTGATACTATCAAAAGGCAGAAATGACTAGATTTTGGTGTTGATGCAAAGAAAGTCATAGTTTCAGAGCTAAGTTGAATTTTTCGTTACCGTTGCCATGCTTGGTGGAGGTATGCGGTCGCAGAGTGCTCTAGATATTGATACTTGCGTTAGGGCATGAAGGCTGTAGCAGCAAGCGGTGAGAATGATCCGCTTACATATCCGTAGCGAAGGAGTCAAGCTGGTTAGTATTAATGCCTGAAACTTATGGGAAAGGGGCGAATCGGCCGATTAATGGCCAGTTCACACGTTCCTCATCATAACGCGTTCAGTCACAAAAATGAACACGAGCGGTTCGCTAATTTTATCTTTCTCTGGCCACACGTAAAAATGTCCTTCAGTTAAATGAATGACGATGCGCGTTCAGTTATGATATCGTCTCTTTGTATTTTCTTTTATATTTCGTGTCGGTTTGAAGTCACATTAGTATCCCATAATCTTATAGCCTGATTTTAATAGGAAAACCCTATTTTTAAAATATTTTTAGCCTGATAAACCGATACAAGGGAAATGAGAACGCAGCAACAGCTTCACTGCGAAATCATAGATGGCGTCACTGTTCAGCTTAACTAGTTTTCTTGTGTTAAACGAGAATACAGTGATTTTGATCATTAACGTGGCGGTAAAAAAGCATAATTCGACTTGTTCATGATTTGAAAACGCTGTAGAGGATTAATTCAGTATTTATTTGGTTCAGTTCACTGAACTTGAATGACGCGGCTCGTTCAAAAATCGGACGAGCTTCATCTTTCAGTCTTCTACATTTACTGCAGCTGCTTCCATCAACTAAACGCGCCGTGTCCATCAGTTTGACTGAACGCGTCACGATAATATGATAGACGTGTGAACACGGCCTAAGAAAATATTTCAGACATTTTAACCCCTTCTCTAAAGGTATACTATTGGATCAGTCTCGGTGGTTGTGGCTACAGCCGCCACCTCTGAGCGAAGGCAATATGGTATTATGTAATTTGCACAGCTATAGACTCAGCACATCCCGGGATATGATATAATACCGATGGTGCTTGATATAAATAAGGCCTACTCGGTCATTTAAAGTGTTATTACTTAGGTAGAAAATTTTTATTTGAAGGTGCTCGATAAAGCTGTGGAAATGGCAGCGGGGACAAGCTACATGGAGAATTAGTAGCTGTTCGAGAATTAATTGACAAAAAGGTTCTCTTCTCCATGGAAATTCGGGAAGAGGGAGCGCAAGGTAACTTTGGAGGTAAGGAGATTATGTTTTGAACGAGAGGAATCGAGCCTGAAAATAATTGTGTCAATGGCAACAGAGAGAAGCATCACGAAAAATGAACTTGTCATTAGTGTTCTATTTTCGAATGAAGTTCGAAAAGATCGAGGAAATTTAACATGCACCGAGATTATGCAAAAAAGGACGAAATTGGCGTGGTTGCGAAAGGAATCCACCCATAATTATTATAACTCTTTAACATAGAATGCATATATCGATAACCCGAAAGCAAACATTTTGATTCTAAATAAAAAGGATAGCATAAAACAAGGGAGGGATGTATATCGAAAACAACCTGCACTTTAGCTTTAATAGATACTCTTTATTAACCTATTCGAGTCTGAATTTAACGACACAGTTCGTATTAGAACTCTGTTGGTCGCGATCGTAAGCGTGCAGTGTGCCCACTCAAGAGTTAATGGTGATCGATCAATGTATTACGAAAGCTTAACTGATAAAGACGACTCAGCAAAATCAAAAGTTTCAATTAATAGGTTTTTATTCAAACGTACGCCTCATCAATATCACTAGCCCAAGGCGGTGTGAAATAGCAAAATTATTATGCCTCTCATTTAGCGAAATGAACAATGCAGCTGACACACTCGCGACGGCCGATTCAGGGCTTTTATACCAGATTCCCGTTCTAATACTCGCCGTATTGTTGTTTTTGAGCCCAAATAATTGGCTACAAACCTCAGCGCTGCCTTCATTAGAGTAGCAAGTCAGGAATGGCTACCGTGATGTATTTTTTCCTCGGAAGCAGCTAGGATTATGCGACGCTTGTGTTTTCCCGCAGCTTTTCAATGCCTAATTGCCATTGTTGTCCAGAATCCATACATTCGAGGCACAACGTGTCTTTGAACTCTTACTTGTTAACTCCCCCTTCCCTATAAGCTTACAATAGTTTCACTGCTAAAAGGCTCTCGGTGTTGTATTTTTAAATCCTTTGAAAATAAGTATGAATCGCACTCAACGGTGAGCTGCAGTGTATGTATCTATTGAAATTAACTGTACTCTCCAATGCGTACGCACTGCATGTATTTCTAAAGCCTTTAATAACATAGCAATGGTTGCCTATTCTTATTATGCTAACTAATAGGTAATGTA
This sequence comes from Parhyale hawaiensis, assembly GCA_001587735.2. Lineage (NCBI taxonomy): Eukaryota > Metazoa > Arthropoda > Malacostraca > Amphipoda > Hyalidae > Parhyale > Parhyale hawaiensis. The sequence goes on from LQNS02278182.1 coordinate 4,019,894, forward strand.
TAGAGAAAAAGGCTTAACCAGCATGAAAGGACAAACAAAAGTCTTGGACTTGGACATTATGCCTAAACTACAAAGATTTCAAATTTAGAGCTGTATCCGATTAATCTTCTAGCTTTGTATACTTTCGTAAGTCGAGTTCTATCATCTTAATAACTTCAGTCATAATCAGCTGAACACTTTGAAGACTCTACGACAAGGCAATTGGTGTTGTTAATAGAATAGAATTGGACCAGTGCCAGGAAGCTTACAGAAATCTTCTTTATTTCTTTTGTGAATTCGATGGTTTTGTTGCTCATATAAGGTTATTTCTCCAATTACCGATGTGTTTGTTGTACCTGGTGTCACACTGGGTAGTGTTTTGGGCCCTTTATTTTAATCGTATAACCAGCGGACTTGTTTGACCTTGTTCATAATTAACTTATTGGTTCCGCTGGTAATGTTACTCTACTGGCTATTTGCGAGAATCCTAGTTAGAGGTTTTAGGTTCCCGGCAAAACTAAGACCACGCTCATTTCTAGGTCACGTACAATGAGACCTGCTTTCCCCGCAGTCATACTAGATGGTGTGTCACTTCCTGTGGTTGATGACTTTGTAATCTTCGGTGTCAATTTCGATCCAAAGTTGACGTTTGAGCCCCACATTCGTTCGGTTGCCTCACGAGCTTTCACAGAAAATCGGTCTTATGCGACGTGCTTGGAGGATGTTTGGTTAGGCAGAGCTGACAAGTCGCTGCTTTAATTGCTATG
>LQNS02278182.1:4031766-4053412 GCA_001587735.2 Parhyale hawaiensis
TTACCTGGTCTAATTATCACCCTACACCTGCCGTCATCTTTTACCTGGTCTAATTATCACCCTACACCTGCCGTCATATTTTACCTGGTCTAATTATCGCCCACCGGTTTTCAACAAAGTGTGAGAGGCTGGCTACATTCTTTACCCCGGTAACTCTTCAAGCGTGGCAGAAAATGGATAAACGAATAAATATATAATAAATATTATTGCGTTTGATTATTCTCCTTTGGTTTCATTCGTCTAATCATTCTTTCGTTTCCACGGAACACATCATTATTGCGTTGGAAAAATAGCGTAACCATGGCAGGGCTTGGAAAAATGGTGTCGACATCAAGCTACCATGCACTCCACTCAACTCAGAAATATTTTATCACACATGGAAAGTATTTTGATACTTCGTGGAGATGATGGGGGTTCTGACAACAATGAAGATGGAAATTCTGTTCTGTGTAGATTCAACAAGTACCTCCACTAATTCCCATTCAAGCTTGGTAATGTAATTTAATTACGGTCTGGCTTGTAACGACAGAATTTGGAAGGGGAGGGCATCTGATTCGTGCTGTTTTTCTTCAAATGCCTTGGTTACATTTATTGTTAACGTGTACTAAACTTTAGATTTTAAATAATTTAGTTGGCTCTATGAATATAACACTCGGTATCTAATTTGTCAACCACCTTAAGTTGAATATTATTATTATTTTTTTTTTTTTGCAAGCAAGTTCGCGAGCAATTTTGTTGTGGCCATTTATTTGCACTAGAAAACTGGCTGCCAGCCAGTCACTCTGCCAAGATGGCGACTGAAACTAGGGTTTTGGAGGTTACACTTTACTACTAAGTACTAAAAAGGCACTGAGCATTTTCGGTGAATTCCTTTGATTGAACTATATTGTCTTAGTACTACTTGACGTGCAAGCATTTCAAAACTGATATTCGGGCTTTATTGCAGGAGGTAAATTTTATTCCTCGCAAACTCAGGACGGCACAACACTCATTACAGTAATGGAAGAACATGCCTACAGGTATGAGGAAAAATTTGTGCAACGAAACCCGTATCTCAAACAAGAACAATAAAATGTTTAATCAGGAAAGTGTTGCCGTAATTTTTTACGGATGGACACTTTAGTGACATTAGATTAGGAAGAGACAGTAACAAGCATCACAAATTGGAGAAATCAGCTTAGTCTGCTTCATTTCGCCGTAGCACTACCAAGAAAGTGATGAGCTCATAGAATGTCCACGAGTACCGCAATGGAATTGGATGTAGAACACTATAAGAAGTATCTTCAAAAAGTAAGACTGCCATAATTGTATTTATGCGTCTCTTATTATTATTATTATTATTAAAACTTCACGTTTTAGCTCCCACGCCAGGTAATACATCCCAAATGAAGCATCTTGTAACACCGGGAAGCCCAAAACGCTGCTAAAAGAAATCCAGCAAAAAACCATTAACAGCTGACTTAAACGCCTGCAGGCCAAAACCTGTGTCTCTATCAAGATAAAAGTGTGAATCCTTTGTTGGCGGAACACTTGCGAAATTCAGAGACTCCAGTTTTATTAGAGTGTAGAGATAAGTAATATGAAGTATGTAATTCGACAAAGCGGTTACTGGTGGTCTAGTTTTATTAAAAACTAAGACGTATCTTACCGCATTATTCAGCTGTTCAGTAGAGGTCGTACCAAAGATACACACAGCTAATTAAAAGTTTTTAGGAATTCTCTTATCAATGAGAGGTATAATTTACAAAAATCCGTGTAAAAATCTATGAAAGAAATATTAGTAACAGCGACAATTGCAAACTTTAGACTTCTAAAACATGAAAACAACAAACGAATCATCACACGATGGCCGCTGATATTATTACGGTCATACACTATCGACATAGACACCCGCACCCTAGGATGATTGCGGAATTTTCTAACAGATCTAAAATATCGCCCTCAAAGCAGTGCTAAATGTTTGTATGAAACAGCCAGTCATTAATTTGTCTTTAGAAATAAAAGGCTTCCTCTTATTTATTTTGAAACCCCTGTCACCTGAGAATATTGAAGATTCATTTATTCCTTAGATCTGAGAAACATCGGGCGAAAGCTTAGGGCGAGATAGCTCTGAGAACAAAGGAAGGCACGCAAAACTCCCTCATTTAGAACTCTAATCTGGCCCATTTTCTGAGCTGCATGGCAAATGGCTCGAAATAAAAGTGCGGCGCGCTCGCTGCTGGTAGTTGGTGCAAGGAAAAAGAAACGGACTGCTGAAGCTGACAACTGCGTTAGAAGAACCAAGCAATTGCCAAATATCCACTATATAATAAAACACAGCTGTTGATCGCTTGTTTGCTTGCTCCTATGTTGGTCCGTCACTCCGTCACGCTCTATGGGAATAAGATAGGAATAAATTCAAAAGCGTAGCGATCCAATGAATGGGAATAAGGTAGTTGGAAATTTGGGGACCATGGCTCTGGATCTCTGGCCTCTGGATCTGGATCTCATGCCTCTGGATCCCGCGCTCTGGATCCTGAGCTCTATATTCTGGGCTCTGAATCCCCGACTCTGGATCCCCGGCAGTTAAAGCAGTTAGAGAAGTTTAGTCTCGCTCCTCACTCTTGGATTTTTCGTTCCTTTCGTGCATAATCGATTCCGCTTATGATATCAGTAGTCGAATCATATCGTTGCAGTTCAGTCTTCACGCTGAGCAGACGCTTTTTATATGGAATTTGCATCGCAGCCAAATATCGACGCTTGCGGTTCAACAATCAGTTGGTATCCACGATATGGTGAACCCTGGGCATTTCCAGTAAATTATTATGACTGAACTATATTTTCTTAGTGCAGCTTAACTTTTGACCAATTCCAAGCTGATATTCGCGCATTATCTTGCAGGGGGGATATTTTATTCTCGCAAAGCTCATGGTTGTATATACAGCTTGCTTTCATCAATGGAAGATGAGGCCTGCAGGGATGAGACCTATAATACAGCAAAACCTGCACTAGGAACCGGAACAATCACAAAAACTTTGCCGTCATTTTTGAAGGCTGGGCCCTCTACTTATAAATGTACACCACAATTTATTGTTACCGACGAACCCAATGTAATAGATTTAAATAATATTCTACGATGCCTTAAAATTATCGTTATGCACTTAGGTTGCTAAAAATCTTTCAGGTGAAAATTTTTTAAATATTTTGTCTCTCGCTGGAACGATCTAGAAAAAACCTGCCAAAAAAAGTTGCAGTACTAAACTCTTAACAGAAAAGAACACAATAATTGGTTGCAAATGGTAGAGCAAGTAAAAATACGATCCAAACATTATCCTTCATGATACTGCAACGATTTTGAAGGAGGTCCAGGTGACGCAATACACGCGACTCGACGTGCGAAAAGGTCATACTCTGGTATTTTCCACACGTGGGTTGTCAGATTGCGGATATGAGCTATCTTATCTCTCAATACTACTGTCACAGTGACATAAAAACAGGCGTTAGCTTCTGTTTAGTTACATTCTTGAATAAGAATTGTCTGCACGCGTCTTCCAGAAAAATATAAACATATACAGCAAGAACATCTCTACAACTGGCTCCATTGTGGTACTTTCAAACGAAATAAAAAACTAATCTGCTATAAGTATTAGTATTTCAAACTTGAACAATCGTTGAAAGACTAATTTTACGAGGGCGGTAGCTGGGTTAATAAAAAACAAATAGAGAACTAGATACATAAAAATATATGAGTTTAGAGAGATTCCTGCAGTTGTGCTTTTAGCCCTAATGGTATCGTGGAGTTCTAATGCTGTTCATATTAATTAATATCTTTCTTCCGGCTATAGCTCCCTCAGTGGTAGCAACGTAAGCAAATATCCCTAATCACCTCGCTTCGTTCTGCTCCCCTCTTCACTGATATGTTTGGAGGTTTGTCATAAAAACACAAGTTAACAATATTGTGCTTTTGCTACAGGGATTTACCCATTGTTTGGTATATCATGGTTAAATTTTGCCATACTTTACTTTCCCAAAGCGTACGCATATATGTAAATATATATTGCATGCATATATGTACCTTTCTCTATCAAATGGTTCATTTTGGTTTTAATATACCTGCGAAAAATGCTCCAAAATATTTGAATTCTCTTTCAAAAACAGTTCTAAATAAAAAGGAGCAATTATGAGCTATTTTCAGCAATGAATAAACTTGCATTAAAAGTGGATAGTGGCTAAAAAGAAGAAATCTTTCCATGTTCGCGTATTGTCACGATCTTCTAATAACATCTATATGGTTTGATTTTTTTATAGCTATTAATGCATTAATCAAAGAAACAACTATGCATAATTGGAACGCAGGTAAAGCTGTAGGCGCATTAGCTACGTGTTTGCGCACAACTGCGTGCTTTAGTTATGCTCTGCGTTATATATAGAGGATGTTCAGGAAGTAAAACAAATATTCAGCGCAAGGCTTTTAAAATAGTCACTAATTCACTGGCAGGTACGATTTAGGAACATAAGCATCACAGAGCTAAAAAAAAATTGAAACAAAAACCCGGCAGACCATCCACTTGAGACTAATATGAAAGTATGCCTGGAAAACAAGGAAAAGTATACAATTGTTATCTTCTACTGTAATAGCGTAAATTTATAGATGTAAATAAGACAACACCATTATTACTGTAGTACTATAGTGTGCTACCACATTGAGCAGTTCTATCAACCGCTTCCACAATATAGGCGATTTCACCGAGGAAAACCAAGGGACATACAGCATGTCGGCAGCAACGTGGAACTGACTAAGGTGTTACTACACCGGACCAACGCGCACGGGAACAGCGTGCAGAGAAAAACTAGGAAGAACAAAGGGAAAAATTACCAATGACGATACAGTTCCCAAAATCCTAAGCAACGGTTTACCAGTTTAAAAGACATTTAAGGTAAGAAAACCTGTCAGCACAAACGCAATTCGCAAAAAGATTGGACACATTTCCCGATTCCCTACATCAACCCTCTAGCTAACTCCGCAATCTAAAGGAGAAACCCTCTAAAAGAAAAATAAAAGATAACCGGAGCGAACTGGGCTGAAGAAAAATAAGAAAGAGCAGCACTATGTACACGTATCAGGTACGCTGCTACAGTTATTTTATTTATTTATTCTTTTTTTTTGTCAACAGGAAGTAATAAGAGCTTCTACAACTGCTCCATTCTTGTTTAAAAATATAAAATATTACTCATAAAGCGTTTTGGCTATTCAAAAATTTCACCTGTGGTTTTTGCACAGCAAAAAGAATTTGTGTTTTGAGCACCGCTCCCATTGAAGAAAAATTAACGCCCTAAGTCAAAGTCGCAGAAGAAAGGATTTACCTCCTCTTGGGGCGCTATTAAAGGTTTCCTTAAGAATTTATGATGCCGCAACGGCTCCCCTTAAAACTCTCACAAAGAAGGTTCATAATCTTTGCTACACTGTAAGATTTCAGTGTCGCCCGCAGCCTAATGAGCTAAATTTTTGTCTCGTGCAGTCAGTGAAAAATTCGAGGATTTTTGATGACTAAGGTTGAAGCATCAAAAACGAAGAGCTTTGCTTCCCGGTCATCCAATTTTCTTTTTGGAAAAGAGAAAGGTGGAAACATGTTTTTGGAGGCAAATGAAGTTCTGGTCATTTAAAATAATTTCAAGACATGATGTTTTTTCCTTCTCCACCCTAGAAAATTTTCGTTAAACTGTAAGGCACTATAGCTCTTCTGTAGGCACGTCAACATCTTTCAGTTTTCCAGAGGTCGGCATCTCCGTTTATGATACGATGTTGTGATGGCAAAATCGATGGTATACGATGGCCATCGCTCCATCGGCATCGGAACCAAAAATCGCCAATTTTCATCGGCGATGACCTACAATGAAATGACCTTCGGCCATGGCCATCGTAGGGCGTCACAGTCGGTCATCGACCATTGCATTAAAACATTTGAAAAATGCAAACATCTCGGAGCACAAACATTGAATAAAAGCAGATCTCGATCTCTAATAACCTCGGCCTGTGTGCGATTTCAAACCAGTAATACCATTCCTGCGAAATGTAAGGCTTAGGTTATTAATTGCCATTATTAGATCTGGGCAATGTATCAAAATAAACTTTGCAAACCCCTCTTTGTTTTAATATTACTAAAAATGAATGTTTCAAACTGGTAAAGCTGTTTTTCTGTAGTTTTATCCTTATTTCATCGGCATCGGAAGTGCAACCGATGACGATGCCCATCGTATGCCATCGCCGATGGTATGTTCAGTCATTTTATCAGACCATTTCTTCCTTATAACACCATCACCGATGGAGAAAATGGCCATCGTCGATTGTTTGATGCGATTTCCATCAGACCATCGCTATCGCCGAGGGATTTATGCGATGTTCCATCGTAACATCGTAGTTTTTCCGATGGCAATGATCCACACACCATCGCCATCGTATAATCGGTCATGGCCATCGTGCCAGGCTCTGCAATTTTCTACTACAAAGCTGTCGGCCAGCAGAACATTGTATAATTATTAAAGCTGAAAAAACTGTTCTGAGCCACTTTAGAGCATAAGTCTTCAGTATAGTTATCATTACAACCAATTAATATGCAGGAAAGCTACCACGAAGCACAATTTAATTAATCTCAAACCAATGTTAAAAAATTCACAATAGTCTACAGCGCGCGAATACAATGTTAAAATCTCCATCAGTTGCAAATCTCTTCACTAACTCTAACATTTAAACGACAACACTCGGTTTTGGCAAGAGAATAATATATAATATTCTGCTAAAGAACCGAGCCAGTTCCCGGGGCCTGCAGTAGAGAAGCTCCAGCAGCAGCCCGTTTGTTGCATGGCTCTAAGTCTGTTATAAATGCATTTCACATGGACAATGAAGCAGCGCCTTTGAGAAACTCAGCTGTACTTGTCTAATGAAAGCCCAGTTTAGAAGACAGTAAATGCAGAAGCCTAAATTCATGCAGCAAGCTCTGGAACTCCTGTCTTTAGATATGAAAGCATGCCGGATCATGCGCGTTTATAAGAATATACAATTTAAGTTAGTCAAGTTTGAGACATGTTAGAAGATGCTAAATTTAGGAACCCAAACCAGTGAAATAAACTCTTGAGCACTAGTCTTTGATAAAAACTCATGCCGGATCATTCATTTCTATAAAACTATGAATGACCAAGCTAAAATGGAGGTCAAAAGCACCAATCTTTTGAAATCCACTGAGTAAGACATGAACTCATCAGGAACATTCGCTCTTTCGAAATTATAAAGTGGTAAGATATGAGACAGAGTTAAACGATGGTAATGACATTGGTAAATCTAAGTAAATTTTCATCTTCTCTGTCGATAGGAAGAACAACTTTGCATACATATATGATGATGCTAAGATGTACCTCAGATGTCTTGAAAGCTTAGAATTAAAAAACGGTGAAGCAAAGGCTTCGTTGCCGCTGAGGCAGTGAATGTCTCCTGTCACAACGCTTCATCATTATATTATATCGAAGTGGAGTGGAATACCGAAATATTTAGCTAACAACTTGGTATTTATTTCAATAGCCTTAATGTACAGCAGTAAGGCAGCATGTCTATGCACAAGCGAACATCTTCTAAGGATTGACTCGCTTAGTATTGATTTAAGAACAGTGGGACATATTGGAAACATACTGTTTTATTTCAATAAACCAAGGACTGATAAGTGCACTATGACGCTACAAGTAACATAACACACTGCTTCATTACATTTTAAAAATTTATTATAAGATATTTATTTGGTGGCTGATGCAGTCATTGATGTCTTTGGTTTAATAACATATATTGTTATGCGCTGCCGTGTAAATTTAATTACTTAACGTTCACTTGTATTTTATTAATAATTGGGGGTTCACGTTACAATTTTGTGAGATATTTATTGCAAGCCGAGTAAACTATGCCGCCAAATAAATTTAAAGTCTACTACAGACGACAGGACAGGCATTCAAACGCATTCATGGAATACCGAAACTCTACTCGCGCGAGTGCAAAACTGACACTGAAAAGAGCAATTGAACCTCAGGAGTAAAAGTTTTCATCACGATTGCAGCTCAACTCTTTTATTGACATGGACACCAATCTGATGCTTTCTGTACAAAGGGAATAAAACTCATGGAACAGGTATTGGGTAGTGTTCCATTAGTGTTGTAAAACTGCACCTACAGTGCTTTGAGTCTTCTCCGTTTACTTTGTCGAGCATCCTAGAAAGATATGAATCCTTATACTAGCTATATGCTGCAATATATATAAGTTACCCAAATATTTTCGTGCAGTTTTGCAGGGAATTATCTTAAAGAGAAATGCAGGAATTTTCAGGGTTATCTGATATTATAGGCCGGAATGGGAACACGTTGTTTGAAAATTCCACAACACTGATGCGGAGTATGTGGAGGACGGATGTGTGAAGATAAATCTAAAAGAAAGTAGTTGAAATTAAACATTCGGCATAATAGAAATATGTATATTTCAAATTAATTTCAAAGATCAGACGTTTTCGAAGCAATGACGTAGTTCTGATGGACGCTTCACCAGCTGCACTCAGTAGTACGTTCTCGTCAGCTTTCTGTTATTATTTCTGCGATGATAGATTGCAAACTCAATGCATACTGTGCATCGAGAGCAATACTGAACTAATCAAGGATTAAACAAGCATCGAGTGCTGCAGTTGCATGGATGCAATTGAGTTATCTATCGGTGTTGTAGTCCATCTACTGCCACGCGTCAGTTCATGGGGTATCGGTGACAAATCAGTAAGTTAGGCTTACCAATCTGGTGGTTGAAAAGCGCATTCTTGGAGATTAAAAAAAGCATTTTTCACTAAAGCTAGGAAAAAATAAAAAAGATGAATGTTATATGGTACAGCTATATATTGTCTTGCACATACAAGAGATAAACGTCTCCCATGATACAACCCTTTTAGAAGAATACTATTATGATGTTCTAAAATGTCAGGAAAATGTGATTAACTAATGCGTGAAGACAATTTTATAATAAATATTTCAACTTAATAACTTAGTTTTAATATATTCATAGTGGTACCCAAAGTGATTTGGCAATGAAACAGTTGGTACTTCGTCCGAATAACGCAAATTTGACAATGGCCGCTAGGTGTCAGAAGCGAAGGTATTCCAATAAGATATGCTTTTGAGCGCGTTTGTTTTGGGAGACAGCTCAAATTATAGTTGCAGTCTATGAGGATTGTGTAGAAACCTCGGATTTTTCAATTAGTACAAATATAAACAGCAGTGGCAATGAATTATTTGAAGCGATACATCTGTCACTCCCAGACTCTACAGCCAGGCAGGGTTACACCAGCGCAATATAAACGATGCGATTATATTTTTGCTGCAGGTATGCTGCCTGTGACCGACAGCCATGCGTGGTGTGTCGCTTAATCTGGATTGGGTCGGCGGTGATACTAGATTGCTGTAGCCCCTGTTACGTTTTTTCGTGCAACGAATATGTTACATCGACGAATCTCGCTGCACTGGTGCGGAAATGATGTGAAGGGAATATGATGTAACCTCACACTACATATTATTATGTAGCGGATGATCTTGAAACATATTAATGGCATTGACAACAAAATTAGGAAAAATGACTTATACAATACACGGCTAAGACTGTGCGTACGTCGCAACAGCAAGCAGAGCAGGATTCAGCATACATTGTAAAGCCATGTGCAATAAGACAATGTATCTGGGAGATCTTATTAATGAAAAACTAAAGGATGGTGCAGACACTGTACGGTAGGTTAAACGCTTTAATTCCACAGGCCATCAGATATTGATGCAGTTTCATAGCTGCTCCCTGGATGTCAAGGTTCAACTATTCAAAACTTTTCGCTGTCCATGGAATATATCGCAACTCTCTTTGGGTTAAATTCACGAAACAAGCCATTAGTAAGTTGCGTGTTGCGTCTAATGATATTTTTCGGCGGTTGGTGGGTGTTCCTAATTACACAGGAGTTAGTGATGTCTTTACTTCATATGATGTAGAATGCCGCATTATTATTTCCCATAAATGTGCACATAGCCTGCAGGTGAGAGTGGAAAACTCTGATAACTCTTTGGTTCAGAGGTGACCTACATGATCTCAGTTCAACGCCCAAGGAAAGGTGGGTTAGGATTCTGTATATGAGTGAAAACTTACATGATGGGAATGATCTCGAGCTGCCATGTTTGTTGTCGCGTCCTTTGTTGCTGCCCGCAGGCGGGAGCTGGTATATAATGTCTTTCCTCTCAGTTTTCTTAATGTTCCGTTTTTAGCTGTTAAAGGTGCAGTAGAATTATATGTGAGCCTATTATTATACTGATGATTGAGTTCTTGATGAAGTTTATATTATTGGTATCGTTACTAGCCACATTGCAAGGCAAGTTACCATGTATGGGTACTTCCTCCATACTGACATTGGTGATAAGATGTTTTTTTTTTTTCTTTTTTGATCAACAGCAAGGTAAAGGATGTCGCTAGCAACTTTCCGTAAAACTACAGCAAATTGCTGTGTTCTTAATAAGAGTTATTTTATTGTTATAAATATCAGTGAACAGCCTGTACTGGCTTATATCTAGAAAGAGCTGTGATCAATTAAATGTTATCATAAAGTCAAGATTCTAAAAATATTACATAATAGCAAACATATTAACTGAAGCACTTCTTAACGAATAATCAATCCCTAATAAGCCACCACTGTGCGATGGTTACACAACATTATATTTATATTAAAATATTTGGTCCCGAGTGTTTGCAGAGCTGGAATCATTGGAGTAGTAATTTCTATAACTATAGCCTATTTTAACAATTAACAATATATGAGTAGTATTTTGGTGAACTTAATTTATTGTTTTCTGCGACAGTATGTGGTACGTCCTGAGCAGCAGATAGGAAAAAAAGTATAAGTGTTAATGTGCATCGTGTTTTTTTTTTTTTTGCTGGCACGCTAAAAAAAAAAATCCTGAATCTTAGCTTCGTCTTCGCCGCTCTTATTTTATCACGAGTTTCCTGGAATTTGCTATGACATTTGAGATGAGAGATAAAGCTGTGTTAAAAGTGCTAGCGACTTGATGCCTTTGAGCAACTCACTTCTTTATTGTTTCCTCGAACAGAGAACCAGTTATTATTGATAGTTTCTTATAATTCTTTAGAATATTGTTTTTTCGAATATAGAATGACTTACACTGTGGTACGTCGGTCACCCACTTATTTATAAATTCATCGAATCTGGTATGAGTTATTATTTTTTGTTCCTTATAGTACCTTCCAATACAGAATGAGTTTCTTTGGTAGTTGGATTACTCACTTATACATAGTGCAGTTTCTTTGAATACAAGAAAAGAACAAACTCCGTAACGACATAATCACTCAATCACCCAGGCTGGTATTAGAGATGACGAGGTTTATTGCGTTCGTTTCTCCCTATTTTTATCAAAAGTTTCCCCTGTTCGAGTCCAATCTTCCAGCTTGACTTTGCCCAAAAATTCAATTACCGTTTCATAAGAACTCTCTCACAATACATCCCGTTTTGTTCAATAGGCTTTCAATAAACCGCAGCTAAGCTCTCCATTGACCTCACATCATTGATAGGATTTTCAGGGGCGATCGAACTCTGTGGGTCCCGTAGAGTTGTTTTTCATGGCCTCAATCAAGCTAAAAAAAATACAAGCCCGGTCTTTATAAATATTGTACTCTTAAAGTCCTTTCATTGTAGGCCGGTACGAGTAAAATAAATCGTTGAGCGGCGTTTGGAATATTCATGGCGTATGTTCGAAATTATTCAAGTTTTACTGAGTAAGTACATATGCATTCATTGCGGAAGGCCATATAGCTGCTGCAGCAGAGTACATCTCTTTTATTTACAGTAAAAATAAAATACTGCAATTATGATGTGGCCAGCAGTCGGACAGTGATAAATGAAAATTGAAGTTTAAATGTCACAAGTGGCAGTGTAACAATATGTAATATATGTAATACGCAATAAAAAATTAGGTACAATCTGATGCCGATATCTGATAGCAATTGGACAGAATCCACAGCAAATCTAGAATACTAGGTAATAGGGTAAGGACACAACTAGTCTTGACTCTACTCACATGCGGCACCTATAGAGAGAAAATTAGAGCAAGCCTATGGGTTGTACATAGTATAAGGTGCAGCTACAGGATTGTCATTTGCAACATTTTAACTTGTGTACCACTTTTGCCCAGGTATAATACTAGTTGAAATTCTGTGAAATGGCATCTGAAGACAGAATTATTCAGTCAAAAAGAATGGAATCCACATCAAGGTAAATTGAGAAGAAGAAAGTGAAATGCTAAGTGAAGCACATCAAAACTGTGCTCGATTTCTTGACTTAATCCCCGTTCTGCTTTCACTCGAGGAGCTGCCATTCTACCGGCTGGTTTATCAGCGTCATTTTCATCAATATAAGATGTTCGAAACACACGAATACGATAACGCGATTTTTGAACAGAACACGTTACGATTTTAATAACACTCATTGTTACGAAACACATTGCAGTAGATGAATATATCTCGTCAAATGCGTTTGTAACATTTTTTAGCAACAAAAAGACTTTTCAAAAACACAGTGCAGTGTTCTGATTCCAAAATGTTTTTTTCTTCGATTAAGACAACGTGGTACCTAAAATGGATGCTGTGATACAATTGGTTACCAGAGTGTGATTCTGATGTACCCTCTCTCGTCATAAGTAGTATTTGATTGATTAACTCTTATGCATCCAAACTGACACTTGACCGAAAGCTTCTCGTAGGGTTAAGATGTTAAAGTAATATAGAATATGAAACTTTCGCTTTAGCTCGGCATATTCGTGATTATTTTGCGATTTACACACACACATTCTATCATGAGTCCTCAACTTCATGGCGGAAGCTATGTTGCTGTCGTGTTTCTCTGTCTGTTTATCTGTCTGTCAACAAGATAACTCAGACAGTAATGAACCGATCTTCAAGAAAATTGCAGAAGCTGTTAATACTATCAAAAGCCAGAATTGACTAGATTTTGGTTTTGATGCAAAGAAAGTCATAGTTTCAGAGCCAATTTGAATTTTCTCGTTACCGTTGCCATGCTTGGTGGAGGTATGCGCTCGCAGAGTGCTCTAGATACTTGCGTTAAGGTATGAAGGCTGTAGCGGCAAGCGGTGAGAATGATCCGATTACATATCCGTAGCGAAGGAGTCAAGCTGGTTAGTATTAATGCCTGAAACTTTTGGGAAAGTGGCGAATCGGCCGATTAATGGCCAGTTCACACGTCCCTCATCATAACGCGTTCAGTCACAAAAATGAACACGAGCGGTCCGTTAATTTTATCTTTCTCTGTCCACACGTAAAAATGTCCTTCAGTTAAATGCATGACGATGAGCGTTCAGTTATGATATCGTCTCTTTGTATTTTCGTTTATATTTCGTGTCGGTCTGAAGTCACATTAGTATCCCATAATCTTATAGCCTGATTTTAATAGGAAAAGCCTATTTTTAAAATATTTTTTGCCTGATAAACCGATAAAAGGGAAATGAAAACGCAGCAACCTCTTCACTGCGAAATCAAAGAGGCCGTCACTGTTCAGCTTAACTAATTTTCTTGTGTTAAACGAGAATAAAGTGATTTTGATCATTAACGTGGCGGTAAAAAAACATAATTAGACTTGTTCATGATTTGAAAACGCTATAGAGGATTAATTCAGTATTTATTTGGTTCAGTTCACTGAACTTGAATGACGCGGCTCGTTCAAAAATCGGACGTGCTTCATCCTTCAGTCTCCTACATTTACAGCAGCTGCTTCCATCAACTAAACGCGCCGTGTCCATCAGTTTGACTGAACGCGTCACGATGATATGATAGACGTGTGAACACGGCCTAAGAAAATGTTTCAGACATTTTAACCCCTTCTCTAAAGTATACTATTGGATCAGTCTCGGTGGTTGTGGCTACAGCCGCCACCTCTGAACGAAGGCAATATGGTATTATGTAATTTGCACAGCTAGCGACTCAGCACATCCCGGGATATGAGATAATACCGGTGGTGCTTGATATAAATAAGGCGTACTCGGTCATAAAGTGTTATTACTTAGGTAGAAAATTTTTGTTTGAAGGTGCTCGATAAAACTGTGGAAATAGCAGCGGGGACTAGCTACATGGAGAATTAGTAGCTGTTCGAGAATTAATTGACAAAAAGGTTCTCTTCTCCAAGGAAATTTTGGGGAGAGGGAAAGCAATGTAACTTTGTAGGTAACGAGATTATGTTTTCAACGAGAGGAATCGAGCCTCATATTGTTGTGTCAATGGCAACGGAGAGAAGCATCACGAAAAATAGTGTCTTGTCGTGAACTTGTCATTAGTGTTCTATTTTCGAATGAAGTTCGAGAAGATCAAGGAAATTTAACATGCACCGTGATTATGCAAAAAGAACGAAGTTGGCGTAGTTGCGGAAGGAATCCATCCATAACTATAACTCTTTAACATAGACTGCATATATCGATTACCCGAGAGTAAACATTTTGATTCTAAATAAAAAGGACGGCATAAAACAAGGGAGGGGTGTATATCGAATACAACCTGCTCTTTAGCTTTAATAGATACTCCTTATGAACCCATTCGAGTCTGAATTAAACGACACAGTTCGTATTTGAACTCTGTTGGTCGCGATCGCAAGCGTGCAGTGTGCCCACGTAAGAGCTAGTGGTGGTGTATTACGAAAGCGTCACTGTTAAAAACGACTCAGCAAAATTAAAAGTTTAGATTAATAGGTTTTTGTTCTAACGCAAGCCTTATTAATATCACTAGGTCAAGGCCATGTGAAATTAGCAAAATTATTATGCCTCTAATTTAGAAAAATGAACTATGCAGCTGACACAATCGCGACGGCCGATTCAGGGCTTTCATACCAGATTCCCGTTTATACCAGATTCCCGTTCTAATAACTCACCGTATTGTTGTTTTTGACCACGAATAATTGGCTACAAACCTCAGCGTTGCCTTCATTAGAGTAGCAAGTCAGGAATGGATACCGTGATGTATTTTTCCTCGGAAGCGGATGGGATTATGACGCTTCTGTTTTTCCGCAGCTTTTCAGCGCGTAATTGCCATTGCTGTCCAGAATCCATACATTCGAGGCACAACGTGTCTTTGAACTTTTACTTGTTAACTCCCCATTCCCTATAAGCTTACAATAGTTTCACTGCTAAAAGGCTCTCGGTACTATATTTTTAAATCCTTTGAAAATAAGTATAAATCGCACTCAACGGTGAGCTTCAGTGTATGTATCTATTAAAATTAACGGTACTCTCCAATGTGTACGCACTGCATGTATTTCTAAAGCCTTTGATAACAACGCAATGGTTGCCTATTCTTATTATGCTAACTAATAGGCAATGCATAGAGAAAAATGCTAAGCCAGTATGAAAGGACAAACAAAAGTCGTGGATTTGGACATTATGCCTAAACTAGGAAGATTTCAAATTTAGAGCTGTATCCGATTAGTCTTCTAGATTTGTATACTTTCGTAAGTCGAGTTCTATCATCTTAATAACTTCAGTCATAATCAGCTGAACACTTTGAAGACTCTACGACAAGGCAATTGGTGTTGTTAATAGAGGAGAATTGGACCAGTGCCAGGAAGCTTACAGAAATCTTCTTTATTTCTTTTGTGAATTCGATGGTTTTTTTGCTCATATAAGGTTATTTCTCCAATTACCGATGTGTTTGTTGTACCTGGTGTCACACTGGGTAGTGTTTTGGGCCCTTTATTGTTATCGTATAACTAGCGGACTTGTTTGAACTTGTTCATAATTAACTTATTGGTTCCGCTGATAATGTTACTCTACTGGCTATTTGCGAGAATCCTAGTTAGAGGTTTTAGGTTCCCGGCAAGACTAAGCCCATGCTCATCTCTAGGTCACGTACAATGAGACCTGCTTTCCCCGCAGTCATACTAGATGGTGTGTCACTTCCTTTGGTTGATGACTTTGTAATCTTGGGTGTCAATTTCGATCCAAAGTTGACGTTTGAGCCCCACATTCGTTCGGTTGCCTCACGAGCTTTCACAGAAAATCGGTCTTATGCGACGTGCTTGGAGGATGTTTGGTTAGGCAGAGCTGACAAGTCGCTGCTTTAATTGCTATGTCGTCCCTGTTGTTGAATACAGCTCTTTGGTCCGGGGTTCTGCTGCTGATTGTCATCTGTATTTGCTTGACAGAGTGATTCGTCGATGTGCGTTCATGCTGGATGGTGTTGTGCCTTGTGATTTGGAGCATCGTCGTAGAGTTGGCGGATTCATCTGTCTTTAAAAAATATATATATACCATAGTCATTCACCTGCGGTTTTACTTACGGAGCCGTTTGCTCAGACGAGGTATAGTCGGCGTGCTCGTGCTGCTTATGAGTTTGTCCTCAACTGGAACGATGCCGTACAAGCCAGTATTATCGTTCCTTTTTTTCATCATATGTGGATACTTGGAATCGTTTAATGGTGCGGGTATTGGCAGGTTTAAGCAATCTGTAAGAAGTAGTATTCTGTGATCTCTGATCTTCTCTTTCTTTTTTCTGTTGCTGGGCTGGTTGAGTGGGGGCTTAATAACCTTATGGAGTTTCATCCGTTCTCACGTCGCCAGTCTAGTGTATCTTTATAATGATAATCTCTACCTCTTTTTCTCGATCAGACATATACTCTATGGACTACCTAAAGTTCATAAGACCAGCGTACTTCTTCGTCCAATACTTTCTGCCATTGACACTTGCGGTTACAAACTTGAAAACTTTACTAAATGGGAAATATGACTTAATCAAAAGCGTCGCTATTATTACTATTAATATTTGTTTGTAAAATAATACCGTGTATTTAAAAATATCTAATCCAATAAAATGTACCCCAAACTCAGACACAAAAGAAGACACAGAAGTATGTAATAATGTCTTAAAAATATGCTGTAATTTATTTACAACGGCGCCAACATCAATTCCCATAGCATCGATTCCCAATTGAGACGCAGCCACATTTTGCAGCGAGCTATATAGGCTGCTGCTCGCTCCAGCTCCCTGTTCGGCATCCAATACAATGCTACAGCAAAACTGCATGCAGTGTTGCCACGGCGTCTGGGTAGCAAACAGTCAGGCAGAAATAGGGTCTCAATTTGCCTTGTCTGAAAACTCTGATCGAAGAATCATAGACCTTTGAATTTTGCTTTTTTCATGTATGTTTTGCATGCCGCGTGGGCTTACCTCCGTCGGGCATAGAAATATCGCTGAACGCGTTTGGGCGAATGCTATGGCAATGAATCCGCCCTAAAAGGACACTTTCCATAGAGGCACGAATGAAACGATCTCGCTCGGTTGGTTACTGGCAGGGAATAAAGCGACTGAGGCAGCGATGGGATCCGCAAATCAATACGCATTGCGGCGGTAGAGGCCTCTTTACCGATGCTCCGATGGAGGGTATAGTTGCTGAGATCTTGCTGTTTGCCACGGAAGATATTCGAGCAGTTTTATTACAGGTGTGGAGTATTCAAACAGTCTTATTATTAATGTGAGGCATTCAAATAGTCTTCCTCTATATGGAGAGCATGAAAAGATTTTAGTTTTTGGTATACACGTAACATTCGATGAAGTGCGCGGCCTGTGAGAACTCTTATTATTGCGAAGACCATTGAATTAGGCATGTTTTAATTCCAGCAGTCATTATTAATGCGATGTATACAAGACGCTTCAAGTGAAAAAAAAAATCATCATCGAGCAACATTGTCATTACCACTTCGAAGCATTTAGATAACCCTGTATTCTGGAAATTTTGGTTCCTATATACAGAATGTCCGCATCAGTAGACCTTTAGACCTTTATTGTTCACACATACTAAAAAAATGACAATTCGAAAAAGATTTACAGATTTATACACACTCTAGCTGTCGAACAAGCCCCTTAAAAGCGGTACTGAGCTTATTGGGCACATGTCAATCTATGAGCTATATTTCGCTAAACAGTATTCCTTATATCTCTGTTCAAAAGCATCATCAGACATCTGTAGAATAAGAGCTTCTGGCAATTTATTAAAAACAGACACTGCTTTAAAAACTGTAGAGCGTTTTTCGACTTCCAATCTAACTTGCGACAAGTTAAACATGTTATTTCTTGTTCCATAGTGATTGTTCGGCATTAACGGCAAAAAATGATTCACACACACGTTCGACATAGTATTAAGTTCTCTTCTCAAGAAATTCATCAAAAAATAATGGAAAATGTCATTTTATTTAAGGAGCTTTAATTCGCTATACATCATATTTGTCGCCATCAACGGGATCTTATCACCGTCCCTTTTAACGTTCAATATAATTCGTAGTGTTTCATTCAATATAATTTTTATTTTCCTTGTCAAATTGAAAGTCGCACCGCCCCATATAATAATTGCATTAATAACATGCGTGTTCACCAATGAATAATATAAAAATAACAGGGAGTCTCTGCCTAAGTATTTGCTTACAAAACAAATAGCACCTTTAGCTTTATTGAGCCTGAGGCACAAACTATCAATATGACTGGCGAAAGTCAGTTTGTTGTCAATTATCGTCCCCAAATATCTTAAAGAACCAACCCATTCCAATGCCATATTGTTTAGGCAGATAACTGGTAAATCAGGGATAACCTTTGGACTAAACAACATAAGTTTGGTCTTTTTAGCATTCGGAGTTAAAGATTAACACAGAGCCAATTTAGGAGACGATCAATTAATTGCACTAATTTATCTATTGCACGATCAAATGACTGGTCATTAATATAAAACACTGCACCGCTTCGCAATGAGTGCACAGCGTAAACATACTCGCACTCAAAATACATTTTGATCCAACCACATAGTACCGAACAGATATAAATATATATTAAATACGATGAGTTTTAACTGCAATTCATCTACAAAATTACTTCGGTGTGTATAAAAGAGACTAGAATTGTCACTGTTGGTTCTATTTATCACTATAATGAACCCGGCCGTTAAAAATAACGGCGTTTTGTGATGATAGCTCAGCTTGCTTGAATAGCACCATCATTAAATGATGAAAAAAATTACTCCAACAAATTCTACCATTTTTTTCTCACCTGTCTGCTCTTCAGTGAATATTAAAATAAAACTTTAACAATCTACCAGCACGGAAGAAAATTTATAGTCAGGTTAGATCTTACGCATTAGCGATACCATCTTCCATTTATGATTGATATTTATTAAAAAAATATGATAAATAATTTTGTTAACTATTTAATTTGCTACTAATATAATAAAGTTTGATAAGTAAACGAATTTCTACGTAATACTGATAGATGAACGAACGAAAATCGAGTGGTGTCGAGACGCATTAAATCATCGGCAGATTGTGTACCATTTCATAGAAGGATTTATTTATTGCTTCATACTCGCTAATGAAACCTATCTTCACCATCACCTTTTCATGGCGGGTCACACCGATCTATATATTCTGTCATTTAATCAGTACCTTATTTGAATTGTTTTCCACATTACATCATTTAGTATTATCGCATTCAGAAGAACAAACAACTCGGCAGCAACACTGACGCTGAAAAATCTGAGGTTAAATATCTCTTCAGTTTTCACTTTTTAGAATTGTGGTATTCAATTTGGGTAAGGATTAAAGCTCTCTTGTGTAGGTATTGAAATTATGATGTGAATACGAAGTACATTGATCTACGTAAATTTTTTCACCCGTCCATCTCCACCAGTATCAGCAGTATTAGAAACAGGGTGTTTTCGACCCACCTGCTTCGATTGTAAAATATACGCCATTCATATAGCATTGACTTAGCACCTTTTATTCAGCAAAGGACGTTCCCGATTGTAAATTTAATATTGGCAGTTTATATATCTTTATCATTTTTGACCAAAATATGGAAACTGTAATCATGACCGTATGATTCCGCCACTCCCAATCGAGTTTCAGGCATTGATATCGAGCCTACTACAGCAGCTGGATTGATTTTTTTTCTCCGTCTTAGGACTAATCACCTTGCAATTAGCACCTCAAGCTCGATACACTGTGTAAACTAAACAGTCATGATTACAATTCTGGATGAATTAAACCTAGCGGGTTTAGATTTTGAGCCTGGGTCCCCCGCGGACCTCATGACGACAGAGTGTACGTGTTTCGGGCTTTAGGGCACAGCACTCCGGGCACATTACTTACCGTCTCTAGACTCCGGCATGTTTACTCTGTACAGCTGACGGGCCGGGTCGTTCGTTCCAGTGTCCAGACGATTCCAGTCAGAATACAGTGACACTCTGCCTGGAAACACAGCGTAATTATTAAGCGTTCTTGCCCTGGAATGATGAATCTGTCATACAGTGGTCCACGTTGTCATTAAAATGACTGCAGAAAAAATGCATACAAGACAACTACTTTTCTTTCACTTCACACTTTGTCGAGATTCTGCTCACAGGAAATATTTTTTCGTTTCCGTCGTTGATTTTCTGCTTTATTTTAGCATTAAAATTAAATTCTCCGTGGAAGAGAAGTCTAATCTAGTATTTATGCTACCACTTACAGTAGTTCAGACAAATTCACAGCTTGGATATAAAAATTTAGGCCAGGCAACGGCCCGAGTGCAGGTCAGCAGATTAATTTTCTCTTATCTAATACTTTAGATCGAAACGGAGAGATCATGCAAGCAATTAATTGACCAACCAACAAACTGTACGTGTATTACAATATAGTGAGAAAAAATCCACAACGAATATCTTTGCTCTATAAATAGTGCAAAATAAAACTAATACTTTCACATTAACAAATTTACATGACAGACATTTTGTCAGGCACCAATAATATTGTCGTTACAGAAAATAATCCCAATATGAGCATGCACCTCTGTTGTATCGAAAATAATAAGTAATAAATGGTCATATGTCGATGCCAAAATTTCCATCATAAGCACCTTTACTGTGTCAGATCTGTAAGAAAAATGCGAGCATTTTATCGATATCAAAATCTTTGTTGCATCTAAAGTGAACCATTTTGAAGCAAATAAAAATCAAAGAGAGAAAAATCGTTTCTTATAGCTCATCATACAAGCTGTGGTCATCGTTTAAATGGGTAAAGCACCCTGAGGTTTTCGTCTTCTTAATTTAACCTGGAAAGAAGTTTAGCTGTTGGCATAGAGGTTTACTATTGTGGACGATGTTCACTAGTGATTAATGACCTATTACAATTGGTGATCGGATGATATACAAAGAGAGGTGCCTGTTTTTCGGAGTTGTACGCTAAAGATAAGATGATACGAATTTATTTATTTTAAATTTGAGTAAGTTTTTTATGCCCAATGAATTTTGATTGAGCGTTATAAAGTGGATTACTATTAATAACAATGATAACGAGTATCTCGTTAACATGCCGCGTTCATCACAATGAAGTCCGCATATTCTGAGGCTTCACTGAGCCTTAAATGCTAACATATAGGATGAGCATCGCGGTCATAGATAAAGCTTCTCTTCCCAATTAAAAATTTTCGGTGGAACAAGCGCGGCGTATGGTGTGCACCTGGTCGCCCTTTTGAGCGGGGCATCCGTGAGGCTCGGGTGCTGCACGGTCGCTATGCGCGTTTTTGAGGGGTGGCACG
>LQNS02278182.1:4055630-4070134 GCA_001587735.2 Parhyale hawaiensis
CTACTTTTACTCCAGAATTGTTCTTTTTAAAATCAGTAATGAAGAGAAATGTGTTTTTAGAAACGTGGAGAAAACTATTAAATCCTTTGTGAAATTAAATGCCGATTTGAAGTACCTGAAAAAGCAAAAGAGAGAAAAATAGTTTCTTATAGCTCATCATACAAGCTGTGGTCATCGGTTAAATGGGTAAAGCACCCTGAGGTTTTCGTTTTCTTAATTTAACCTGGAAAGAAGTTTAGCTGTTGGCATAGAGGTTTACGATTGTGGACGATGTTCACTTGTGATTATTGACCTATTACAAATGGTGATCGGATGATTTACAAAGAGAGGTGCCTATTTTACGGAGTTTTACTCTAAAGATAGGATAACGAGAATTTTTTATTTTAAATTTGAGTGATTCTTAATGCACAATGAATCTTAATTGGGCGCTATAAAGTGGATTACTAATAATAACAATGATAACGAGTATCTCATTAACATGACGCGTTCATTGCAATAAAGTCCTCATATTCTGAGGCTTTACTGATCCTTAAATGCTAACATATAGGATGAGCATAGCGATCATAGATAAAGCTTCTCTTCTGTGCGCATGTAACCAACAATCTGCCACGTGATCTACTTCATGGACAGACGTACTGCAACCTGATAGCTAGCTATGAACTGATTTGCATTTTATTTCCTTTCCCCTGAAACTGTGTGAATTAAGTAATTAAAGGATATATTCAAGAAACTAAGAGCAACATAAGAGTTCTACCGCTCCCAGCTTCCAGAGGCGCGTTTATTTCTTACTGATAGAGAAGTCGCAATCGTTGAACAGAAGCGCTTAAAAACGTGGATCATCTTCTTCCAGTTTTCTCACTGGAATTCACCCACGTCGTAGTGTGATCCAGTCAGTGATTTAGTGCCCCGTTGTTTAAAATCAGATACCAAGCTCGAATGGCGCAGAGGCTTTCATACAGTTGGACTACCTAATATGTATGTATCGGAATAGCAGCCAGCATGCTGTCATCAGGCAACACAAAACGTGAAAATTTGGATTATAATCAAGTTTGTTACATTGCAAGGGCAATAATATGACGATAATATGGTATATAATTATTAATTTATTATATGTAGGTACATGCGAAGCATTTTGATAGCAGCAATAGAATAAATTTCTAACTACAAGCCTAATGTTCCACTTTTGCAGCGACTTTCATGAAGATTAATGATGTCATCGAACTAATGAAATCCACTGAGTAAAAACGGCTCAATACAACTCCCACTCGTGGGGCAGCATAGCAAACCTTTTGTGCAATTCGTAATACAAGCACCAAGTTTGGCACAAGTGTATACTAATATATTACCAGCATTTTCAGATACTCCACTTGAAAATTTGTGTTTATTTCCGCCATTTTGGATTTCAAATTGGCTGCCACTTGTGATCTAAGTTTGCTTTAATAAATATCTTTGGACATAATGAAGCTGTTGACTTGATTCTGATGTCGAAATGTATGCTCTTTGGGCAAGAAATGCAATAGTACTGGTTGCCACTTAGTGCTGTCAAGCACTGGCTGCCACTTCGACTTTCGAAATCGCTGTTACTTGAAGGGACCGTGCACCTAAAATCGAAGTTTTTTATTTGTAGTCCGATTTGAATGGAATTTGGTAGAGATGTGTAATATATTAAAAGATGAATTGCTTTTTACCCCTGTACATTTCCTATTTTTCGATAGAAAACGAGTAATTGAAAGAAAACGGGGATAAGGGGGCTGGAGAAAACTACAGTTTTTTAGCTACAGATATGATTTTGGTCTCAAAAGAAGCGGAATTTGATTCTCTACAAATATGCTCTTGGGTTATATGATCGTCGAAACATTTTTGAAAAAATTGAAAAGAAAAATATACATTTTTTTTAATTTTTTACCAAAAAAGTGCGCTCTCACTCGTCTCCTAATTCGTCGATCATAAAAACTAAGCGAATATGTGTATGGACTCAAATTTGCGTCGTTTGATACCAAAATCGTCTTTGTAGCTCAAAAACTGTAGGACTAGATAATTGAAGTCGAAAAAATGAGCTTTCGGGAGAGCCGTTTTCATTGAACAACTCGTTTTCTACAGGGAAAATGTGATAAAGTTCAGGAGTCTAACCTACATATGCTTTCGATTTTACATATCGGTAGCAAGTTTCATTCAAATCGACTCAAAATATGTTTTCTACTTTTTTGTCTGCAATCACAATTTTCTTTTTCGACCTCAAAAAGAGGTTTTCGTATTTTTGGGTAAAATTGAAAGAAACTTCATACAAAGATATAAAATAAAAAAAAAATGTATGTTAGACTCCTGTACTTTTTCCCATAGCAAACGAGTTATTCCATGAAAACTATTTACCCGTTTTCTTTGAATAACATAAAGACAGAATTTCAAGTGGCTCAATATCTGAAAATATCCGCAACATATTAGTGTACACTAGTGCCAAATTGGTACTTGTATCACAAAATGCACAATCCTCTTAAATATTTGAGCGATGACGCCATACTACACAGATTTATTCTATGAAACGATTTTTTTAAACTGAGCGTACATAAAGCTCAAGTCGTAGAAGCACGTAAAAGTGACTAAATTAGATTAGTAGACGAAGCTGAGCTTACATGAACATTTAAAACTTATAAATTGACTGTGCTTAAAGCTCAGCTTACAAAAACGTGTATAACTTCATAATTGACAGTACATTAAGCTCAACTAACAAAAGCATTGAAAAACACGTTTGATTGGGTGATTAAAGTCGATCCAAGCCAAGTTCAGTCACCTTAATTTGTCAGACATTACTGAAAGGAACATTGGTTTCGTCACTTTGAATCGTGTTGCGGGGCTTAGAAGAAACTCGATTTTGTCGAACATGTCAAATCTCCATTTTCCGGAATACAATTGAATTCTTACAAGTCTCACAGATACTAGCTTAAGTCTCAGCGACTTAAACTTAAATCACCGGGTCGAAGCCAGAGCACCTCTCTGAAATTTTGGGCAAGTCAAGCCTCATAGGATTAACTTTTCTGCCCAATCGAATGTGTCCTAGCTGTACATTAAGCTAAATTTCTAATAATGCTGCATATTGAACTATTGACCAGATATTAAGCTTAAATTGTAGCAGCATTAAGCGCGCGCAATAAACAGCAATAGTAAATTTCAAACTGAATAAATTGACTATCGATTAAGCTCAACTTGAATCAGCATTGAATACCGTATAATAGCTAGTAAGTTAAGCTCAAGTTGTACAATTGCTTTGAGAATTGAACTTCACCTCATACAGATGTGCGAAAACAAGAGTTATTTTCGTTTTCTAGAAGCACCCAGCAGAGTATCAAAGTTGCATTTTTTACACAACCTATTGAGCTGCCATACAAAGAAGTCTCTAGTTTTGTACAACCAAATGATTGAATAAAATACAGTTGGTGGCAAGGATCAAAGATAGAGCTTTCTAAATAAATTGCACGCATAGAACCCACGTACTTATGGCATGATCGATTGGGTGGTCAAAGTCAACCTAAGCCCAATCCACTAAACTTGAATTGTCCAGAAACGTAGACATTTTAGCTTCGCCACATCGACTTATGTTGTGTTTGCTAGAAGCTGCCCGATTATGTATTGAAAGCTCTGTTTTACGGAGTAAGATTGAGTTCTTAGGAGACTCGCCGGTAATCGATTTAAGGGTCAGCGCCTGAAATTGTGATCAGAGCGTCGAAGCCAGGGCACCTGTTGGAAGTTTTGGACAAATTAAGCCTCGAAGGCTTTGGACACGTTCGATTGGGAGCCGAACTTGAGCGTTCGGGATTTCGCTTCTCCGAAACTTCGGTCAGAAGCTTTGGCTAGGCCATTTTAAATCGTGTTGCATTTCTACTCCCAACTGGTTGCTCGGATGTGCAGTTCGCGTGCGGTTCCGATACATACCTAAAATCGGTATCATAGATACCGTGGCATAAATAACGTCTAAGTCTCCCATCCTTGCATCATGTTGTCTGTGTAAATGCCTATTGTGGCCCCAACATTAGAAGTGTTAGCGGCTGCAGACTCCATTATCATATAGGAGCAGGACTGCGTTTCTGTAGGGGTGAAGTGTAATTGATTATATTATGTTAAGACTTGAAGCTTAATTCCCCGGGTCGAAGCCAGCGCACCTGGTTGTAGCTTTGTACAAGTCAAGCCCCGAGAGCCTAATTTCAATGCCAATCGAACGTGCTCTTTATTTCGCTGTTCAATCGAATATACCTGTAATGTTCTTCACAACTCAACCAGAAACAAGTTAGCTTTCAGTGCTTAGGGATCTAAGTATGTGTACTAAATTTACAAGGAAAACCTATTATGTATTTGCTTTTATCCATACAGCCACGTATATTAGGTTGAAACATTTGGTTATATTAAACCGGAATAGTCTGCTTGCTGTTTTTATAGCATGACGAAGTACATCAGTACTATATAATAATTCACGTCGTGTTTTTATTTATTTATTTATTTATATATTTATATCTTTCCTGTCACGCTCTATGGGAATAAGATAGGAGAAAATTCAGATTTCAAAATGTANGCGGGGCATCCGTGAGGCTCGGGTGCTGCACGGTCGCTATGCGCGTTTTTGAGGGGTGGCACGGGCGACCTCGTTCCGAACATAAATCACCCATACAGGGCGCGCTTGCCCGACCATGTTCCACGGATGTTCCACGTCTTGGCCAAAATAGCAGTATACTGCTACTTCTGCGGAGGCGCGAAATATCCGTGGAACACGGACGGGCAAGCGCGCCCTGCATGAGTGATTTATGTTCGGAACGAGGTCGCCCGTGCCACCCCTCAAAAACGCGCATAGCGACCGTGCAGCACCCGAGCCTCACGGATGCCCCGCTCAAAGAGGCGATCTGTGGCGGCCATGTGTGGACCAAACGCCCCGGTAGTTCCACCCAAAATTTTTAATTGGGTTCTGTGCGCATGTAACCAACAATCTGCCACGTGATCTACTTCATGAACAGACGTACTGCAACCTGTTAGCTAGCTATGAGTTGATTTTTATTTTATTTCCTTTCCCCTGAGACTGTGTGAATTAACTAATTGAAGAATATATTCAGAAAACTAAGAGCAACATAAGAGTTCTACTGCTCCCAGCTTCCAGAGGCGCGTTTATTTCTTACTGATAGAGAAGTCGCAATCGTTGAACAGACGCGCCCGGCCCCGTGGATCATCATTTTCTAGTTTTGCCATTCGGCCCATTGTTTGAAATCAGATACTAAGCTCGAATGGCGCAGGGGCTTTCATACAGTTGGACTACCTAATATGTATGTATCGGAATAGCAGCCAGCATGCTGTCATCAGGCAACATGAAATATAAAAATTTTGATCATAATCAAGTTTGTTACATCGCAAGGGCAATAATATGACGAAAATATTGTATATAAATATAAATTTATTATATGTAGGTAGATTCGAAGCCTTTGATAGCAGCAATAGAATAAATTTCTAACTACAAGCATAAGATTCCACTTTTGCAGTGACTTTCATGAAGATTGATGATCTCATCGAACTAATGAAATCCACAGAGTAAAAAGGGCTCAATACAAATTTGCTCTGCGTTGCTTGCTCTCGGCGAAACTCCCACTCGTGGGGCAGCATAGCAAACCTTTTGTGCAATTCGTAATACAAGCACCAAGTTTGGCACAAGTGTATACTAATATATTGCCAACATTTTCAGACACTGAGCCACTTGAAGTTCTGTGTTTAGCGCCTGAAATTGCAATCAGAGCCCATTGCACCTGTTGGAAGTTTTGGACAAATTAAGCCTCGAAGGCTTTGGACCCGTTCGATTGGGAGCCGAACTTGAGCATTCGGGATTTTGCTTCTCCGAAACTTCGGTCAGAGGCTTTGGCTAGGCCATTTTAAATCGTGTTGCATTTCTACTCCCAGCTAGTTGCTCGGATGTGCAGTTCGCGTGTGGTTTCGATACATACCTAAAATCGGTATCATGGATACCGTGGCATAAATAACGTCTAAGTCTCACATCCTTGCATCAAATTGCCCGTGTAAATGTCTAGTGTGGCTCCAGCATTAGAAGTGTTAGCGACTGCAGACTCCATTATCATATAGGAGCAGGACAGCGTTTCTGTAAGGGACAAGTGTAATTGATTATTTTATGTTAAGGCTCGAAGCTTCATTCCCCGGGTCGAAGCCAGCGCACCTGGTTGTATCTTTGTACAAATCAAGCCCCGAGAGCCTAATTTCAAAGCCAATCGAACACGTCCTTTATTTCGCTGCTCAATCGAATCGACCTGCAATGTTCTTCACAACTCAACCGGAAACAATTTAGCTTTCAGTGCTTAGGGATCTAAGTATGTGTTCTAAATTTAGAAGGAAAAGCTATTATATATTTGCTTTTATCCATGCAGCCACGGATATTAGGTTGAAGCGTTTGGTTATATTAAGCGGGAATATTCTGCTTACTATCCCTATAGCATGACGAAGTACATCCACTAATAAACATGCAGCACCCTACTAGAGCTCAACCTTTGTAAAAGTTCTCTTCTTAATTAAATTCTCCTTGAAATTATTTCTTATAATCATCCCTATACAATCATCTATATAAGGAAAAAGCTGGGGTTTCCAAACGAAAGAAAAAACAGCGGTACATACTTCAGAACAAAACATTTATTATGGGGTCTCTAAACACCGCCAATCGCGAAGAGTTTAAATACTGAGACTGAGGTACCTTCTGATACCATCAATGCTGATGAAGGTTCAATACTTCTCTAGAAGTTAGTAGCGAG
Organism: Parhyale hawaiensis; assembly: GCA_001587735.2. NCBI lineage: Eukaryota > Metazoa > Arthropoda > Malacostraca > Amphipoda > Hyalidae > Parhyale > Parhyale hawaiensis. The sequence continues at coordinate 4,062,413 of LQNS02278182.1, forward strand.
AGGTTTAAAAATCTTCTGCAGTATCTGGAGATGAAGGAGATAGCGAAGGTATAAAAATCTTTTTCAGATAACCTTGCAATCGACTGCATCCCTGCTGCACCAACACTGGCAGCTCCGATGCATATTAGACGAAGCTCTGCTGCTTGCAGTGGCGAAAGAAATTTTTATCTGAAGTGACAGGCGCTGCTGTGGAGAAGGTAGAGTCAACTACTGCCTTTGAAATGCTGTTAGGTGAATTGACGTTCTGCAATCAACGGAAAAGAGACTGTAACTTAATTAGTAAAGTATAATGGTAAATGAGCTATAGAAGAATAAAAAAATGGCAACTATTCTGTATTGAACCGTAATAGAGGAACTTAGAATGACACAAAAGAGGCGTTCCATTCCTCCCCTTTGACTGAGATGATCTAATCCGTAAAATTTTCACATTACCAGATATTCAATCCCTACTTTTAGATTTACGATATTCCAATGAGGTTCAGCTAGACATCGTCATATAAAAATCACGTTGAGATGATTGAAAACTCAATCCAGACCCAAAAACTCAATCGGTTTACGATTAGCTCCAAGAGCTTGGATCAGGTGGCGAATCAAAAAAGTCAAGATTGAAAATCGGGCAAGCTAAGGCCATACGTAGTAGACTATCTCAGTCTAAGATGGAATCGAATACTTGTTAGCTATGGAAGACTGGGGTAGAATAATTAATGGGAGATAATTTTATTTGATAGATAAAAATGAGGAAGTTACCGAGGTACTTGAAAAAAGGACTACAATTGTTCAAAAAAAATTAGCTAAGGAATGGAGATTTTGAGATAATGGCAGTCCAGAACAAAACTAATGTTCTCTAACGCATCAAAACGAGAAGGCTGGAAAGGAAAACAATAAGAAATAGTGCTACAAAGTTAAGAACAAGACCAAGGTTCATTAATGCACCAACCAAGAAGGTTAGAGAGGGAATAGATTATGAGAAACTGAAAGTTCAGCAGAATAACGATATTTTTTTAACGTACCACTATAACAGATATCAATTTAATATAGTGCCCTAGCTCTGCTGACCTTATTTGTTTGGTGGACAAAAGTTTTATACCTTCCTAACTAAGTATCTGTAGAAGTATGTGTAGAAATTAATTATTGTTGTTTAAACTACAAATTCAGACATAAACTAATGGATCAGAAGCCTCAAATGAAGCACTAATTAACTCGAGGCAGCCCGAAGCGTTGCTAAGAAGTAATAAATTAGGGAGCGTGGAGCGAGCGTTTGAGACCACAACGAATCATTTTATCACCCGCGAATGAAGTGAAGAAGGGTGATACTGCTTTCGTTTTTGGCTGTATGGCTGTTTGTTTGTCTGTTCACACAAAAAGAGGCAGCAGGAGTTGAGCCATCACCACTATATTTTTCAGGCAGTCAGATGGGTTGACCCAGATGTGAAAAATGATAAAACCCTAGAGTAAGCTGGCCATCAAAAATGACAACGTTGATTTTGTAACTCCTAGTTCAGCATTTTCAGTTCCCCCACACATACCGCGGGTGATGGTCTTACGCCACGAGGCGTTCTAGTTTATTCTATAATAGGTGAATGAAAAATGTTGGGATTCGTACAGATATCCATGAGATAGCGCATGAAAAATACCCCTCTGTCTGCTGCTCATTTAAGCTCAAGCACCTAAAACTTTTTGTTTTATATTGGCTGGTCTTTCAATTAAAGAACTGACAGGCGATGAACTGATGGAACAGTGTATACCATCATCTGGAAGCACAGTATTTTCATACAATGACGAGCTTTTAAAATGTGAGCCATAATTGAGCTAAGTTTTTGTAAAATGTATTTTCTTGATTTAATATTCTGCTAAAACTACATACGTCTTAGTTTATTATGTTAAAAATATTTTACTGCTTGACATAGGTATGAGAATCTTGCTATTTGTGACATCAAATTGTAAAAAAAAAAATATTTTATTGCGTTCCCTTGTATCTAAGATCCTAGCCGCAATTGTTCCTCCAGCTGTTGGGCAACAAACGTTTTTAATTTAATTTCCACTGAAAAATGCATAAGAAATCCTCTTTGCTAGCAGAACCTCTCTACCAGTTCGCGGAACGAAGTCGAAAAGCTTCAACGTTCTTCAGAGAACACTTTATGCCGCGCACTTGAAGAAACTTACCTATTTCAAGTCAAGGTTAGGAAGCCGTACCGCCCCTCGACTGTTTTCAAAATTCCTGAAATGCTTCGGATTGAGACAAACATCGGCATAAATTCTTTCCGGCGGCGCTGCAAGAGGGAACTTCTGCTCTAGAACAGTTGGTCAAGAGGAGAAGAAAAAAGTACGTTGATTTGTGTACATAATTCTTTTTTTGCACCTATAGCTCAGATTACTTGACTTTAACCCAATTTTTGAGCTTTCAGGCGACTCGTCGTATATGAAAATAATTATCCACTGCTTCTTACATTTTCTTTAGCGCTTCAAAAAGTGTTCATTCATCCTGTAAAATACCCTCTATAGTCTTTAAATTTTTTATATTCTTCATATCTACCATATTGTGTTTCAAACTTCCTTCACAGTTCAAGCACTTGTTCATCATTCAGTATTTACGTGTGCGCTCAATAAAACACAAAATACTAAATAAATCAAAGGGCATAAGCTTCACTAGCCTAATTAGCAAATTATAAAACTTTGGCGTCAGTTGAGCAGCTTCCATCCACTTTAAATTATTAGTCTCTTTCCTTATATAATTTCTACTCAATTAGGCAAGTATTTTCAACTCAAGTTTACCAGTCAATGCAGAAGCAAAATCCCTAAAAGAATATTAACAAAGCAGCTCCAGACTTATCTCCGTATTTTTACCGTAGATATTTCCTTGAAGCAGTGCCCTAAATCCTCCTAGTTTATGAGTTTTCACAGCCGACGACTTTGCCAAACAGGCTAATCGGGAGACAGATAATTAATGAGGAAAGCCGAGCAGCTCTGAGGGGAGATTTTAAACATTAGGGGGCACAAATGCCCCCTGGTAACAGAGCACACATTATGCTCATTTTTCCATGCATGGCGGTCTGGAATTTAAAGCAGCCGTTATCATAGCCGACAATTAATTTGAGAAATGAAAGGGAATAGACGGAAGAGACGATAAAGGATGATGATTACTGCTCAGCTGTATGCTTGGCATTCTGGAATTTAAGGCAACTCTAAACTTATCAGATAATTAATTTAAAAAATGAAAGAGAATAAAAAAAAAAAAAGGTAAAAGAAGAAGGTTACTGCCCGGCAGAGTAGAATTTGAGGTAACCGATATAGTAACTAGTAATTAATTGTGGATGCTTTGCAAAATGAATGCAAGTGACAGGATAAGATAACGGATGATATTCAGTTCATGCTTGGCGATGTGGAATGGAAGGCAACCGATATGCTGCCGAGTAATGAGTTCATTAATTAATTAATTATGGTGGGGGCCGTAAAAGAAAGGATATGAGTGACTATAAGCTATAACGTCAATGACATTTATCCAGACGCAAAACATATGATACTCGGTAATTCATCGTGGAACCCGTAGCAGCGGGTTATGCCTAGATGCAAGTATTTTGTATTATGAAATCAGGAAAATTGTTCCAGTTGGTGCTCGGTAATTTTGACTTCAGGTAAGTGATGTGTATTCCATTGATTACCTCCAGAATGGATGCAACCAAGTGTGTGGCCTTCATAAAATGCTTGGATGGCAGAGAATGGATGCGAGTGGCAAGGAGGAGAACCAAGTAATGCTCATTTTTATGCGGATTTGTCTTGAATTTGAGGTAACTGCAGCGGAAAACCACGGCCCACAACGTTGCACCACAACAGACGATATGAGTCTGAGAACGTGGAGAGCAGCACTGAACAGACATTGCGTACCGCGCTTGAAGACACACCAAACTGTCGCCAAGACAACCCTCGTATGCGCATCGCTACCGCAGTCAATAAGTATATAAAGTACTATCATGTGGAAATCATCCCCAATTAAGCAACGATTGTCCGATTTGCGTCCATAAAATCCACTTGAAAAACGAATTGCGATCAGGCAAATGGTACAGTCCAGTGAAGAAAATTTCCTGACACAAGAAACGTAAGATTTTAACTATGTTCCTGATAGGCAAAGCTTCACCTAATGAATAGGACTCGTGAGCGCGTATAGGGGTTAAAAAAATGACTGCACTTCTGCGATACTCGTTGCTATTATTATAAAGCTATAGGAACCAGCTGTCAAAAATGACAGCAATTATTTTGTGATTAAGGTTTTTATTGTTTCAGTCCCACGAATAGGTTTTGCCGCAATATAGGATTCATTCAGGTAGTCGTGATCTTCCATTAATGAAACGAAAGTTGTATTGGTCAAACGTTGAGTAGCACTAAGAAAATATAGTTTAGTCAGGGCTTACCGTAACCTGGATACCAGCTGACCCAGTTAAAACTATAGGGGCGATATTTGGCTTGTTGGTTGTAATATAAATTAAGCTATATAATAAACAACGTCGTGTGTTTATTTGTTTATATATTTATATGTTTGTATCTTTCGTGTCACGCTCTTAACGAAGTAGACAGGCGAAAAATAGGCCGGGATGCAGATTTTATAGCCAAGTTGGGTTTTCATGGAGATCGACTCCAGCTTCTCTTAGCGCGAATAATGACTCTGATTTTTATCACTTTTCCACATATCGAAACACATTTTTGTTCGCTTCATTGAAAAACTGATCGGTAGAAAATAGGCAGTTTGCAGATGACGGCAAACGCATATCTCAGTGCAGTTCTTTCTTTCCCAACGCTGGCATTCACTCACTGCAATACGTACAGCTTCTCTAAGCACTCTTTTGCATCGCATAGTTTTCCTTCATCCGAACTTCAGCTGCCCTGAGTTACGCTGATGCTTTTATTGGCTGCATTATAGTCGAAATAATCTAAGCAAGTGGCAAGATATTCTTCAGCGGTCAGGGGGCGGGAAATGAACATGACACTTTCTTGGCAGCAAATAATTTTCCCTAATTTGGGTTCTTTCTTCAACAGAACAAAATTTCACTTGAGGAAAACCTTCCGAGCTTTATGACAGCATCAGTATCCTGGATACAGAGCTCAGTATTTATAAGAAGACAATATCGATTGCAGGTTAAACAAAAGACATTGCTTCTCAGCGTATAGCCGGATGAAAGCTTGGCGCTGCTCAGCCCCAGAGTAATATGAAAACTAAGATCAATGAAGAAGGACCATCACAAATTTTACGCTGTCATTTTGCCAGCGGGGGCACTCTAGTGGAATATAAAAAAGCGTCTGTTCAGAGTGAAGTTCCAACTGGTACGAAAAGATTCAGCTAAAGAACCCCTAAACGAAATAGACTATGCCCGAAAGGAACGAAAACTCCAACCATGACTGAGCTTCTCGAGCTACTGCGAAGAAATTCGGCTAAAAAATCCACTATATAACTAGAGCACTCTGAGAGCGCAGTGTTATAGTGTTATAGTTATAGTGTTACGTTATGACAAACATAAGTCAAACATACAAACGAACAAACCGATTTGCACCAAATTTTGATAATTTATGTGTTTTAACATTACTAACAACCCCTATAAATTTCTTAATGATCCATTCATTATTTTTTGAGTTATTGTGCTAACAAGCATAAAATTAAAAACAGTGACAAACGAACGAATGAACAAACAGATCATTACTAAAATTTGGTCATATACTCTTTGTTATATATCTAACAACGCATGTTAATTTTATCATAATCCATTCATAACTTTTTGAGTTATGGCATCGAGAAAAATGAGGCAGACAAACATGGACATATCTTCATCAAAAGTTAATGATCTGTTCCTCCAAACATACCTAACAATCCCTGGAAATTTCATTCAAATAGGCTTGGAACTTTTTGAGTTATCTAGGTGAAAAACAGACAGACAAAGAGACAGACAGACAAACACGACGAAAACATAACTTCCTTGGCGGAGGTAAAAATTGATGAAGTTCCTAGCGGCAACATCCATAATACACGCTTTAGAATTAACGCTTAGGAAATATTCTATTCAAAACAGAGTTTATGCATTTTGTTTTTGACGGCAACTACTGAAATATGAAGTTTCCCGAATGCTGTTAATTATGCACTCTTTTACGCCCAAAGGGTACACAAGTTCTTCACCGGAAACGGATCTAGAAGTAAATGTTGCTCTCATGAAAATATTACTCACTACTCATTAATGCCTTAGAGAAATTCACTCAAAAATCATGAGAAAGTTTGTAAGCACAGCACTAGGTTCATTTAACTTGCATAATGTAATGAAGTTTTTATCTAACTTTAATGCTTTGGTCGTGTATAATAAACAGATGAGGCGCTGCAAGCATTCGCCGTCAGAAAAGTTATTAATCGGAAGAGCAGGCTCGGTACAGAGGTTTTTTTCCCCAGTGTTTCACTGTCCGTTTTTACGGACAAGACCGTGCTGCGATTTCCCGGCTTTAGCCTAAGTTAATCAAAATATTAATTGGCCTACTTCAGATTTTTTCTGGCTTTTAAATACCAATGTTGCACGAAGGATGAAGAGTGCTAAGTTTTTTTTTTCGGCTTTAGTTAATAAGAACGTTCAATCATGCATGAACTAAGTGAAAAACAGAAAAACCTAATGTATATACGTGTATAATGTGAATATACTGCTATATACTACTATACATACGAACAGGTTGCACAAAAGCGAGATATAGCCATAAAAGGAGTCACATAAGTGAGGAGATGCCAAGCCAACATAAATTGTTCGTTAGAAAAAGTTCCTGCAAAGTTGAAAGAAAGCCCACATAAAAAAATCGCGGGAACATGTGCTAGCAGTATTCGCAGCATTATATAGCATTTTCACTATCATAGCCAATCGCCAAAAGTGGGGCACAAGATTGACACAATACCCTTAAATCCAGATATTATTCAGTACTGTAAACCTGAAAACCTATCGGGGGAGGGGTACTTTCGGCCGTAAGTGTTCGCCTCTGCATCAAGTTCTCTCATATTTCGTTATGTCGTTCCATGTGCAGTGTTTTGAAGTACATGTAAGTCTCGTTATATGCGAGTTCTCTATATGCGAATCGATTATTGTGACTAGTGATTATCTTTAGGGGACAACAAAATATGCTCTTGCGTGGTTTGAAAGTCGGGTGACCTACCAGAACCGAGCGCGGCCGAGTCTCATCCTCGTGTTCGTGAGTTTCCCGCTATCCACACTTGACCCAAGCCTCAGTCTCATACCTGCCCACACACCTGCAATTTCAGAGTGAATTTTTACCACAATACAGTACTTTTTTTTACTGTTTTTCATTTAGATTTCTGTAATAGGCCATTACCATTGTATTTTAGCTCTGCTATAGTTCAGTATTTTTATGAAAAGCACCAGATTTAACATTTAGTTGATGAGGGGTAAACAGTTGATCATGGAACGTAGCCCCCATATATCTATAAAGGAAACACAGATAGGTTCGATGCACGGGCATTCACCTTATGCGAGTTTTACGGGAATGTAACCTTCGCATGTAACAAGAATGAGGTGTTTATGCATATACTATAGATTCTGCTAGGAAATTGGAAAAAGCAGTGGATAGGCTTCCTACGAGTAAATTTTAGTAGGATTGCTAAAATTTCTAAAGCTAAAATATTGCTGTTATATTTACTGTTAAAGTTCAATGTTATGTAAAAAATTTACTAGTGTTCTCCCTCCCTCCACACCC
>LQNS02278182.1:4094954-4118338 GCA_001587735.2 Parhyale hawaiensis
AGTCACCCATCTAAAATCTCACGTCAATAGAAAACGAAAAAGAAAACAAAAATTTCGAAACATAATTGTTGTAGGGAATCTTTCAAGGATTCCAAAACTGTCTTTGTTTTTATTCTAGTATAGAAATTGAGGCAGTTCTATTCTTTTAAAAAATATATATATATTATATATATACATATATATATAAAAAACTAAGGCCTAAATGGAAAAAGTTACACGAATAAAAAGTGTTTTTTTTTTTAATTTTACATATTATGTGTAACTTTCAGTGAGATCGGACCACTAATAAAGAAAATTCCAAAATTTGTAAACGATCCCCTTAAATGCTCTCATATCACCGTATAGACGATAGAGTATGGTTGTAACTCGTAGTGTTGATAAATTGTGCTTAGCTTTATTATTTTATTTGAGCTATTTTCGCTTTATTTTAATTATAAAGCTATATAAATTATAGCTTTCGTCAAACGGTATCATATTTGCATCTTCATGTGATAACCGTTGATATTTTCAAGATGTCATCGAAATATTCTTCACCATCTTCGATCCTCCCACCTGATGAGCTGAGGTTACAGCGAAACGCGTCGTGGGTAATAAAATTTCAACTAAATGATTTGCTTCTTATCTAATTCTGCAATATATATACATATGGCTTTCCACCCAATAAGTGATCGAAGGCTTGAGCAATCTTCATAATTTTTTGTAGGGAGTTTGGTGGGTGGACCTAGATTTGACCCATGCCAAAAAAATAGTCCTAGCTAGCCATAAAAAATGACGGCGTTGAATTTTCCTCCACCGGGGCTAATTTGCCTCCTCCGCGGCAGACCGTCTCACGCCACGAGGCATCCTTTTTTTGGGTAGACCTAAATACCGAAAACCAACGTAGAGCAACAGAACTATGGAAACAATACGGATAAAACGAAAAATACCTACTTAGCCAAGAGAAAAACAATACCCTATGAAATAAATAATAAATCGGAAAACGCCGTTCTGACAAAAATGGATGATATTAGGTTTTTTTTTTATCGATACAACATCCATTTTCGAATACGCCAAAAGAATATATCACTCAAATTTCAGACATCACTTTATAAACTACGCAAATTTTATATATCACTCACGTTTAGAGGATAACACTTATAAAAAGACAGGTTAAGTCTTTTTTTTCCAATTCAATTTTAGTTATATGCATTTTCAGTCGTATTTTCAATAATAGTGCAGTAGTCTGCGAGGAAACTGCTCTATTCTTTCAAGAAGCCTCAAAGGTAGAGGCTCTTGCTACGCGTCAAATATTTTTCAGCCTGCTGTAAAACAGTACGAAAATAAATATCAACACTTTACTAACTTAAAAATTTATTGCGTACAAAAATACCTTTTACGTTAAGCAAAATTGAAGCTATCTTCATAACTGTACTGTTCTTTTATGTTTTCTATTTTTTCTCTGTTGCCTTAAGTTGGTTTTCGCTTGTTTCCGTTGGTTTCCGGTATTTAAGACTACCGCATTTTGCCATGTTATTATTAAGAGATTTGAAGGGGGCGGTCAGCGTGGCGTTACCCTTGTTGGACACAGCATCCATATGAGAAACTAGGATTAGCTGGCCATCAAAAATGACTTTGTTGAATTACCCCACCGCGGGTGATGGTCATACGCCACGAGGCGTTTTAGTTTCTCTGAAATTATTCCAAACTCGAAAGTATTTCACCTCTTCTCTTCAGATAACAGAATTATTAGTGCATTCTAGGAAATGCATCGGCAAAATTTTGTCGTAGAAATATATTGATTTTTTATAGTAAACGTCCCAATAGCTGCAGGATTTTGCGCATGCATTCAATGTATATTGGAATTCAAAAGCTGGCCACGGAATCGCAGTGATGGCGTATGTGATACTGCCTAGCTGTCGGCATTTTTACTTCTAGGGTACTTATTTCATAATTTCAGAAGTGCAGTGACGTGCATTGAAGGTGCTTCAATGTACTACTTATGTATAGCAATTTGTGACTTTTAGAATATGCATTTGCAAGTTAAAATTTGCTCATGAGAGATTTAAGTCAAAAATACATGTGTTTGCTTCTAATTCTGAGGTCTTTTATTATTTCGAAGCAATGGCATTGGCAGGAAAATGTCAACGCTGAAAGATTTTTCCTAGTTCCCTTTTTCTTTTGGAGCAGAGGACTGGAGTGGACCTGACTGCCTTGGCCATCCAGTCCATCGAGGTCTAGCACTCACAATATTGACAGAGCGAGTCATAAACCGAGGAAAATCAAGTTAGGTCCGTCCTCTTGCTTTCATGCTTTTTCAATTTAGCGTTGCTGTGTACTTGTGTACTTTTTCGCCTGGGTTTTTCTTGAAACTTCCGCATATCTTTCTGTTGATGTTGCTTCATGTATTTTCCACTTGTGTTTCTTGGGATTTTTATATGTTATCCAGTGCTGAAAAATTACGTCACTCTTGCATGGCTTGACTAGATTCGTTATTACGTCACTTTGCATAATTCAAAATATTAAATTGCTGGACTTAGTTGATGATGTGCGCTCCTACACTGTGATGGCCACACTTGTTCTTTAATAGCGGCTTTCTAAATAAATTAAATAAATATGTATATAAGCTATATATGTAAGCTTGAGTTCGTATATACTGCAAGGCATGTGTCAAGTTTTTGAATTGTATTTTCTCAAGTCTCTTAAATTAAATCGCAAGCTTCGAGATAGAAGCTGATACACAATGAGGGTTATTTTACCATGCACACATTTATATTTTGACTCCTGCTCGCTAATACCAGCAGCTTATCTTGACATACCTGGTCTCAAGCTTCGTAGATTGGCAACCCTGTCAGTACAGTTCTAGTTACTCTTAGTGCAGAGGCTGAATATTTTCAGCTCGACTTCAGAATGGTTTAAAGTATTACTTACCAATATGCATCACAGTGGTAAAAAGGCACGACGAAGATCGAGTCTTTGCTTTCCCGCCAGGCTGGTGAATGCTTATTACAATCGGACAGCAGCACAAGTGCTTGCGTCATTCTCAGTCCACTGTGAGGACACTGACTTAACCATTAATTAGGATTGTGGAGTGTCGCAGTTGTTATATGAACCTTCCGTCTTTAGAGCAATATCTCTTATCATCTACGATTGACTGCAGCCATGCACTTATTATGTCCTACAGGCCACTTATCTGCCCCTGGAAAGACCACTGCATATGAATTACTGAGCCCGGACGTGTTGTCTATAGCATTTATCTTGATTTCATAAAAAATGATGAAAATTGATTAAAGAAAGAACCCCTGGTTTTCTTTCTTCCTTTTTGGTTCTACTCTAAAGAATATGTTACTCGTTTTTCCGTTGATCATCTACCTAGTTTACTTGTCGTAAGCTCATAGAAACTGGAGCTTTGATAAAGAATAAGGTTGAAAATCAGGATTAAGTGAATATTAAGAGATACCGTAGATGTCATCATGGCTCAAATTTTAAACGTGGCTGGCAAGAAGTGTATTCAATTTAGAGGCTTTCTTACTCCCTAGCAGCATGGCGTGATTCTACTGACCGGTCTTCAAAACTCCGTCACCGAATTGCCACAATCTCCAGTTTGGTCTGATTTCCATCCCACTGTCTTCATCAATGAGTGTCAGGAAAAATAAGTGATAAACATAAATAAATACGCACATGCAAAATTAGTGTTGATGTTTAATCGCATTTGGCACTTGCGATGCTTAATTATCCATCACCGCAGAGAGTTGAGTTACTCGATGAATCTTCTCATTGATCTACAAATATTACTAGAGAGCCCAGCCGCCAAAAATGACGGCAAAAATTTGGTGATTGAGCTTTTTATTGTTCCGGTTCCATTATAGGTTTTACTGTATTGTACCTGCAGGCCTGATCTTTCATTAGTGAAACGCAAGCTGTACAACCATGAATTTTGCGATAGCAAAATATCCTCCGCAAGAAAATGCGTGAATATCAGCTTGGAATTGGTCAAACGTTAAGCTACCCTAAGAAAATATAGTTCAGTTAAAATAATTTACTGGAAATGCCCAGGGCTCACCGTATTGTGGATACCAACTGAGTCTTGAACCTCAAGCGTCGAAAGTTAGCTGAGATGAAAATCTATCTACTATATAATAATTTACGTCGTGTTTTTATTTATTTATTTATTTATATATTTACATCTTTCCTGTCACGCTCTATGGGAATAACATAGGAGAAAATTCAGATTTCAAAATGTAGAAAAAAAGTGGGGTACCTTGGAATCTTTTTCTTCAGTATTAGATAGGGAAAAATAGAAATAATAACATAGGAGAAAATTCAGATTTCAAAATGTAAAAAAAAAAAAGTGGGGTACCTTGGAATCTTTCTCTGCAGTATTAGATAGGGGAAAAATAGAACTAATAAGATAGGAGAAAATTCAGATTTCAAAAAGCGAAAAAAAAAGTTGGAAACCTTGGAATATTTTTCTTCAGTATTAGATAGGGGATAAATGAGGAAGCCGAAAAGACGGCGGGGGGTTTTGGTGAAGTGCTAATTTTTTGCCGTCATTTATAATGAAAGCATGAGCCACTAGTTCAATATAAAAAGGCGTCTGCTCAGCGTGAATATTGAATTGCTACGTTATGACTCAGCTAACAAAAGCATAAGCGGAGTGGATCACAGTTCATTTACAGAAGATGGCTGTGTCAAATTTGGGTGTATGCGCTGCCCTTCTAAATTTCCAGGTTCGTGACGTCAAAATTACGTCACGCCACTGTGGAAATATCGAATATTCCTCGCTGCAACAGTGGCGTGACTCAATTTTGACGTCACAAACCTCAAAATTTAGGGGCGTAGCGCCTACACTCAAATTGGACACAACTATCTCCTGTAAATGAACTGTGAATGGATTACTGTATGCACCAAAGGAACGAAACCTCCAAGACTTAGGAGAGATAGTGAGCTACTCTAACTACTTCGAAAAAATTTAGCTAAAGGATAGGCCATGTGATAATATTGCCGGTGCGCTACGGGATCTAAAACTCCGTCAAAGATACCGCCTTTCATTTACCATGCTCAGAAGAAAAAGAAAGATCATCGTCATGTGAAAAAGTACTTAGCTAGTTTGCAAAGCGAAGCAAGATTTAGATAATGCAGTACCGGTATTTCCACTTTTGACCATACTGGCAAGGAGAATAAAATTTCACTTCTTTCGTGCACTCGACGTAACTATGAAGTGTTCGGTACCCACGTTACCACGCTCCATAAATTTCAGTCTCGATTTGACTCTTGAACGATGACATGAATTGTATGGTGGACTCTAAGATTTGCAGAGGGTACCTCCACCACTGAAGTTTGAATTTTTTCCCATCTAAAAGCAAAGGCTCCCTGTGCAAACAAGCCTTCAGGTAAATAAATAAATAAATGAATAAACAAATAAAGTTGACAGACTTTTAGTATAATATACATTATTATTCAATTCGTATTTGGCATGTACAATGCATTTCCTTTACAGTAGACTTGCTACTCCAGTTAAGATAAAAAAATTAATGGATGTCATGATTGTCAAATACATTCGTTGTCTCTAGTTTTGAAAGCCGGGTGCCCTAATTAAACAAGAGCTACCGGCACACTGAGCGCTTTCCGCCCCTGGTTCTGTGTCAGTTGCACACGTACGACTCTGCCCCATTCGTTTTTCTGTGGCCTCCGACTTGCTCTGCGTAATTTCTTAATTAAGCCTGAGGTGCCAGACCTCTTACACGAATAGTCAGCAAGGTCTGACGAGCTTTAATTCGACGGAAAAAGCGCTGAAAGAATGTTCTTCATTTGCGTCTTCTTGCGAAGAAATTATTAAATGCGTCTCGCCTTCGCCTTTACCAGCAAGCCGTGGCCTGTCTGAGCATACTTCTATGGATAAACCAACATTTTTTAAAACCGTATTTTGTACTTAGTGCTTAAGCTGGAGCAAGCCCCGAAGTCAATTGAATATGAATATATATATATATATATAAGTTTATCCATATATACATCACGCACTAGCGTAACCGTTAAAAAATAACGACAGAATAAATCACACAGCCAATTCTTCATTGCTTAGGCCTTTAGGCGTTGATTCTAGCATATCTAGTGACCTTGGTGCACCTATACCTCTCTTATCGTCGATGCCAAACATGAGAAGAGCTGTCAACTTTCGAACTGGCCTATTACTATCGTCAAAATAAAAACTCCGTGCCGTTTCCAAGCTACGATTGGGGTGGTTCAGTCCGCATTATTTGTACTATAAGTTTTAGAAATGCATCCACATCTTTTAACTTTTGACTATCTTCATTGTGGAATTCCTTTCTGCTTTGAAGTTACAGCAGCCTACGAAATTTCTCAGATATTTCTTGTCTTCTCGTTTACAGAACACGTTCTAATTTTTCCTCTTGAGTCCCAGCCAACAATATTACCTAACATTACTTTCTTTACTCGTAATGTGTTAATACATATAAAACATAAATTGACTTACAGTACTTACTTGAAAGTGAATTAGCGAATTACTGTGCAATGTGCGAACCCCGATCAGTATGATCAGCGGCTAAGATGCATCGAAATATTCTAAAGCCGAGTCTACGCATGCAGTCGCACGCCAAACTGATTAAGAGCATGCGCAGCTCTCGCGTGGTTCCGATACATATACATATAAAGCCGGTCGCATAGATACGGTAGCATAAACAGCATGCGAGCTGCGCATCCTCACCTCAAGTTGGTTTGGCAAAGGTATATAATTATTGTACTGCTCTAGCATACTTAATAGCTTCACTGTTCGCGGTACGAGGCTGCTCAACAAAATACTCCATTATAAACGAAGTGTCACAAGCAGTGGAGCTGTGAAGTTCAATATCTTACTATCGGTCGTATAAATACTAAAAGTGGCAGACAAATCAAGCGGTTACCTGCACTGTGGAGATAATTCGCTGCCAACACTGCAGTTTGTCACGGAATGCAGCATCGCTACTGCGCAAGACGGGCGGCGTACCTTACGCCACCTGGACCTCGTCTGAACGATTTCAAAGGTATCATATGTAAAGTATGTTAAAAACTGAACTGCAACATTTTTTCCCTCAAATTTTTTTAGAACCTCAAACGCCTTTGCTTTCAACGAGATGGCGAGGGCCTTGCCTTGCTACGTTCTACGCACTGCCATTAATAATTGTATGTTAGTGCACTTAGTATTGTTCGTTCGCTAAATGTTGTGATCTTACACAAGTAAACATATTTTTATACCGTTTAGAAATCGTCAGTGTAAACTTTGATTCTTTTTTTTTTACTTCAGCTTTTGCGAGAAGTCGCTAAATTTCTTGGTACTTGATTACACCTTGAAACGCTTGGCAATGACGTTTCCGTATGACTCTCACCTTCGTTTATTTTCGGGTAATCAACTGATAATATCTAGCTACAAATGACAGAATGTACAAAAAACGCCCATCATCCACTCGTCTTCAATGTTTCACTGCTAACTTCCTTCTTTCTTCAAATTCTACAAAAGCCATGCATAGCTTCGATATCATTCCTAAGACCTTGAACTCCCTGAGACCTGCCTGAGCAGGGTGGTGACAATGATGTTGGAATGCTTTCGGGTTTCTAGATTATCATCCTGTGCCCAGGAGGAAACCTTGCATTAGTTTGCTCCTAATCTACTCTTCATAACGCTATTATCATACGCTAATGTAATTAGTTCTGGTGACTGTATGGTTTCATTAGCTGACAATCCGAACGAGGATGCAAGCCATCCGCCCTCGACATCCAGCCCCCGCTCTTGCTCAAATTGCATTAGCTTGAGAGCATTAATATGGCGGCAACGCGGGGCAATGAGATTGTGACAGAACTTTTTTCTCTCGTACGTCCCTGCTTTTCATTTAATTGCCGTCATATTGCCCTGAGAAAGAAGAGGTATGTAGCATTATTGCAGGGCTCCGAGATATTATATTAATTTCAACAATTTTTTGTGCGAAGTTCTTGGTCGCTGCGTAGTTCTTTGCATCAAATGAATTTCTTCTTGCCTGAAAAATGAAAAAGAAAAAAAGTTTAGGGTATGAGGTGTAAAGTGTAGTAACTTGACATCAATTGGGTTTCTTTGGTACTAAAATGGGACGCCTCTTGCTTTATTACGAAGTTATTGCCTTCAGCTGCAGGTCACGCTTACTTTCTATCATTGCACCTGTTGAAACATGTGTAAAATATCAAGTCAGAAGTATAACACAGGAGGAGGAAAAAGTGGTGTCGGAGAAGCTGATATTTCGGTACTTTATGACTGACTTACGACGATTTTTGCTAACCTGTGGAGCAATCCAGCCCACAGTGCGTGAAACTAATGCATCTTCCATACTTATCTTATTACTTATTAGTGGCCCGAGCAGTCATTCTAAATGACGGCAGAAAAGTAGTATTTCTGAAAAAATTCCTTTGTCTCCTGTGCCGGGCTTCTCATAAATGAATAAGTAAACAAAACCAATAAACAATATTCACCATTTTACTTGAAAAACTGGATATATACTATGTGGTGCTGTCAAATGGCATCTCTTGCAGCACGGCTTGATACCGGGTAACACCGTGAGGGTATCACCGGCGTCTGCACTGCAACACGCCCCTGAAGTTCCCCTGGAGGAATTTCATCCTCCGGCGTCTGCACTGCAACACGCCCCTGTAGTTCTTCTCCTGGAGGAATTTCTTCCTATCTTATTCCAATAGAGAGAGGTAGAAAAACTATAATACATTTATGAATAAAAACACAACGTGAATTATTATATAGTACTGATGTTACTTATATTACACTGCTTAACATTTATTTTATGGCACGATGTCTCCTGTTTTTGAAGTGTTCGGTTTTCTTTGTGTTTTTTATTCAAAAAACGCTATATTGGCTGAAGACTTTGCATGTCTTTACGAAACAATCGATGTCTCTAATTGTCATATTTTTCATACATTTAGGAAAACTGATGAAACTCGTAGCTTGTGAAATATGTGAATGTTAGTAATAAAGTATTACTCCCTTCTATACTATCCCTGCAGTAAAGGGACCATCAGGCGAATCATTCATTTAAAACGACATGTCAAAATCGCGAAGAAAGATGTGAAGTATTTTTACAACGTACTCTCTAACGGAACGTAAAATCATGCACATATTAGGGCAGGTATTATGTATAAACTGAACTTCAGCACATAACATTCTCTATTTCGTGGCTCAATGCCTGTAAATGAAACGATATGCTAAGTTGTGAGCTGAGGGGTTTCGTGAGGACTTTAGTTACATATTGATATTGTTTCGCAATACCTACACTTGGAGTTTTTATGCCAGTCTAGCAGTAGTGATTCTAAATCTGGACGGTTTGAACCCCCTCCCCTCCATTCTTGGCCCCACACGCCATTGCGAGGGGCGTGCAATAACTTTCTAGAGGGCGCAAAGTAACAATACGCTTGTTAAGTAAATAATTGTTATTTCGTGTGAAAATATCTTGGAATGTTCTAAATTCGTCCACTTTCACCTAGATATTCCATATTTAAAGATACCATCTACAGCTAAAAACACCTCTTCCAGGAGCCACAAAGTCTTAACGGTCAAAGCTTCGGAGGTCACTTTAATCCATAACCTTTTCTCCTCCGCCCCAACTAACTTTACGGCCCCAATTATTAAGCTCTTCGGATCTGCAGTAATAAATCGTGCTTGCAAGATCATCTCTTTGGCTGAGTTTTTGTTCCTCAGACATCAAAATAATATTGGCATGACATAATGGCAATAGCTCATAGAGGGTCAGGGCGTAAGTCCCGGTGATCGTAACAGGAATGGGCCTGTTGGTCCCTTCACTGCAGGCTAGCTAAGCTAATGTAATAATCCGATTAGTTTTAGCGTGTCCGGAACGACATCCTAAGCGCTGGATTCGTCACGTTAGATTAAGTTTCAGGCGTTGATCGCTAAAGCCAATTACAGCTGAGGCAGTTCAACATTCAATCCTGCTATCCAGGCGGCTTCATGTTTGAGTTTACGACCTTCTCAAGTCTAATCAGTTTGCGACTAACGAATCAAGCATTCAGGTTCAAAGTTCTCTACATGTTACAGCTGTATCGAACGACAAAGTACGACTCCAATAAACGCTTGTTATTCTTAAGTAATTAGAGGACACAGTAAAACATCTACTGGGACGCTGGCCAGAGAACTGGTTAACCTCTTACCTCACCCTGCCTATTTTCTGAACGGTATCAATGGTGCTATTCTAAAATATAAAAAATAAAGTTTTGTTGGTAAGTTAATGCCCACTGATGTACGTGCCCAACGGGTTGTTAAAGTTTCTATATCCTTATGAAGTGATAAATTCTAAATAATAATATACCCATTACCAATAAAATCTTTGTTAAGAACGCGATAACATTACAGCAATAAGCTCATAAGTAAGCCTACTTGTGCATATTAAAAAACATGAAAACCCTATGGGTGAGGAGGCCACGCATAGGGAGAAGACAACATAATCAGTCTATAGCTGCAAGAGTTATTAGTAGCAATTAGCAAGCGAACACAAAAACTAAAGCACCTGTAGGAGGGCAGATATGACAGGAACACAACCTACACTGCATGTCCGTACAAGGAACCATGGACCATTTTACTACATGAAAACTACCGCAGAACATGCGCGTCTGTGCTCATTTCATTCTCAAAGAAGTCACGCTAATTAAGGATCTCGATGTCCTTATTACCTATCCTACCAAAAATCAGAGCAGCTACAGAAGCTAAAACTGTAGTTCAGCTTCTGCGCAGCACGGCGCCGGCCTTAAATTTTGTTAGGGTAATAGTGCTAAATGTGGGCTTTGTTTACATTCGGACAAAAGCCATCGACTGCTTTACTGCAAGAAAACTACTGTAGAGCATTAACGCTGATGCTCACTTCATTTTCTTACAAGTCACTGTAAAGAATTTCATCTCCTTAATTAAGACGTATTGAATTTTAAAGGTTAGCCTCGTGCACATTCGGTCAAAGATTTCTCCTGCTTTCTTGCAAAGTCTCTCATGCATGTCATCAAACACGACTGCTCCTACTCAGTTCATATTCTTTGAAACTATGACACGCCTAGAGCATCACTGTTCCACGGTACCAACCTTACACGCACGCATCAAATTGCGCCAGACATACGCTTTCGCCCACTGAGCTGTCTCATCTTCTATTTGCTTTGGAGAAAGGCATCGGGAAATCTTCAAGTGCAATAGGAGCGCTCGCGTCTTTGCTGCTACGCTTCCTGCAATTCACGGACCTCAACAAAAGGAATCCCCGTCAGTTCAGTAGCGACGCAAAGCATCTCGCCGCCAAATCGGAGGATCTTTTCCTATGACTTACACTCGATTGGCGACTGACCAAGCTCGAGAGAGACTTCAAGCGGAATTGCATCCCTCTGTCGTACTTTTGACGGAGATCAACCGCCATGGTTGCTGTTGAACGTTCCTCTATATCTGCCTTTGATAGCAATGGAAATTACAGTTACTATTTCCAGAGACAAGATTGAATGTTCAAGGAGGAATATGCCGGTATTGTGGACTTCAAAAAAGTATCATATGAATCTTCAAAGTTATCTCAGATGTCACTTAGAGATCTCGACCATACTTTTATCACAACAGTTTGAACGTAGATTGGAAGCCTATACATCGGTGAGTGGACTCAATTGACCGTGAAATTCCTGCAAAAAAATTAAGTGACTATTATAAAAAAAAATCGAATATTCTGCGTGACTTATAGCTCCAATTTAAAGGCGAGTCCAACAAGTTGCTACCTTAACTTTCCGCTGAAAGCTCTATATTCTATAAAGACCTGAGTTCATAACCATAGTAGAATTTAATAGTCGAAGACATGACATTCAGCACGTTTATTAGGACCATCTGATGGCAATGTTTTATACAAATGCGTACAACTGGAGTTGAACTTGAAGTTTATTTCATTTTACTTATTATTTCTGCAGTAGAGAGCTATCAGATATTCCTCGGAAGTAGAATTTTTTCGAATATGTTGAAAGGTTTTCAGTAAGACGCCATGGAGTTTTTCCTGTTAGATCAAGTAGAATGTCATAGGGCCTAAAAATACGTGGGTACTACAAAAATATTCATGGCAAACAACCGTACAGTACATGAGCGGCAACAGCTGCATCAATTAGCAAGATACAACAAGCTATGCATAATGCAATTTCAGAGCAGATTTCCGCTAAAATCTCTACAGCAAATCTCAAGAAGGACTCACAAAATATATACTGTATTTAACTTTCGACTAAAGATACCCAGTAACACTAACACCTCCATAAATCGCACAGAGCCGCAACACAGGACAACTTTAGCGCAGATTCTCCATAACAGCTACAAGTCGCGTCGACACGGAGAGCTTGAGAGCAACAGGACCCGCTACGATCACCCAAGACAGTGTCTCAATTATTACCGCCTGCTGTTCCTTGATACTCCTAACAAACAAATCTCCTATCGAATAAAGCGACCGTGATTGCTCTATCGCTTCCAATATGAGCTCAAGTCACCAGACATATGCTGCTTCCGTGGGGCAGTCGTTACGCCCGTGTCTAAGATTATTAAAGTGTATACACCCAACCTTTGTTGCTTTATAGCAGGCTGGCTTTAGAGAGTGATGGCTCGAAATACTACAGAGTATAGCTAGTGATGTGGAGGGATTTCTTATATCCTTACGGGGGCATAAACCCTGCCATTGTAACTTTATGGTGTTGTGGCTTGCGTTATTGCAGGTGGTAGTATAAGACGTGAAGGATGATTGTACGTCCTTATGAGTGAATACACTGCCATTGGAGATTTATGGTGTGATTTGAATTATTATTGCTAGACGTTACTGTTGACTTACGGGTATTCCGTATATCTTTCACGAGTGCATACAATGCCATATTATTTATTATGCCTTATATAGTAGAGTGATGCCTTGAGTAATTACACGTGTTACTGCAGTGATTTAGAGGTTTTTCGTGTATCCTGGTGAATGTTCTCTAAATAAAAAAAGAACTCAAAACCAGCATGCTTTCCTGTACACAAAAAGGAAAGAACCACAGTGTTTCGTGCTGCACCATCAAGCAAAGTCGTGCATTTCTGGACGATGAACGGCAAAGTGTGCTGAATTTAAGTCAGTATTTTCTCAGTGTATAGACATTACCGTTATAACTTCATGGCTTTATGGTTTGCGTTACTGCGGGATGTTTTGTATATCCTTATGAGAATATGTGTTGCTGTTTCAAAATTATGGAGTGACTGTTGGAGATGTTGCAGTGTGTAGGTAGAGGGAATGTAAAAGTTAGTAGTTATATTTATACGTTTGCCTGCACTTTACATCGGTAACGTATGCTGTTGAAAGATTGTGTACGGTACAGTAGTTAACGGTGATGATAGACTGAGCGCGGGATTTTAAGAAAGATATGATAATCCAAAGAAATGTCTTGCAGCAAGGGCCATGTACTCTGCAATTGACCAGAATTAAAAGACACGATTTGTTATTAATAATATAAAGTCAAAGTTACTTTTTTAAATGAAATAACATTGGATAATTGAGCTAAGCAATCGAATGTTGAAAGTTGCACAGCAGCAGATAATGTGCTTTAAAATCTCTATGCAGTACTGCAGCAGTCTAGTAGTTATTCATAATTTATAGTATGTTCAACTTCTAATGCTCGCACATTGATATCGAGCGCAGCGTGTTCCATAGCAACAAAATATGAGAAACTATTTGTGTGTACGAAATCTACAATTATTTTGCTCATTGGGTACACAAATGAAGTTGAATGGTAGCATAGTATTTTAACACTTAATATCAAACTCTCTCAACATTTCCGCCGAGAATCTCCTACTTCTGCAAAAAAAAAAAAAAAACCTGAATACCCAATACTTGTAGCTTGTATTGGGCGAATAACGTATCCGATACAGCTCTGAAATATACTAAAACTAAATGAAAAATATAGAATCGAATCAAACTAAATTTCTAAAAAGTATAGCAGGTACTGTGAGAACAACGTACCTACGATCGTTGCGTAATAGAACAATACTAAATAAAATAGATATGGTTCTAAATAGCTGCAATCAAATCAAACCAAATTCCCAAGTGTAGCTGGATTAGGGAAAATAACTTAACTAATATTCTTTGAAACTGCTAATGTAAATAAATTTTAATTAACCTATAAGTAACTTTCATAGTTCGGACTGTAGCATATTTTTTCACTCTTAAATCATGCAAACTGATCGCTAGTGCGAGTAAGGCTTATTTTTCCAATGAGGTTATGAAAAAACTGACAGGGATCTTCTCTCTCTAGATAACTAACTATAACTAATATAATAATGTACTTTCATATCCTAAGCTGAAGAGAGTAACCCCTATGTAAAGACTGACTCTATTCTCGGGTTAAATAACCTGTTTTCGTCTCCTTACACTATGAAAGCAACCAATATTTTGCATTTTTTATATGAGAATCTGGAACTTGAGTAGCGCCCTCTCTGTCAATAACACACCAACCATCTTCTTAAACCGAGGAAACTGACCGCCACTGAGGAGATAGGCTGTTTTTTTCCTGCCACTGGCCAAACAAATCAATCAGAAGGCGATAGCGGCCATCATCCCCTCATCGTCAGCTCTGTTTGCTGAATTAATTCGTTCCAAATTGAAAGCAGTTCGAGCTGAGTGATGGGCCGCGATACTTTGACTTTGAAGAGCAAAGGCCCCATGGTTGAATTAGAAAGGGATTAAGCGGCTGTTTATTTAACTACGTGTTGGTCAACACTAGAAAAGGAACGCTGCAACGGTTACCTTACACTTTCCACGTTAAATCTGACTAACAAAATCATCCGTAAGGAATTTAAGGGCTGTACCTTTTTTACTAGCATGTACTGGCCTATCCCGTGCTAAAAAATTCTTGTATAACTAGAACGCCTCGTGGCGTAAGACCATCATCCGCGGTGGGGGGCCAATTCAACGAAGCCATTTTTGATGGCCAGCTAATCCTAATTTCTCATATGGATGCTGTGTCGAACAAGGTTCGCGCTACGCCCCTACTATATTAGCTCCTTATTGATAACGTAGGAAAACTAGAACGCCTCGTGGCGTAAGACCATCACCCGCGGTGAGGGCAAATTCGACAAGTCATTTTTTTATGACCAGCTAATCCTAGTTATCACCCGCGAACAAAGTGAGAGAGAGGATAATGTTGTCGATGAAGATTTAAGTATGTATATTTGTACATCTATTTGTATATTTGTAGTTTGGAAGCAGCTTTTCAGCTATGCAAGTCTTATTGAAGGCGACAGGGAACTCAGTGTTAATAATACATTTATTAACCCTTAATTTCCAGGTCTCGAAAACATTTTACACAATAATCATTGCTGATGCTGTGCAGTAGCTCTCCAATGTTGGCCTCAACGTTTCGACTACCTCTAGTCATCTTCATGAGGAGATGGTAGTGCTGTTGGAAGTGGTGCGGTACCTTCCATGCTTAGGTAGAGAGCTCATGATGATACTGCTGGCTGTGTTTAAGAAGGTCCTCTTGTCACCTCGGTGCGCGGTGAGTGCAGTGAGCGTGAGCTCTGATTGATCGAGACGGGAGACCAGGCGGCCTAGCACCGCTAGATGTTGGCCGTCCGTCGTTCCTTTAAATATAAGTATTACGGCGTACCTTTCTGTTGGATTCGGAAGCTGATTGGTCATTTGAGTCGCTGAAACCGATCACAGGGGTCTGTCTTCAATTTTTGGGTTCTCCATGCAGCTTCAGCGTTGTAGTAGTCATGCCGATGAAAGAGCATTTTTGAGGTTCACAGTGACCAGAGTCTCTTTTAGTGATTTAATTGTTTGGTCAAAGAGGATCCAGCTCAGAAGAAGAAAATTTTTGCTGAGGGATGGATGTGAGAGTCAGTGTGCATGTTACCGCTCAGAGGTGCTTCAGTCGTCATCAAGAATTGAATTTAAAATTTTTACCAAGAAACTGCCCGTTTGAGCTTGAGCAACTGATTTTCTGCTATCTTAAATGCTTCCTATCAGAATGGAGAGACCAGCCAACCTGTAAATATACAAGCAATCAACTAACATAGTGAATTATTATATTAGTGGGGAAAGTTAGTGAGATACATTTCGCGTCCACCAAAGTATACCAAGCTGCTCCTTAATTACGCCTTTAAACAATGTTATGCCTACTAAGGTATGTAGAAGCAATGAGTTGCTGTCGATACACCCCTTTTATAAATATTTCCAACCACCTTCATACGGCTCATCAAAGGACACTCAGTGATCGACATGACTCGTTGAAAATTAGAGTCCTTGTGAAAACACACCGCTTACAGCATAGCACCCTTTTACGACAAGAATGTGAAAACTGTGTCTGTATCTCAGCAGAAACAACCACCCTCAACAATAACCAAGCAGACATTGAGCTGACAAGCAATGGCCAGCCGCTCTTGGAAAGGCAGAATAGACACAAAGCTGTCACCAATACAACAACCGCTTTCGCTTCCGTGTTGTAAAAGCTGTAAAATGATAAGCAGAAATTTGGCATCAATTCTTTGCCATTGAAAATCGTATCCATCATCATTCATTGCAGAAATAGAGCTTTTTCCATTAGAGAAATATCAGTGTTTAAATATATTTAAAACATGCAAGGCTATCGTACACTCTATAAAATCTCATTTTCGACGTGGACTATTTGAGAGATTTTAGGAATCAGCCCGGCTCCAAACGTACCGGGAATTGTTAAAACTCAAAGGAAATTAGACCAGATGATCAGTGAAGCTGTCAGGTTTCCGTGAATAGAAAATGAACGCAAGTCCAATGATAATGACCATTGCTTTGCAGTAATTAATCCAGCCGAAGTCTACTAAATGCGCTTGGGCAGCACATGAAATGCAAATGCTCGGTGCTTTTGAGCGAGNTAATGACCATTGCTTTGCAGTAATTAATCCAGCCGAAGTCTACTAAATGCGCTTGGGCAGCACATGAAATGCAAATGCTCGGTGCTTTTGAGCGAGCTCCGAGATTACGGCTCTGGAAAGCCCGGTAATGAGAGATTAAAATGCAGCTCCTGGAATTATTATTAAGCGATGCTCTTTTTTGTAGCTTTTGTACTCATCGTTCTGAATAAGAGACGGGAGAAAATATGCGAAAATTACAGCTACTGCATGAATCACTATCATTCTGAGTAGGTAAAATCAAAATAAGGGTTCATAACTTCATACGTACAAATAATTTATGAAGTGCAAGTAAAGCATTTCAGAATATATATGACATAAATATGTAACTCTCGCTGTTATTCATATGTGGAGTAAAATACTAAATGGCTGCTCGTTGAGTAGGAAATTTTTTACGGAAAATATATATATTTTGAAAGGAAGTTGTATAAGAACTGGATAAGCTTCCTATGAGTAAATTTTGGGCGGCTTGTCAAAATTTTTAACACCAAAATATTAGTGTTTAATCTGTTGATAAAGTTAAAGGTTATGTCAAAAATTTTAAAAAGTGTACGTCTCCCGCTGCATAGGTTGCGTCAGAAAGTGTAATAACATCTGAAATCCACAATTAATAAGTTGTCAAATACATATATAAAAAAATTGGTATCTCAATATTTGACAACTTATTAAATATGGTTTTCAAATTTATTACCCTCTCTGACGCAAGCTACGGCCCGGGGGGGAGGGAGAGGGGGGCGTGACCCGAACAGAACACTAAACAAATTTTGACATAACCTTGAACTTTAACAGTAAATATAACAGCAATATTTTGGCTTTCGAAATTTTAGCAATCCTACTAAAATTTACTCGTAGGAAGCCTATCCACTGCTTTTTTCAATTTCCTAGCAGAATCTATAGTATATGCATAAACACCTCATTCTTGTTACATGCGAAGGTTACATTCCCGTAAAACTCGCATAAGGTGAATGGCCGTTCATCGAACCTATCTGTGTTTCCTTTATAGATATATGGGGGCTACGTTCCATGATCAACTGTTTACCCCTCATCAACTAAATGTTAAATCTGGTGCTTTTCATAAAAATACTGAACTGTAGCAGAGCTAAAAAACAATAGTAATGGCCTATTACAGAAATCTAAATGAAAAACAGTAAAAAAAAAGTACTGTATTGTGGTAAAAATTCACTCTGAAATTGCAGGTGTGTGGGCAGGTATGAGACTGAGGCTTGAGTAAAGTGTGGGTAGCGGGAAACTCAAAAACACGATGCTGAGACTCGGTCGCGCTCGGTTTGGATCGGCCACCCAATTCTTAAACCACGCGAGAGCAAATTTAGTTGTCCCCTAAAGATAATCACTAGTCACAATAATCGATTCACATATAGAGAACTCGCATATAACGAGACCTAAATGTACATCAAAACATTGCACTTGATACAAAAGAACGAAATATGAGAGAACCTGATGCAGAGGCGGACACTTACGGCCGAAAGTACCCCTCCCCCCTCCAGCCGATAGTTTTTCAGGTTTACAGTACTGAAAAATATCTGAATTTAGGTGTACCTAATGTGTAAATTTTGTGCGCCGTTTTTGGCGATTGGGTATGATAGTGAAAATGCTACATTATGCTGCGAACACTGCAAGCACAGCATGTTCCCGCGATTTTTTATGTGGGCTTTCTTTTAACTTTGGAGGAACTTTTTCTAACGAATAATTTATGTTAGCTTGGCATCTCCTCACTTTGTGACTCCTTTTATAGCCATATCTCGCTTTTGTGCACCCTGTACCTAGTCGTATATACCAGTATATTCACAGTATATACATATATACATTAGGTTTTTCTGTTTTTCACTTAGTTCATGCATGATTGAACGTTCTTATTAACTAAAGCCGGAAAAAACTTAGCACTCTTCATCGTTCCTGCAACATTGGTATTAAAAAGCCAGAAAAAATTTGAAGCAGGCCAATTAATATTTTGATTAACTTAGGCTAAAGCCGGGAAAGCGCAGCACGGTCTTGTCCGCAAAAATGGACAGTGAAACACTGGGGAAAAAACCTCTGTACCGAGCCTGCTATTCCGATAAATAACTTTTCTGACGGCGAATGCATGCAGCGCCTCATCTGTTTATTATACACGACCAAAGCATTAAAGTTAAATAAAAACTTCATTACATTATGCAAGTTAAATGAACCTAGTGCTGTGCTAACAAACTTTCTCATGAGTTTTGAGTGAATTTCTCTAAGGCAATAATGAGCAGTGAGTAATATTTTCATAAGAGCATCATTTACTTCTAGATCCGTTTCCGGTGAAGAACTTGTGTACCCTTTGGGCGTAAAAGAGTGTATAATTAACAGCTTTCGGAAAACTTCATATTTCAGTAGTTGCCGTCAAAAACAAAATGCATAAACTCTGTTTTGAATAGAATAATTCATAAGCGTTAATTCTAAAGCGTGTATTATGGATGTTGCTGCTAGGAACTTCATTAATTTTTACCTCCGCCAAGGAGCTTATGTTTTCGTCGTGTTTGTCTGTCCGTCTTTCACCAAGATAACTCAAAAAGTTCCAAGCCGATTTGAACGAAATTTACAGGGATTGTTAGGTATATGTTTGGAGGAACAGATGATTAACTTTTGGTGAAGATATGCATATCCGTTTGTTTGTTTGTCTGCCTCATTTTTCTCAATGCCATAACTCAAAAAGGTATGGACGGATTTTTATGAAATTAACATGAGTTGTTAAGTATATAACAAAGAGTAAATGACCAAATTTTGGTAATGATCCGTTTGTTCGTTCGCTCGTTTGCTTGTCATTCTTTTAATTTAATGCATGTTAGAACAATAACTCGAAAAATAATGAATGATTATTTATGAAATTTATAGGGATTGTTAGTAATGTTGAAAGACATAAATGATTCAGTTTTGGTGCAGATCGGTTTGTTCGTTGGTAGGTTTGACTCATGTTTGCCATAACGTTTGTTAGCAGTATAACTCAAAAAGTTATGAACGGATCTTCAAGAAATTGTAGAAGCTGTTGTTATTATTATCATCAAACGACACAAATGATTAGATTTTGGAGTTTATGCAATGGAAATAATGGTTTCAGAGCCAATTTAAATTTTTTGCTACCGTTGCCTCGCTTGGCGGAGGTATGCGCTCTCAGAGTGCTCTAGTTTATTATTATTATTGTAAAGAAGCAGAAGTAATAGGCAGCCTATTAAGGCAAACTATACTCTATGTTTCTTTGTGTCAGTGTAGCATCCATTGCACGTGCCAACTGATGTCAGCCTCACGAAGAACCTAATACTATACTGTGTCATGATCAACCCATTACCGCCTTAATTACCATGAACTTTTTTTGGAACAGCACTCCAGCAAGGGTGACCAAATGGTGCTCGTGGAAGTAACGGGGCAGTGGTCGGGTAAGTTTGTGTCTGCGGGAGCTATGACAGTAGAATATTTTGAAATATATTTCCGTGAGGGATACAATAGTTTTCTGACACTGGGGGCTAAATGCGAACATTTGTTTTTTTTTTTTTTAACCAAAAATCTGCAAGCCAGGTTGAGTCTTCCAAAGAGCCAGGTTGGGCTCGCTAGCAATGGGTTGCTGACTCTTTTGTAGACTAGAGGATCCCAGTAAAATATGTGACTTACCTGGGAGTATATGCTACGTTAGGTTATGTTAGGTTAGTTAAGAATAGCTGAGGCTAAGTTTGGATCAGCTAGAATAGGCTCCTAACCTAACTCATTGGCACACATATTTTATCTTATTGTAGCCCACATACTAAAATGTGATTCGTTGTAAGGGCTAATAAATTGTTCAGTTCACTTTTTTTTTCGATCTTGGTCGACATTAAATTCCTTACCCGTATCTGCGCTCGAATATCAAGGGCTACACGCCAATAAGTCAGCTGCCCCTTTCTTTGACTAGCAATTCTTGAACCTAACAGAATTCTTGACAACCACAGGTCGTAAACCCGTAATTCAGCTGCTGAGTCGGCTAAAAATTTTGTTAGAGAAACAGTACTTCATATGATTGTAGGTTGCTTGGGATTCTGACGGCATGGTGTGGTTATATTAATAATACAGATGGGGCGAGGGGAAGGATGTTTGAAAACTTTTAAATATCCGATAAACTAAAAGGGGATAAAGGATTTTCAATGATGTAATTTTCAACGTTATTTGCAATTTTTTACAATCTCAAAATCTGGCAGAAATACTTGCAAAGGCTGTGCTTCCAAAAAATCATAGGTTTTCACTATATGCATCAACGCTTTTTCAACAGCGATGCCTAAAACTTTTTATACGCCCCCATAATCCGCTATATAATAATACACAGTAGTTGGTCGCTCCGATCTTGCTTGTTCGCTCGCTTTCTCTTTTGGTTGGTCCTTCCCTCTTTCACGCTGTTAAGCCTTTAGATAGGAGAAAATTCATCTACTGAAAAACAAGTTGAGATACCATTAAATTTCAGCCCGTGAAGTAACCCTGGCAAATCTAGCTTCCGAAATATGTGGTCAAAAGTGGAAATGCTGCATTTTCTGAATCTCGCTTTACTCTCAAAACTAGCTCGGTACTTTCTGATATTACGATGATGATTCTTCTTCTGAGCGTGGTGGATTGACGAAGTTTTTGATCCTGTCGGGCATAAGCTAGTCCTATATCGCATACTAGAGGGCTCAGCCGTCAGAAATGACGGCAATAATTTTTTCATTAGGCTCATAGACCTCAAAAGTACTTGACTCTTAGGTCCTATAGTGGCCTTTGACGCTGGCGGCCAAAATGGAAAAAATGGGATTTTCTCAAGAGCTATTATGAACATGTCCAGACACGGTCATTCAGGCAAGCGCCCAACTGCGTCCCCGCCGTATCCAAGATACATTCTCCGCAAGAAATATGTTGGGCTCCTTGGAATTTTTTCTTCAGTATTAAATAGGGGGAAAAGAATACCTCTTGAGAAAATCCCATTTTTCCGTTGCCGACTTTTGGCCGCCAGCGTCAGACCTATGAGTCAAGTACTATTCCAGTCTATGTTAGGCTATTTACTGTCCCGGTTCCGGCGTAGGTTTTGTTGTAAAATAGGTCTCATATCTGCAGCCATGATCGTCTATTATTCAAACTCAAGTTGCACTGCAATACATGTTGCGAGAGCAAAGAATAACCCCCTGCAAGGTAAAGCTCGCATATCAGTTTGGAATTGGTCATTCGGTGAGCACTACTAAGAAAATATAGTTCAATCAAAAGAATTCACCGGAAATGCCCAGGGCTTACCGTAATCTGGATACCAACCAATAGGGAAACATTTCGGGTGAAATTTGGCTGCGATGTAAGTTGAATATAATAAGGCGTCTTTTCAGCGTGAAGTTCCAACTGCTACGAAAAGATTCAGCTAAAGAAAGCACAGGCGAAATGGATTATGTCCGACAGGAACGAAAACTTCAACCAAGCTGCCACGAAGAAATTCAGCTAAAAATATGCAATATAGGCCTTGCTTATGCCAGATAGGATCAAGAACTTCACCGATTTTCATCTTCCATGCTCAGAAGAAAAATTATCATCGTCATATCAAAAAGTACCGAGCTAGTTTTGAGAGCGAAGCATGATTCAGAAAATGCAGTATTTCTACTTTTGACCATATATTTCAGAAGCTATATTTGCCAGGGTTACTCCAATGGCTGAACTTTTATGACAGCTCAACTTGTTTTTCTTCTGGATGAATTTTCTCCTATTTAAATCTTTAACAGCAGGAAGGCTTGCCTGATGAAGTTACTCCTATCTAATTCCTTGACAGCGTGACGGAGAGACGGACCACCGAAAGAGCGAGCAAGATCGGAGCGACAACAACTGTGTATTATTATATAGCGGATTTTTTAGCTGAATTTCCTCATAGCAGCTCGAGAAGCTCAGTCTTTGGTTGGCCGTCTGACTGCTGAAGAATGTCTTGCCACTTGCTTAGATTATTTCGACTGTAATGCAGCCAATAAAAGCATCAGCGTAAACTCATGGCAGCTGAAGTTTGGATGAAGGAAAACTATGTGATGCAAAAGAGTGCTTAGAGAAGCTGTACGTATTACAGTGAGTGAATGCCAGCGTTGGGAAAGAAAGAACTGCACTGAGATATGCGTTTGCCGTCATCTGCAAACTGCCTATTTTCTACCGATCAGTTTTTCAGTGAAGCGAACAAAAATGGGTTTCGATATGCGGAAAAGTGATAAACCGCGCTAAGAGAAGCTGGATTCGATCCCCGAAAACGCCACTTTGCTATAAAATCTGCATCCCGGCCTGTTTTTCTCCTGTCTACTTCGTTAAGAGCGTGACACGAAAGATGCAAACATATAAATATATAAACAAATCAAGGAGCTTCAATGGGAGGAGTACGCGCAAGCCTTCCCTGGGCGAGTAAACACATGGCTTTGTCACGTGACTGAAGCTGGCGTTTGGAGATCTTAAACTGGCTGAAGTGACAGTGGTC
>LQNS02278182.1:4122814-4138673 GCA_001587735.2 Parhyale hawaiensis
GCTGCAGAAAACTGAGAATAGTTGAACACAATTGGGCCTTCGAGTCACTCAAAGGTTAGAAAATCTTTGTTGTGCTTCCCTAAAATTTCTTCTTCATATGAAGGCAACATTAGGTCTTTCTGGCAGTCACGCTGAGTTGGTGCAGGAAGAATTCAATCAAGCTACAGCGAGAGAGCCATTCATAGACCTGGAGAAAGACAATGTCATGTTATCCGTTGAAGATGTGTGATGATGATATTAAAAATTCTTGAAAACAAGAAAATGGCAAAAAGGAATTTATAAAGATAATTTTATGAGATTTATGCGAAATTATGATTTCGAACTACATGATTGCATATTGAGATATACGTTCATGGGATATGGAGGAAAACATATGCATTTTACATCATCAATGAAGCTATTCTTTTGTAACTGCCAGTAGACAGTCATATTCTTGAGCGTATATTGCCTCTCATTGACACAAAGTGTCTAAACTCATTAGTATTAATATAAAAGGGGGCGAGAAAGAAAATCGAACTATACTAATGGGTTTTGTTCTCGGGTTAACAGCAATCTGACGTCCAATTTACAGAAAAATAAAAACATCTTGACCAATTTGTTTGTCTTGTTTTTTTACAATATAAACAAAAAAAAGTTAATGCAATTATATTGAACTTTCTATTGTATGTGCTACAAAACAGCCCCATTGATATATTAATGGCTGGGCAGGCACACTCAACGGGACAAATCGTGCATATAACTATTTCAACAACTGATTTACGTTATTTTTGTACACAAAAAGGTTACCGTCCCTAAATATCCCAGAAACAAATAACTACAAAACCCTTGGAGATTTTTGTAAAACCTACAACCTTGCTGTTCGTAGTGAGAAACTTTCTACAAGAAAACACAATAACCATGTCTCACAAATCTATATATTAATACGCTAGTACCTACCTACATACACACGCACCTACCTACCTACCTTTTGTGTCACGCTCTTCATCACTGATAGATAGAAGAAAATTCAAGGTTTGCTGACTTTGGGAAGCTGGCGTATCTATGATACGGCGGGTGTCAGTAATCTCTCGGCCAAAGTTAGGTATTTTTAATTATGTTTATACGCCTGAAGTTTTTAAGAATATATCTATGGACACCTGTATCGGGGTTTGCAGCCAAAGAAATTACCTACACGGGTGCAGGTATACAGAGCAACTGATAAAAAAATTCCACGGGTCCACTTAGACAGGGGCAGCTTCAGTAATTAATATCAGCAAAAAGCCAGGTCGTATAAGGTATAAATGAATCTCGGTGTTGTTTGTGAAGTTGATATGAAATTGCCATGGTACAATGTGAAGATTTCACTGATCGATCTGAAGCGCCTTGCCAGACCGTGAAAGTTTCACGGGTGCTGCTAGTTATTATTATAACAGCATGAACTGACCTAACAACTGTTTATGCAACAAAAACGAAATTACCATCTTGATGATGATATGCCAAAAAATTGTTACAACTGATGAGTCGGCATTCGAACACCTGATTGCCTCTAAAAAGAATGATATTTTAGCGGCAATAGTTAAGTACACGCATTTCTAATGTAGAAAATATGTTGTTGAACGTATTAGCATGATTGCTATGGCAATATAAGACCAGGATGCTTTCCTCAATAACCCTGGAAAATCTAGTCACCACCTAGCAAAAACTAAAATCTTCTGTGTATCCCTTGTATATGCGTCAAAGTATGTCAAAATAAAGACATTGATATGCGTATAAGTATCTTGCTTTGTCTATGTCAATGCGTTTTTGGAATATATACACTCCCGTAGAACAAAAATATACTTAGGGGCATACGTATGACCTTGGAGGTTGACAAAGTTTTATTGTACTTTATTATATTACATATTATATTGTTTGATTTCATTTCATTTTTATTAACTCGAGCGAGAGCAGAGCATCAGGCAAATGACAAAGTCGAATGTTGAGGATTTTAGATTCATAATGTTAAAATAAAGAAAACGTGAATATATAAAAAACTGGAAAATTTTAAAATAATTAGAAAATTATAAAAATACAAAAAATTATGGACAGCAAGCATTTTAATTTCAACCCTGCTTGTACTACAAAAACAACATTCACAAGTGAAATTTTTCGAGCCGATAACGCACAGTGTCATCCGGAAGTAGATATTTCAAACAGTGCAATTCTTACGAGATTGAAGCTTTATCTAGTCCTGGTAAATTTCCCGAATTAGTTGCTAGAAGGCGTACAATCCCGAACAAAATTATTGGCCGCCCTACGAGCTAAAAAGTCATAAAGCAGCTTCTAGGACCGCCAAAAATTCCGTTAGGGAAGTTACCACTTCACCGTTCTCAGTACGCATCTGTTTTTGTAGTAATAGTACCGGACTTTTTTTTCTGAGACAGAGGATGGAACGTAACTTTAATAATTTTATTTATCGGATAGGAATAGCGTTGTAAGAAAAGCCTAGAAAAAATATGACACCGGGGTTTTTTTTAGGTTAGGATTGGATATGACGCCACATTAAGAATAGGCAAATGTAGCAGGTCAGCAGCGATACATGGTCCAGATTAGAGAAGATATTCAACTGACCGCTTGGGCAATAGTAGAAATAAAAGCGATGCAGAGCATTGAACAATGAATTGTGAGTTCCACGGATCTCATTAGTACTTGCAGGCGTATTTGTGAAAGCATTGTGTACTTGATCGAAGTTATTTGATTTGATTAGAAACCCGGTAAATAAAGCAGATACAGTAGCGTTATAGGGTTAAGATTATGTGAGGGACCATATAAAAACTGGTGAAAACGGCAGCAATATGAGATCTGATAATTAACTGCAAGGGCCTTAAGGGCAGTAAGCATATAAATGGTGTAAATCTATATTATAATTCTGCTTTAGGCTCCGTCTGTACGCCCATCCATGTGTCTGCACGTTACGCTTTCCAGTATTAGATCGAGAGAAATTCAACTTGAAAGAAGCTCCGATTTTTGCTAGACGGAAAATCAACCATAGCTCTCTTCCTATCGCTTCTTGAAAAAAATTTCAGCCAGTATCAAAACAAAGAAATGAAGATCATTTCACCCGTATCAAATCTAAAGCTTTTTAATTTATTTTTTCATTATGAATTATGTTCACGTAGGTGGGAGCAGATGACATTCTTAATAGGGACAGATGCTTAGCGAGGATACGCTTTGGGAGCCCAGCCTCAGGGCTCCCATCTCGACTCTAAAGTATTTCTCAACTCTTAAGTATTTCTTCCAGCAAATGTGCGTCGT
Organism: Parhyale hawaiensis; assembly: GCA_001587735.2. NCBI lineage: Eukaryota > Metazoa > Arthropoda > Malacostraca > Amphipoda > Hyalidae > Parhyale > Parhyale hawaiensis. The sequence continues at coordinate 4,126,088 of LQNS02278182.1, forward strand.
CGTAGGATTTACAATATCTTGATAACAAAGGTTTACCTGTTGTGACTGAAGAAACTTGCCGAGTCTGTTGTACTCTGTTGTATAGCTATCACAGCAAACAAGGAGAAAAATTCTGGGCTACTGATCATTGCCCACGGATCCCACAACAATGCAAGAAAAAAATCGAATTAGCAGCAAAAAATTAAACGTGTAAGATTATGAAGGACTAAATTACCAGTAAACTATGGGAAATGGAGCTTAGAAAAAGGGTGCAAACACACAGGAGAACATGCAAGAAGTGCCGTCGTACCTCTACGTCGTTATCAAGTCACAGGTGTGAACTCTGTTAGCAGAACAAATGTGAGATGCACAGGCGACATCAGAATACTAATAGGGGTTAGACTAGGTTCAAGGAAAACAGATTGCGTAATGGTGTGCAGGGTTAAGCGGCGGACATTACTGTAGTGTAGACGGGTGAGTTAAGCTAGAAGCGCTGCCTCAGCTTACACTACGGTAAGTGAAAACACTAATTACCCGTGGAATTTCCATTAGTCCCGCTAGTATATAAATAACGAGTTATAATTAGATGTAGTGCTCTCTTCCGATTGAATATTACTTCCGGCGTCCCCAAGTACAGACACACACACCACATCGTCTCCAATACAGCGCTCGCTTTCGCCTCTCTGCAGGAAGCTGGAAACAAAGCTTTACGTAGCTTAGTGTAGCTTTCTTGGACCATTTCTTCGCATCAGAAGTTTGACTCACTGTTGGCATATCCGATCGACTGCTGAGTCAATGTTAGCAGAGTCTGGAGCAAATCTCCCGTTGTATTGGACATTGTAGCAGTTGCCTCCAATCAGCTATCATTGAGCTCATTTGTACGGAATTTCAGAAGGAACGGTACATCCGCTGGAGCTTGTGAGTTTCGGATTTTTGTGGTACAGAGCTTGGAGCAGTTGATTTTAACCTGCAGTCAGGCGATCTTTCGCAGCTAATCCTGCTTACACGATCGACTCCAGGATGAGAATTTTTTTTTTCTTTTCCGTTCATATTGAGATATTGATTGCAAATTATTTGACATAACAGCAAGTAGAATAGCTTAGCGAAAGTCGGAGAATTATAGTCACAGTTTATTTCTGGGAAGGGGCCTTTTGGTCCCTCCTTTGCCAGCTATCTAAACTAATTATTGTAATTCTCCTAATTATATAATTTAGAAGGTTTCTTATCAGATTCCATTTCAAACACTAGTCCAAATAATTGATTGAAAAGTCACTAAGTTAGCCGGTATATATAGATGTTTATCCAATCAGTACTTTTGTGTCATCAGTACAAGGAATTCACAATATTTAAAGACCGCAGTGTAGTCCATCACTTCCTAATTCAGAGTCCAGTTCTCTTAAAGTAGTTCGTTGACATTGAGAGTCACAACCTGCACTGGAAAAGTGCAGTCTCTGTCAGCAAATATCGCATCTTCCAGATCAATTGAATGGCTTTTTCTAAAAATGTTAACGAAAGTAAAGACGAATACTCAATTTTCAATAATATTTTTCCATGGCCTCTTGGAAGCAGTCACCAGAAAAGCTCGAGCTCCAAATCTGCCATGATACGACGACCGTCCTCCCCTGCCAGGGCTCGTCCCATAAAATTTTGCGGCGTCAGCATTTTCATCAGGTTCGGGCGAGATTATCTCCTGCAGACCCAGCGCCACACGTGCATTACTTTCCTGCCCTAATTTTGTACCTTCTGCAGTGGAACTGAGCTGCATTACTCCTAGCATGGGCTGAAGAAAACCTAAATTTGACGGTTCTGCATTAGAACTGAACGACCTACGTACAGTACTCTTAAGATGGGCTGAAGAAAACCTAAATTTTGTGCCTTCTGAGCTGGAACTGAACGGCATTAGTGTTAACTTGGGCTGAAGAAAACCTAAAAAATTGGTGTTTTCTGCATCGGATCAGAATAGCATTGCTTATTAATCTTCCCACGGGCTGAAGAAAACGTAAATTTGCGCCGCCTGCTTAGGACTGAACGGCATTATTCTTCTCACGGGCTGGAGATAATCGCGGGCGGACGGAAGCAAATGCACGGTGGGTCAAAAAGTATTCGAAACACTCATGTCAGAGCATAAAATCATCGATGCCACTGTAACAAAGCGAAAGCCAAGCTGTATTGGCAGAGGTGTGGTATGCGTCGAGTGTCTAGATTCGCGCTCAGGGAAAAGGTGGGGGGGGGGGCTAGGTTCGGAGCTATTTACTGGTTCAGTGTAGAGCAGACTTGCCAGCGAATGTTATGCCATGCTGCGGGCTGGGAGTCTCGGTTAGGATTCTAGAATGAGTACTACAGTACATAGCGAAATGCTAGAATGCAGCAAAATGTGATACAGGATATAGTAGTGTATCATTCACGCTAAACAGCAAAACCATATAAATCTGAGTGTCAAATATGTATTATGTTTCAAATAATACATCGTAGACGATGAAACCTCGATCTGAAGCTTCGTTACCGATGGTAAGCTGATACTCGTAGTTATATTATCACCCGCGAATGAAGTGAGAGAGGTGATAATGTTTTCATTGAAGATTCACGTATATAGATAGATAGTTGTACATTATTTTTGTTTGCCGGTCCACCAAAAAAGAGGGAGAAGATGTTGATCGATGTTCATAATTTTTTGCAGGGGGTCAGGTGGGTTGACCTAGTTGTGAAAAATGCAAAAACTCTTGGGTTATCTGGTCATGAAAAATGACGGCTTTGAAATTTGCTCCCTCCCCCTGCGGATGATGGCCTTACGACACGAGGCATTCAAGTATTATTTTCGCATTGATTAACAGGGCTTCTGAGTGGCCCAGAGTGGTCAAGTAATTCGCTTAGACGCACCTTGCTTGGAAATGTGCCGCTGATCGTTGGGTTAGCGACTTTGAATGGAGCTTCTTGCTTCAATTGCTGTTTGCGATTGAGGCGGCGAATATTTCATTCCTGTTCCAACCCAAATGCAATCGACTGTCGATTACTGTCTGAAAGTAGCCCCACGGTGAAGAATCCAACAATCACAATTAAACCTCTTATCAAGTTAAGGCAAATCGGTTTATTTCATCTCATCGTCGTCGCCTAATCATGCCTTCCCAGACATTTTAATGCCCAACCCTGATGTATTCTGTGTTATTTTTTGCATACAATTTGAACTTTCCAAGAAAGGGCTTGTGTTACTGTCAGTCTGAATGTGAAAATGGATGTCGTTATAGCTTATTGTCCCAGAGACGTTATGTTTTCACTGATTTAATAATATATTTGGTTCAGTATGAAATTCGATGCCAAATATGTATCGTGGTCAGTGTTAAGACATTCACGTAATTTGATCCACAAAATTATTCTTGTTCAACAAGGGCTTCCAAGTATTGCAGAAAGCCCTGTGCAGAGCGTAGCTAATAATTAAAGTTATTCACTGAGCTGCACAGTTTTCTGTGACAACATTTATCTTTTTTTTTTTTTTGTTTAAGAAAAACTTCAGAGGAGCTATCAAATTTTTACAGCACTGATCCAGTCACAGTCGAGCTACACCGAGCAAATGGTAACATATTTTTTATATCTTTATATCAGAATATCATATTACTTCAACATTCATTCGATCATGGTTATATCTGGCAATAAACAGCAAGTTAAATTTTCAGACTCCTAGGGGATACCATATTCTTCATTATACGCTCCACCACTTGGTTAAATCTTGAAATTTTTGGGATATATTGCAATGCCATCAGCGCTTTTAAGATTCCTTCCCCATTGTCGTATCAGACGACATTACATTTTGTGCTTTACCATATTCCTGAATGCCTTAAGGAGATCGCATATCCATCACTATTATATTCCTTTAGATTGTTATGTCTGAAGACCTTTAGCCATAGACTACACCATTTATGTGTGATGGAGGCTAATTTATTATTCGGTTGGCTTTGGAAGAATCTAGTAATATTCCTGCAACGATCCACCAAGCCCCAAACTTGTCGATCCCGCCGACGTGCCAAATTTAAAGCGTTATAGAGCCTGTCACTTTATAACGAGGCACAAATTCACAGGGATCATCTCGGACTCCCTCGGGACAGGATAATGGAAACAAATTGCACCGTCAGGAAAATGAGACAAGTCTGGAGGCCGATCGTTCATAGATAAATTCTTGGAGAGAAACTGGCTTTCCTCCAAGTGCATTAGTCGGCCTTGGCTCTAATTCTTGAAACGGGAAAACTTCTGCTGAACAAATATATGTATAAAAAAACTCAGCTTGCGGAGTTTAAGTAATATATTTTAGCGTGTGTAGGGACTCAGCAAACCAAATCGTGTGTGCATTTATGGAAAATTTACCTGCGATATTTTTTGCGTGAAGTAATGAGAAAGAGTCAGCATACTTCATATTTTGCATCCACAACCATTGATTAAACGTAACCCGTTTTGTGGGACTAAGCCTGCTGTGAGTTAAACAGAAGTCATGGATGTTTGTACGGTAGAGTAATGGCTATTATTAATTCCGTCAAGGAGGTTATGTTTTCGTCGTGTTTGTCTGTCTATCTGTCTTTCTCTATGTCTTTCAACAAGATAACTCAAAATATTATGAACCGATTTGGACTAAATTTACAGGGTTTGTTAGGTATGTTAGGAGGAACAGATGATTAACTCTTGGTGAAGATATGTCCATCCGTTTGTTTGTTTGTTTGTTTGTTTCTTTGTCTGCCTCATTTTTCTCAATGCAATAACTCAAAAGGTTATGGATGGATTTTTTGAAATTAACATGAGTTGTTTGGTATATAACAAACAGTATATGACCGAATTTCTGTAATGATCCGTTTTTTCGTTCGTTTGTGTCTGTTTTTAATTTTATGCTTGTTAGCATAATAACTCAAAAAATAACAAATGGATCTTTGTGAAATTTGTAGGAGTTGTTGGTTATGTTAAAAGACATAAATGATTAAATTTTGGTGAAGATCGGCTTGTTCGTTTGTATGTTTGACTCATGTTTTTTATAACATTTGTTAGCAGTATAACTCAAAAAGTTATGAACGGATCTTCAAGTAAAATGCACAAACTGTTATTACTATTAAAAGGCATCAATGATTAGATTTTGGAGTTTATACAAAGAAAATTATGGTTTCAAAGCCATTTTAAATTTTTTGCTACCGTTGCCTCGCTTGGCGGAGGTATGCGCTCTCAGAGTGCTCTAGTTCCTAATTGAACTTTCACCTATTCTTCGGTTTTTAACACCAAGTTTGGCAGTAGTCACAGCTGTTTGTAAGTCTGAGTAATAGTGATTGATTCCTAAATAAAATTTCAAACTTTTATCAACTGTGCATTAGAAAATACGTCTATCTTGCACAGAAATTGTCTGTGTTGTGCATAGTTGTTGTAAAACTGGAAAATTCTTGATTTACATTTAAGATCTGTTGCCAACGCAAATTAAATTTTGTCAGCAAAGTTTTCATCTCGACTGACGGCTGAGGTTATAACAATATAAGGGCACAGAGGTGTCTGCCATTGATCTAATATGATCTGATTATCATTAACTTGAGCGAAACTTTAATCCTGAGCATTGATTATTATTGATTATATTATTGATTAATTATATTATATTGATTATAATATTGATTACTACAAAACTCGACAATAAAGCGGAGAAGTTAAGAACTGCAAATTGAAATAGTAGACAGCTCTCAAATTCTGCCTTTTCCCGAACCCTGTTCTATGGATATGTTGTCAGTATAAGAGCCTGTTCAAATGCTATTCTCTTCATCCCTGACATGCTCGTATCTTAAGAGCTAGAATTTCATAAAAATTGTTTTAGTGAGCGCATGTTATTTTGCATGCAAAACATGGATGACTTCTTATAATGGAAGTCTGTGATGCTGACTCTCATGTTGTCAATGCATTTAACAACACGCGTAGCACTGTTAAATACATAATGTGATTCGCATGGCAAAGGCATAATTAAATTATGTCACCGTTTTTCTTCAAGACAGATACTCTCCTACTGACGGTGGTTGCTATTATTGAAGAACTGAGCAGTGTGGCGAAATACGTCGCATTCGCCTATAATTTGCACTGATTGACATTCTCTATACATGCAGTGAAGTAATTTTTAAACTGGCAAGCAACACGTGCTTGAACTATTAGGTGTTTCAGATATCATCTTTAAGGTCGTGACGGAATGTCATCTAAACAACGCTAGCTTGACTCAATACAGCTCAAGAAAATGAAATGAATGCGGTTAAGAATGAAATACCTGAGGATTCATAGGAAAAATATTCAACTCTTTTTGAATGTTTAACTGACGCAGCGCTAAAACCGAGAAGGATTTATGTTCTTAGCCTTGTGGCACAAGTCTCTAATAAATTGCTTACTGCCATGTCAATTATTATCTCCCGTTAAGAAAAAATGTATTTTTGTAGCACTGAATTGAAGGGTTGCTCACTCTTTTGTCTCTTCGATCCGTCGCCTCTGCATAAAGGAAGAATTATGCGAGTCTTTTCTTCTATTCTGAATGACCCAAATAGACCAATTATCAAGACGGGTAAAAAAAGAGAGCTGCATCGCGATTAAAGAAGAACTTTAGTTCGAGTTTCTTTGTACAATCACAGTGAAGAATTTTTCCTGCATGACACGTCAACCTAAGACCATACAAGATAGAGCAGTAAAACAGTGTATGTACTGGGATTATTTTCACCAGCTCTTTATTGACTAATGCTCGTAAGTTTCTGCTACAAGAAGCTATTACATATTTTACTACATAGTATTCAGTTAAAACTATTTATTATAAATATGAACACAAATCGTGTCAGCGTTCATAATCATAACATTTGAATAGTTGTTTCAAAACTTTCATCACGTAGGTGCTTGAAACCCAAAGTGTGTAATTTCAATTTCGTTTCCTCATAGCAAAAACAGGATTGAAAACTCCAACAACTCATTAATAAAAGCCATCCGTAATGGCCCTGGCTACAAGCGATCTTATATGTATATACGATGGCAGCGCATACTGTTGCCTGACGGAGGCCAAGCAATGGGGTGTAGTGAGGTCTAGTATGTAAGACCAATGAGATATGTGCTGTGTGTGTAACCGAGAAATAAGATACATTCTCTTTTGTACCATAAATCATTCCAATTTTATAATGCCTATGAGAACTTAGTGGACATAATTATTATTATTATATATTTCTTTTAGCAATGCTCAAAACTTCAGTGCTATCATCTGTTGTATCTGAGCATTTGAAATCTCTTTCCAAAGATTTCCTATTTAGTCTCTCTTAAAGTCATCTTTCCAAATGTGTCAACCCTTGTTGCTAAGCGCACTTCACGTTTGATGTCTTTATCTTTTTATTCATTTCTCCATTAGGTGAAGTGAAATGAAGTGAAGTATCGCGAAAGGTAAATCCTCATCTTTGATGTATACTGAATTAAAATAACACCATCTTTAATTATATCTTCTTAGATGGGGGTTGTTTTGTTTCGCTCAATAATAGCAGACGAGAGATCTTTGATCAAACTTCCGCATATCGTTTTCCATTAGACGATAATTTCCTGAGCGTCTTTGTCTCAGGAGACACATTTGTCTCTGAGTCTCATAAACAAGTCCATTCAATTTAAAAAGAAATTACGGCGACATCTGACGATTACCGAGCGATAAACAAGGCGACAGCGGCCGACAGAAGTCTAACGATGCGTGTAGAATTTACAGAAGAAATCCGTCGAATCTACAAAATAAATTTGTCGAATCTGCAGATGAAATTCGTCAAATCTGTAGAATAAATCTGTCGAATTTGCCTAACATTGTCATTCGTTCTGCGGATTAAATTCGTCGAATCTCCAGCATAAATTGTCGAATTTCCTTAATACTGAAATAGAAACAGCTGACTTCGAAACCCCTATAAGAGAACCAGTGTTGAACAATACTCACATATTGAAGACGAGCATCCTGAGAGCAGCTGAACGACACATCCCAAATAAACGAGTAATGATCCCCTGTGGATGATCGGACAGACAAACACTGCATTGCTATAGGCGACAAGTGCGTTACAAAGCCTGGAAGCGTAATTCAACAGGCGAGAACAGGTCCAGTCACATATGGGCTTGTCGAGATGTAAAGAAAACCGTCAGGACCACAAAAAAGGAAAAGAAAGTTTCCGTAGTGGCGATGGCAAAGCGCAACCCAAAGGCATTTCTATAAATATTTAAATGAAAGACGACTCAAAAAAGAAACCATAGGTCCGCTCAAACGACATGACGGTGAAACCACCTATAGCGTAAGAGACAAAGCCACAATCCTGAACGACTATTTCACCTCTTTATTTACTATTGAAAATGTTACGAATATCCCTGAACCAACACCGATGCAAATTGCTCCAATAAACACCTGTGTTTTCAGGGAGATCGAGATCCTTCAAGAACTCACCTACCTAAATGCGTACAAATCCACTGGCCCAGATAATCTCACTCCCCGTGTACTACGGGAAATGGCTCCAGTCACCGTGAAGCCACTGCTCGAAATATTTAATCGATCTCTGAGAACGGGAGAAGTTCCGCAAGATTGGAAATGTGATACAGATACATAAGAAGGGGAATAAGAAAAGCCCAGCAACTATCTGTCAATCAGTCTTACATCGGTCGTCAGCAAAACCATCGAACGCCTGATGAAAAAGCGCATCACTGATCTCCTGAGGATACATCAGCTCATATCCGACACTGAACATGGCTTCTGTAATGGAAGAAATTGCTTTACAAACCCACTGGATTTTTTCTCAGAAGTTACAGACATTAAAGATGAAGAAAATGGCGTAGATCTTGTGTATCTAGACTTCCAAAAGGCTTTTGATAAAGTCCCCATCAACGGCTAATGAAAAAATTGGAAGCCCATGGCATCCAGGGTGACTATTTACGATGTATCAAGGCATGGCTTACGGGTCGGCAGCAACGAGTGAAGCTTGATGGAGAGACGAGCGACTGGACACAGGCATCGTCAGGGGTTCCACAAGGTTACGGGCTTGGCCCGCTTCTGTTCTCAATTTACATCAATGATCTCGATCTTAACATCCGTAGTAAAATCAGTCAATTTGCGGATGATACTAAACTATGTCATCCTGCCACGAAAAGAGCCGAGCTCCAACAAGACCTCGACCACCTCATGAATTGGAGCGCAACGTGGCAGATGAGCTTCAATGTCGACAAATGTTCAGTAATGCACGTAGGCTGGTGAACCGTTTCACCCTATTGAAAATGATTGGGACGGAACTGGCTGCTGTCACCCAACAACGTAAGGATATCATCGTTCCCTTGTACAAGGCATAATTGAGTCCACACTTAGATTTTGTTGTTCAATTCTTGTCGCCGCATCTCTGTAGAGAAATCGATTACATGGAAAGAGCCCAACGAAGAGCAGCGAAAATGATACCTCAGCTGAGAAACAAGTCGTATGAACGTCGCCTAAAAGAACTTGGTCTGATCTCTCTCGAGCAAAGACGACTCAGGGGGCAACTAATAGAAACATTCAAATACTTGAATGACTTTTACGACATACCTACAACGGGACTCGTTGAAAGAGACCTTAATGATCGCTTGCGAAAGAACTGGCAAAACTCAAGCATAAAGCTCGAAGAACAACATTAAGTCAGCAGTTCTTTCCCTATTTCACAGTCAGTCTTTGGAATAGACGTTGTTGGTGCGGAGTCAGTCAACTCGTTTAAAAATCGTCTTGAAACACATTGGGAGAATCATCCTCCACAGCTAAGAACTCCTCCACGAGTCGCAAGCTGTTAACGGCCAAAGATTCCTAGGCCGTAATAATCCGTCTTCTTCTTATTTCCGCTCCATCTACATCTTTAAGCTCCGCATAACAGCGGCTATCGATCATGCTTGAGTGCATTCATGATCATCTCTTTTGCTAAGATTCTTTTCCATTTTTTTTCTTCTTTCTTCCGTTTTACTCTTTTCATTTCCCCAGTCAACTATATCCAACGAATATAATGGCAATAGGTCATAGAGAGCCGGAGCGTAAGCTCCCGTGTCTCTTTGGGAATGGGCCTACTGGTTCGTCTACTGCCGCCTATCTTATCTAATAAGCTCTTCGAGTACATAGAATATCGATAAAGCTCGTTTTATCGTTCAATAGTGTTGCACGCGCTGTGCGTGGAACTGTACAAGTTGCACAGATCGTTCGTTGCTCATGACAGTATCATGCCGTCCCATTTATGCTACAACGCAAAATAACATAAAAATTGCAATATTGTAGCACAAAATATAGTTATCTATATAATACTATGTCGTACTAATAATATCATTCTACCAATAACTTCACAAACCTCCCTCGAGACATTTCTACGGTTATAGGAAAAAAGTGTCCCAGTACATTTGGCTCGTATAACAAATGAAATAGGATAAGGATTTATGATGTCGTAAACTTGAGCATGAAGAAACACCTCAATAGAATCAGTCATTAAACAACTCAGTGGAAGATGGAAACGTGCAATTGCTTTGAAATAATCTGACGATCTCAATTCAAGGTCACTGAAGATTAAAAATATGCTACAACAGCCTCTAGCTGATAAACTCGGTTCAACTCTTCCGGGAATTGCTTTCAAAGTTGTCGAAGACATAAAAGCCAGACTTAATTCGAAAAATCTATAGAAGATGAAAGCGCACTCCTGCACTGAAATAATCTTTCCATCACAGCTCACTGTGTCCGGAGACAAAGAAACAGAAAAACTCCCGCTCTGATCAGGAGCAGCCATGACTCCTGGGAACGCTGCAGGTGCTGGGCGTCCAACCAATACACCTCTATTGGAGACACAGAACTTGCTTTCTGGTACTCTGCAGATCTCGGGGATCTCAATAAGAACATCGACCTAATGCTACATCTCTAGTAAGCTTAGCTTATTGGAGGCACTTCTATCTCAGTAAGAACGTCAACCTACTGATCTACTGTTACATCTGTAGTACAAGTAAGCTTAACTATGTATAACTGGTGGCATTTCCAGCTAAATAAGAATACTGTGTTGACCTTATGCTGCCTATGTCTCTTGCACACTACCAAAATAAACAGCAATATTCGTACTGGCGCAAAAAAAAGGTTATTTATTGAATATATCTTACATAAATTGTCGCATCTGTGTTGCATGTCAATATCGCAGTCATCTGAATTTTGTCTCTGCGTCTTCTGCATTAATTTTTTTTCGCCTCTGAAACATAGTAGACCTTAACATTTTTTCATTTTTCTTGCTTGCTCAGCATAAGTACCTTCCCTAAGCTTCCATTGTCGAGCATGGGACGTAATTATTAATTTCGAAAATCCCATTGCCATCGGAGGTTCAAACAATAGCAGGGATTTGGGGGCCATGCAATTTGCAGCAATCATTTGAGTCCCTAAAGAGCTTCTTCTTTTGTGTCCGGCGAGTCGTTCTTTTTGAGCGAGGCGGAGGGGCTTCCTTCTGACCTCAATGCCACGGGCACCGTCGTTCCAGAGATATCGCTGCGCGACCTTTGAAAATTTCGCGGGACTTAGCTTGAATTTTTAATTGAAATGGAACGCTGAAGTAAAGAAGGTTTGCAGCGAGTAAGAGATTTATACCACATAAAATCTAAAACTTCATTGAAATAGTAACGTTATAGGAGAGCGTTTCGTTTATTAGAAAACTCACAACCGATAGCTTACTATCTAAGAAAAATATGGATTTTTTAAGTTAGTATGCTGTTCATTTTTTACCAAAACACAAAAAGCGATAGCCTCTTTACTAGGAAATATAAGGTGTGTCCGCTTGGGCACAGAAGTTAAGGTTTTGATGCTTGACTTTATCGAAACTATAAACATGTACGCTGGCTTGGACCCAATGAATTGAATTTCGAGCATTGACCCTGAATCCGTTACCTTTGAGAGCTCCAGATACTGTTTTTTTTTCATAATATGAAGTTTTCAAAAAACCCAAAATATTGACGTTACTTTTTTCAACACATGTAACACGATTCAAAGTCGTAAGCCATACTGCAGCTTCTGAGTGAACATTCGGGCAAGTCGAGCCTCAAGGGCTTAATTTCGGTACCCAATCGAACACGCCCGTGGTGAAGTATTAGTAAGTTAAAGGCTATTAATCTATTTTAAAGCTACAACCCATGTAGTCTTAAATAGATAAATAGTAAAAGCAGTTCAGTTTCAACTTCTTTCACTACTGCTAAGCCTGAAAATTCATCGATTTGGCAAAATATTCAGATCACAAACCATAAACTCGTTAATTTTGTCAAGTGATGAGTAGAAAGGACAACTTGATGGGAAGAAATAGGCTTACAAAAATGTTCTCGTTTCACTAGAGAGAAACCTAGTTTTATTTATAGGCAAATTTATATAGAACACCAAATTGACATGCAGTTTAGTACTGTATCGTCGATATGTCAAATACGTGATGTCGAAACGAGGAACGTTTCGATGAATATTTCAGAGATATGCAAAGCGATTAGTGTGAGCAATAAAGAATCTGTAACAACACTGTCAGTCTAGTGGGCATGATGAAGTAACATGCACTAACTAGAGCACTCTGAGAGCGCATACCTCCGCCAAGTGAGCCAACGGTAGCAAAAATTGAAATTG
>LQNS02278182.1:4151207-4162028 GCA_001587735.2 Parhyale hawaiensis
TAACAACTCATGTTAATTTCATCAAAATCCATCTATAACTTTTTGAGTTATGGCATCGAGAAAAATGACGCAGACAAACAAACAAACGGATGGACATATCTTCACCAAAAGTTAATCATCTGTTTCTCCTAACATACCTAACAAACCTTGTAAATTTCATCCAAATCGGTTCATAACATTTTGAGTTATCTTGGTGACAGACAGACAAAGAGACAGACAAACAAAGAGACAGACAGACAAACACGACGAAAACATAACCTCCTTGGCGGAGGTAATTAGCTACATGACGGCGAATTCCCAGCCACAGCTGAATCATTCTGTGGATTTCCAAGATATGTGAAGGACGAGGCTGCACCGTAGCAAAAAAATATTTTACAATTTCATTATTAAAAAGTCTGTCAGAGACCATGAAAATAACTCAATAATATACTGTGCTTGCCACAAAAGCGGCTTCTCAACAACAGAAGGTTTATTCTTCATTTATACCTAGAACTGTAACAATGGTTACGAAGGTAAGAGAATATATTCCATGTCAGATAGCACAGCTGTCACCTGTCAACAGCAGCGCATTGACTCCTGCTGTTCCCTTCGGAGAACCCTATCAATAATACTCTATTTTTCCCTGTCTAATATTTAAAGCGTGCCGTGCAGAAGCATGGACGAACAACTGGCACACGGACTCAATGAGCCACGAGTAGAATAATATTATACTAACTGTTTATAAATGATGAGTGTTACCGTATTTTAGTGATTAGCGCTGCCATGACGTCAGACAGCAATTGCTTCGAGGAACCCCTTTCTCTATCCTCCTTCCCTTTTCTCGGAGTTATATTCTCAGCGGTATCTCTCTCTTTGCCTGCGTTGAGCTTCTATTCAATTGTGCATCGTGAGTTCAGGCGAAAAGCATTGGCAGCGGGAAAAGTAAACTCTAGTGACTGTGTCTCTACTTGGAGGTACTTCAGACAGCTTCAGGTCTAGAATTAAAAAAAAATGGCAAAAGAATATCCCTCCCTTGCCTTTCAGCTGATGAATTTCTTCTAGGTATCTAGTGCTGCACGTTGGGACAATTGAAAACTGTGCATTAATTGCACAGTGGGACATCTCAGATCCGTATCATGCATAAGAAGTGTGAAAATGTTTTCAGTGAAAGAGTAAATTTCCCTTTGAACCACGAGAGATCACAGGTTAAATTTAAAAATGACTCCTGGTCGAGGTGTGCTGTAATCGCAACTCGGTTGGGTTATCGCAACCTGAAAAGGGTAACCGTAATCCGAAATGCAGCCAGCAGAACACTATTATATATTCGATGAGCGGTGCAAACTGAACACTAATAAAATTCTGTGTTGTTACTTTTAATTTCCTGAACAAAGCCCATCGAAAGTATTCCCATTTTTTTCAAGTTTGCTCGATATTCATTTGGGTATAGAAATTTTTACCCTTTCGCCCAGTAAATTTGATACATATGAAATGCGTTTTTTATAGATTAATAATCCTCTAGTGTCCAACGTTCCCATTTTGGGAACATGAACTTCGAGTTGCTGAAAGCTTACATATTGTTATTTTTCAGTTTGTGTAGCATTGGACATAAGCAGAAAGACCTAATCTATATTCTTGGTTGGTGTGAAAATTCATTCCTTCATTCTATAATGTACTTATTGCGGTCTGTTTTGAGCTATTTTTAGCAAAAATAGTATCCATACAAAATATGACAATTTTAGTTAGACGACATGGTGCATATGGGGCAACTGGAGCGTGAATAACTTTATTAATAAATACTCAATAGCATAGATGCCCATTGATGTATATTCTTTCGCAGTTTTGACGATAAGAGCGATTTTGTTCGATGCTCCCAAAATGGGATAATTGTTCCTTCTGAGATGCACAATGTTATGATATTTTGCAGACTTTGAATGACGAGTGCAAGCAATCAGCCGGTACGATTTGGCTCAAAAATGTGGATGATGTGCAATGTTGATGGTTTTTGGACAATTTCTCATACTACTGAGGATAGGATGATAATAGAAAGCTGCTTCAAGGGTCCCAAGTCGTGAAATAGATGCTTGAGTGAATGGAAAACAGTAGTACGGATCTGATGGAAGATCTGGCGAAGAATGGACTTCGACCGTGTGTAACTAATAACCATTAGAGATAACCGTACAGGGAACGGTCCTCTAACGTCAGGAAATTTTTCGCGAAAGAACAGAGAGTTTATACTTTGATTACTATCTGTACAGATCAAACGGCACAGTTTTCTGGGCTCGCCGGAACGACAACAGTGCTGTGACGGTTGCTAGTAACTATTATGGTGTTTCACCGATCCAAAAAATACAGGGGCTGGGTAAGAATCAATGGAAAATAACCATCGACCAACCATTCTTGGTCCATATGTATGACAGTGGTATGGGTGACGTAAACGTGGGCGACCAAATGTTGTCCTACTATTACAGACCCAGGCTACAATCCAAAGAGTGATGGTGGAATATACTTTAGCAATTATTGAGCTTGCCTGTGTTTGCCAGCATCAGATTCAACCAGTATGTGAATTTTTACTCAATGCAGACCCACATGAACTTCAAAAGAGATATAGCTCGGACTCTCGTAAGGGTACAAAGCGAGAGGAAACGACACGGAGCCCGGTATCATCAGTGGCTGTCCACTATGACGACATGAACCATTTGCTCGAAACTTCCAGTCAAGGAAAATGCAACATATGCAGCATGAATATTCGTCCGAAATGGGATAAGCGGTTGCACAAGCTGTGCTGTGAAAATTATCATCAGCGATAACTATAGCAATGGGATAAGTTTCTACGATTAGCTGAGCGGGAGTAGGAAAGAATAGTCAGGATCGCTTTACAGTGAATTGCTATCTTTTCCTTGTTTTGTGCTATAAATTTATTCACTTATCAATTCGATTATTAAAATTCTCCAATATTGTGGTATCACGTGAATTTCATTAGCTTTTTGATGCTTTGGAATGTTGAAGCTGTGAATGCGCCAAAAAATAACCTGTATATATGGATATCATATTTTTGTTATATTCTGTACCTCTAAGTGACCTGAGTTCCCATTTTGGGAACTTAATAAAACAACGGCAAAGAAAACGGATTTTTGGTACTTATGTTTTTACTTGTTCTCAGTAGACTCGATACGTATAACCTCTATGAAAATTTTGGTTTGAATTCAACCTATCTCTTGGCACCGTCACTATAGTGGGTAATTAACACGTACTGAATCCAAAAAATCACAACCATTTATTTGTGCAAATCCTTACCTTTCGAGGTATTTAACCTTAAAGAAAGTTCTATTTGTCCTCCGTCCAATGCTGAAGAAATAATTCCAATGTACCGTACCAACTTTTTTTGTCAAAAATGGCCACAGCAATATTGATAATAAAAGTAGGTTTTCTGGGAGTAATTAACCTCACCAGACCTAACCTAACCAGATCTAACCTAACCTAATCAAACCTAACATAACCAGACCTGACATAACCTAACCTTAGTTAGTACCAAAAAATTCTACTTTAATTATCAGTATTGCTGCTGCCCCATTCGACAAAACATAATTGGGTACCATAAATTTTTTTTCTTTTCAGTATTATATAGGAAAAAATAGAACTTCTAAGTCAATAATCTGAAAGAGTAAGCATTTGCAAACAAAATTGGTTGTGATTTTTGATTTTGGACGTGTTCATCCAAAAAGAAACACATTTCATATATATCAACTTTGCTGGGCGAAAGGGTAAACAGCAGCCTTCATCTGTACAACTCTTTAGTTTCTGAGCTGTTATCTGTACCACCGTAACCGCCTTCGGGGTTGCATATAATTGCTACGCCATTCTTATGAGGCTGGATCACCGGTGTATAGCACCGGTGATCCTGATCTTGCGATTACAACATGCCGCGGTTGTCAGGCTGGGTCACCGGTGTATAGCACCGGTGACCCTGAACTTGCAATTACAATATGCCGCGGTTGTTCCCTTCCGAGGCCAAAGACAAACATGCCCTCATTTTCCCCTATCTAAAACTGAATGCGTAGCGGTAGTATTAACTGAGGAAGAAAACTAGGGAGGGAGGAACAAGCAGAATTAGAAGTATTATGTAGATAATACGTGAAAGATGAGACTGCAAAGCCATAATGATAGTAAAAGAACTATCTGCAAAAAGCATCAGGCAAGAGAGAGCAGGACATTAAGGGCATCTTTTACTGTATACCAAAATTAAGTTTTCAAGAATGGACTTCTTCGAAACTTCAAGCAGAAGATTTGGATTGTCACTTTGAAAACTGCTGCGAGTGTTAGCAACAACGCGATTACGTTGAGCCTGCTCATATTTCCATATCACGGAGCAAGATTGAGTTACTGAAAGTCTCTAGAGTAACCATTGAGGGTTAATATCTGAACGTCAATTCAGCAGTTCGAAGCCAGGGTACTTGAGCGAAGTTTCGAAGAAATCAAGCCTCGAAAGCTTAATTTTGGGGCCTAGTCAAATGTACTCTAATTCAATGGGGATCCTGTAACAAAGCAAATTAAATTTCAAAATTATGTCCAGGACTACAAGTCAAAACAAAAGAAATTACTGTTTTGTAGTTAATAGCACACAAATCAAATACAGAATTTAAGGACAGTAGAGGAAAAAACCCCCAGTGAAAAATCTATTCGAACTATGTACAATAATAAACTATGGTAAGAGATGAGAAAATGCAGTAATAAAGAAATTGATTCTTTATTATTCCTATTTAACAATAAACATATCAATCAAATACCAAAGACAAGTACAGAGCAAGAGAATACCTGAGAGGTGAAGATACAACATGAGCAAAGTTTCTTAGGTAAGAATCACGAAACTGTGCAGCAATATAGAAATTAATTTTTTCTTATACCCTACACAACAACGCATTAACCAAGTATCGTCAAGTGCAGGACGAATAAAAGTGAGATCAATCTATAACATTAAAGACATTATTAAGCTTTGAAGCTATATGATTGACGCCATCGATAGCAATGAAGAACGCAGAATTTCAATGACTTGGAAAGGACGCGACTACGAGGCACTGGAAATCTGCGAGGCATGCAAAGTTAAGAGAACGACAAGGGAAGGAGAAACTCGAGCACATATTTTGCATGCATTCATTTGGCGCTCCTTGTGCGTTCAGATCGGCTATCCCGGTGCAAAGTTAAGCCCTTTATAACTTATGACTAACTTCGCTTATTTATGACCGTTGCAAATGGTCAAATTTGCATGGGAAGAATACGAAATGGTCTAACAGAACGAACTTCGAAGCGAGAAACCTTCGTGTCTGTGTGTATTGGAGTGAGTTGTAGTACGTTACTTTGCATAATTATAAGTTCTTTTTGAATGTCACAAAAAGCAGCATCGCAGTCATGAAATGAATTAAATTAGAGGCGTGCAGCGTATCTTTCACTGTAATATGTCTATTCTATTTTATTTCAATATTTCTCCATTTCTATCACATATACACACTGTACCTATAGGATAATTATTGTTTTAATATCACATATAAAATGCACGGTAATTTAAACTGTACTCTATCTATTTTTAGGTCAGAAACTTCTTTTTCTTATCAGTACAGGATAACACGAGTAAAAAAATATATGTCTGTTCAAAATTGTGCTGCTTTCCCCCTTTAGTTTCAAACCGGTTAACGCAACTTGCCCACTATTATTATTTCCCGACTTTCCTATTGTAACTCTTGTCCCATGTGTCAGTTTTAAGAATGTTATTTTTTATAAGCACAAAAACCTCTGGGTGTTTCGCCCCTAATTCTTTGGGCGCTGCATCCATATGAGAAAATATACATAATCTTTGCTTCGTTTATTTCCTGCCTCTTGCAAAAGGTACGTGGCTTAGTTAATTCTCATAGAATGCATAGCATTCGTAAAGAGTTAAGTTGAAGTAAATATCGTCGAAATATTAGGGTACCTGGAAATAAAGGAGTTACTGGAAAAAGTAACGATTTTGATGCCGGGAAATATACGGGCTACCTAAGATTCAGGAATATTATGGACATGTTAAATTGGGCGCCAAAGTTAAGCCTTCGAGGTTGACTTGTACGAAACTTTAGGCAGGTGCGCTGGCGGCTTTGACCCGTTCAATTGAGTTCTAGGCATTGACACTCCATCGGCTACCCTTGACACTTCCAGAAACTTAATCTTGCTCCATGAAATGAAGTTCTCAGTCGGCTCAAGGTAGTTGCGTTGCTTCTAAAACACTTGCAATACGATTCAAAGTGACGAATCCAAAACTTCTGTCTGAAATTTCGGACAAGTCAAGCCTCTAAATCTGAATTTTAGTGCCCAATCGCATATACCCTTTGCGTGCCTTAGCTAGGTTAAACACCTATTTTAGCTCAATCGAATCTAGACATCCGTCGTTTTCTTAACTAACCCTAACCCATTTCTACTGTTACTAGCTAAGCCATTCGTAAACTAACGTAACCTATACACTCAGGTAGCTAAATACTATAAAACAAGGAAAAACTATGCTACGATTGGTAATTAAATACAATCATTGTAATATTTTGAGACCGTACCAGTCCAGGCCCTACAGGAAAATTTCAAAACAAAATTAAAGAAAGAGTATGAGATACTATTGGCCCATAAATTTGCCGATGAAAAGGAAATGGTTATTATATAGATGTCACTTGCCCACGGGCAGTAACACTTGTAAGAATAAATTGTAGTTTTTTGTGAATTATGAATATGCGGTACTTATCAGATTCACCTTTCAATTTCGATGTAATAGTAAGTTGGTCTCGTTTTCTTAGCCTCGTTTAACACAGAGATCAGCCAAATGCGACTTTCAGCAATTTACGACAATGTTTAATTCCGTTATTTCGATTGAAATCCTTTAATTTCAGCTGCTTTAAATTGCCCGGGTTGTCAAGCCCTGGGCGTTCAAATTATAATTTTTAACCGAAGTTTAGGAGTTTTAGAAAATCATAAATCCCACTCAAATTTTACTGTACAAAATATACGTATATTTTACAACCGCCTATTGTTTGGACAACTGTTTCTTATGGCTTATTGTTCCTTCTTTATTGCATAATGTTTACGACATTTGTGAGTAAAATAGCAACTGATTGGACACATTGTTCTAGTAAGGTTGGGAAAGTACATAAGGTTCGAGCCGTGCTGCAAGTGACGCTGGTGTAGTCCAAATCTGTTTCTACGCTTTTTTCTTCCTTTGTTAGATTATTGTTCCCTTCACTGCCTGCCTTTCGGCTGCCATCAGTCATCTAGGTCTTCTTGACCGACTTGTTGGCTCTGTTAATCGGTTGTAAGCCCCGAATAACTTGATTGACTTGTCTTTTAGACGGTGAGTTGCTTGCCTCTTCATATATTCAACAATGAGGGCGATTGTCTACCCTCTGTTTCTCCTAGGATCTTTGGATGAAATACGCGAGCTGCGTCTGTGGCCCACTCCTAAACTTTGGAAACGGTTAGGTGCCAAACCAAGGCCACCTCGAGTCTATGGGGCCTGTGTTTCCCCGACGGTACTGGTAAAGAGTTCCTTACCGAGTTCCGTGTTCAAACGTGTCGATCTGCAGGCTTTCAAGTCAGCCGTAAATATTTTTTTTAACCAATTTTTTTAGCAGCGCCTCGAGCATCTTGGTGCTGCTTTGTGCTTCATTTGAGTTATTCCCGTCTTTTGATGTCCTGGCAAGAAGTTTTAGTAATAATGATACTGCCTATCTTCCCTTTGTACATGCATGTACATGCATGTTTCTTAAGGCTGGTACATTCGGTAGCCAAAAGCTAAGCAAACTCTCGCAAATGAGAAAAATCTTTTGCGTAAGATCTCGCCTCCCTTTTCACACGTGAGAATGGTACCATGGTCAAAAGACGTCGAGCTCCGTTCATTTAAACGATACTGTAATGGCTACAGGCTCAACAGCGTAGCAAAAATGAATTTATCAGCAGAATAATATAGGTGATGGGTTTCATCAATTGTCTTCATAATTAACATTCGGTCGTCGAAGTTTATGATATTTTTTTTTTTAAGTGATCAACTGTAGGGGCTACTAGAGTGAACTTAACAACCTATACGCCGGTAGATGTCGCTGGGGGCGGTTTGTCTACAAAATTTTGCACATTTAACTAGCGAATCGCGCAAAAATGCTTCACGCTCCATCCTGAAATTTTGCGCAAAAGCGTGAGCGTACAGGATTATGGACTTCTATGCGGTGCTAAAAACTCGCATACTCGTTCTGTTGGCTAGCGTGTGGCATCAGTATTACCACAATTACCCCTTCTTTAACCCTGAAGATCATACTGAATGTCTGAGTAAAATAATCATAGGGCCTACCCACTCTTCACTCCAGCAATCCAAAAAGGTTGCCAGCCCTTGCTCTAACGTATCCCCGTTGAATTGCTCTGGAGTAAAGCATTTTTTCCTTTAAGTTAGCAGCCTCTTTAACAATATCCAAGCAAACAATTAACACCACTCCCAGAAATTAGGGACGCTTTACCGACACCTGCAAGAGTCAAGGAACAAATTACGCTCGGCTCCAGCCTAACTTTACAAGATTGATTAAAGTAAGACTCGAGGCCAACTTTCAGAGCTGTTCTTTTGTCGGCCATGCTGGGCTTCCAGCTAAACAAGAGATACCACGCTGGTGGGCGAATGAATTTCTTGATTGTTCTATATCCGGTCCCAATATTATAGTATGTGGTCTTTCTGAGATATGAATGAGATGAGTTATCAACTTTTAACTCTATTGTAATAACTTATGCATATATTTTTGCTTAGAACAAATTAATTTTATATTCTTAGTTAGGACATGTCTACTAGGGTATTCTGTCGGGAAGATCAAACGAATAAATTAGGTTAGATTAGGTTAGGTTGGTAAAGGGGGGTCAACTCACCGATTTTTGGTTAAAATTATCAATTTCTTTCGTTGTTGCTGAACAGGAGTCCTTAGGTAGGGGAAAAGCGCTTCCCAAATTATCATGGAGTTACGGGCACTGTAACTCCCCTTCCCTATAAAAAGGGGCTTAAAGGGGGCATGGAGAGACAAAATTATCGATTCTGAACCGATTGTTGTGAAATTTGCACAGAATGTGCATGTTTGAAAAAGAAATACATCTTGCTCATGTAACTTTTTTTAGATAGGCCTTAATTTTTGAGATAATGGAGAATATATGTATACGGTATATATATTTCCCATTATCTCAAAAACAAAGGCCTAAATCAAAAAAGTCCTGCGAGAAAAATGTGTTTCTTTTTTAAAAATATATATTCTAAGTAAATTCTAGAACAATCGGTTCACAAATAAAATACTTTGAAAAATCTGGTTTGTCCTAAAATTTCTGAGTTTTGGGCACTAGAACCCCGAAGACTAACAAGGGGACCGATGGGAGTAAAAAATTATGCATGCATATTATTTTTATAAGCTAGTATAACAGTAATACATCATTGGAACCCTGTCAGTAGTGCAAAACAGTGCATTACATGGCATTTTCACCACAATATTTTGAGATTTTTGCCTATTTTATAAAATATATTTTTCCACCTAAAATGAATAGAAGTCACTGAGTGTTCATGCTAGGAAAACACAAAGACAGTTTTGAAATTCTTGAAACATTCTTAACAAAGATGCAGAGCCGGATTTTCCATTTTTGCTCTCATCTTATTTAATCACAGCTCAAAACCGGAAATTTTACTTTTTTCTACTATATTTCAGTTAGCGATCAAAAAACTCATATCAAAAGAAAACGAAATAGAAAATAGAAAATCTGTCTCTGATCTTTTTCAGGAATATTTTTTTAAGGATTCCAATACTGTCCTTATTTTTTCCTAGCACGAAAAGTCGTTGACTTCTATTACTTTATAATTGAAAAAATATTACATATATGCATATATATTTCCCAATATAAAAAACTAAGGTCAAAATCAGAAAGGTGTATGAGAAAGATGTGTTTCTTTTTTCAAAATTACGTACACTGAGCAAATTTCAGAACAATCGATCCCCAAATAAAAAAGTTGGCTGAAAGCTGAGCTAACTTCCTTAACCCTCCAACGGTTACCCGGGAGAATTTCTCCCGGTGCTTTCGAGATTCTCTTGAAACTCATACACTTAGCAGCTTTGGTTCGGCTTGACACGCCAAGTAGCTTCACTGTTTAGGTTGAATTGATTAAGGGTTGGTGTATGGTCCAGCTCGCTGAGTTAGTTTTTGCTAATTGGCCCATTTCGGAAGATTTTCTCCCACAGTAACCATTTACGTGTGTTGTGTATCCTGGGTGTTTTGGCCAAGTGTCGCCTTATTTGTCATAATTTGTGAAGCCCTACTCACTGGCAAGCCAGAAATGATAAGTTCTTCAACTCCATTACAAGAGGGGTTGATACCTTCACTCTGATGTGTTGCATCACCTGCATCTGAAAGACCAAGCATTGGCCACCATGCATTAGTAATGTCTCGTAAATTTGGCCAATGGCAATTCCTACATCAAATACAGGAGGAATTTGCAAAAGAAAAAGGGGCAAGTCAAGGAACGCATGAAAGTTTAAAACTGGGGAGGGCACTCAGTACTCTCTTGACACTACACGGCTGCGTTAACATCTGCCCCGCTCTTGTAAGTGCTGATCACAACCGTAAGAGTGCCTTATGCAGGGGCCACACTAGGCATTCATCCTCACAACTTGCTGTCAGGACGCGCAGCTCGTACGTCTTCGAGCAGCAAAAAAGTTGCTAGGAACAGACAAGTTGCGCCTACGTGGCGAAAGGTCGCTTGAGGTTTTCTATGGGCAACCAGTTGGTCGTACAGCCGCGTAAATCGAATTTGTATTTACAGTGTGATTC
>LQNS02278182.1:4188159-4217891 GCA_001587735.2 Parhyale hawaiensis
GAACTGCAAAAACAAACCGTAGAATAGTCCGTGAAAGGCGTCCTTCTTTCACTTTGCTCACGTTCATTTGAGAGGTGGCAAAACCGATCAAGATCGGTTGAATTGTGTATAAAACAAATTAATTACCAATATTCTTATACATGTAGCCATGTACCTATTGTAGCTTGCTCAGGTTATTTTCTTTCGCCTAAC
The DNA here is from genome assembly GCA_001587735.2 of Parhyale hawaiensis. Classification (NCBI taxonomy): domain Eukaryota; kingdom Metazoa; phylum Arthropoda; class Malacostraca; order Amphipoda; family Hyalidae; genus Parhyale; species Parhyale hawaiensis. Next base: position 4,188,352 of record LQNS02278182.1, read on the forward strand.
TACTCAACAAACGAACAACAATTACAGCAAAAAATCATTAGCGCTGTATTACGAGTATCCAAATGCCCTCAATTAAAAAATTAGCATGCGTGTGTCTCTCTAACAGGCAGACAAATATCTCCTTGGGGCTCTCATTACTTTGCAGCGGCGTGCAAATATCAGCAACGCTTTTATGCAGAATATGGGCGAAAAATGGGCACTTTTGTCTTGTTAATGAGAACACATTGCGCGGGACACGTCATTACTGGAAGCCCATCTGCCGTAGAGTGCACGCATTTTGCCCCAATATTGATCGGAGATGTAAACAAATGGAGCTGTATTGGATATTGCTTAGCGTGGCCCTAATTTATGATAGAGTTTCAAAATGCCTGTATCATGTCCCTCATTTGCGATGTCTTTATGCTTGTTTCAAATCGTCCTCACAGAGACAACAAACAAACGTGTCCATTATTTGAATTATGCTCTACTGCACATGTTTGTTATATCAAATAAACTGTTCTCTGTGTTCAGAAAAATCGCTGAGCGCGTCTCTAAATTGGGATATATTTATATCTATTTCACACTCTTAGGTTATTGTTTAATTATTGTGACCATAGTTTTTACTATTTTAAGCTGTTTTACACTGGCTTCAGATACAAGAATGTTGACATCCGCCAAGGAGGTTATGTTTTCGTCGGCTTTGTCTCTCTGTCTGTCTGTTATTGTGCCTGTCATCAAGATAACTCAAAAAGTTGTGGACCGATTATAATGAAATTCACAGTGGATTGTTAGGTATTAGCAGGAACAGATTATTAACTTTTAGTAAAGATCTGTCCATCCGTTTGTGTGTTTGTCTGTCTGCCTATTTTTTGTTAGTGCCCTAACTTAAAAAGTACAGGACGGATTTTCATGAAATTAAATAAGTTGTTGGGTTTATTACAGAGAGTAAATGATCAAATTTTTGTGATGATCTGTTAGTTCGTTCGTTTGATTGTCGCTGTGTTTGATTTTATATTTGTTAGCGCAATAACTCAAGAAATCATCGATGGATCTTTATGAAATTTTCAGGAATTGTTAGTAATGTTGAAAGACATGATTGATCCAATTTCGGTGATGGTCGGTTGGTCCGTTTGTGTGTTTGACTTCTGTTTGTTAAAATGTTTGTTAGCAGCACTACTCAAAAAGTTATGAACAGATCTCCAAGAAAATTACGGACACTATTAACATTATCAAAAAGCACAAGTGGTGAGGTTTTGCTGTTGATATAAAGAAAATCATGGTTTCAGAGCCGATTTGAAATTTTCGTAACCTCTGCCTTGCTTGGCGGAGGTATGCACTCTCAGAGTGCTCTAGTCTTTATTGTGACCTTGCTTTCTGATAGCTTCGCAGCTGTTACGATAGACAGAATTACGGGCTCAATTACCTCCACTGCAAGATTTTTGTACATGTTTTGAAAACGGCGAAGTAAAATAATAATAATAAAAAATAATAATCCATCACTAATGCGGCGTGCCATTTACGTTCTCTTTCTTCGTTAACGGGGTGTGAATGATAAAAAAAAACCTTGGAACATGTAGCAGCCCAAGGAAATTAACTACGACAGTCTGAAATTTTATATAAATCATTCAAAGAGTATTCAGAGACTATAAGTACTAACTCTAAAATTTGTTAAGTAGCAAAATGTAGCGAATACATACGAAAAATTTAATTACTATAACCAGATACTTGCGTCCGGTGCTACATTCAACAAAATGATTTTGTCAGCACCAAAAACTAGCAACGACTTTAGAGCAATTTCCACAAACTTCAAGTACAACTTTCAAATACTTCAGGCTCTAAATATATATGAAATTTAGGCACGACAATCGCAATACTTAATCAGCACATCCGGAAAACTTTGTTATAATCAAAATCCAAAACTGACATAAGACTTTTGTGAAACTTAGTCGTGGCGTCCAGAAACACCAGCCTTAATCAAAATCAAGAAACCTAACGTGAGGCATCTATGAAAATTAATGTAGACACTATATCCAGAATATTTCTCTCAGACTTAGCAATATTATTATTATTATATTTCTGTTTAACCACCGTAGTCTCAGGCTTAACATCCAGAAAACTTAGGCATGATATCTAAACTTACATTAATTTTGCATCAACTAGGTCTATTCATCTTTCCATTTCACGGTACAGGGTCGAGTCTTGATATGCTGTACCATGTGAATTCTCATACAGCACATTGCCAGTCAGTTGATGTAATGGAAGCTGATGCCGTGGCAGATGTATTGACCGTATAATTAAAGCGAGATAATTATTATTAGTTCTGTCTTAATAATTATACATTTGGTTTCAGCTCCACATATTTCGCATTGGAGACCGTAGTTGCTTCAGCCAGTTAATTTGAAATCGGAAGTTCATTACTTTGGCATTTATTTGAACATTCGAATGAGTTTATGCTTCTCTTGGCACTGAATTTTCTTACATAGAAACCGGAAACAAAATAATGTAGGTAGTTTTGAGAGAGATGATCTCTCATACTAACTTAAAATTACAGTTATGACAAATCATGTTAATTACTAAAATAGCAACATCGATAATACTGTTGAAGTTGGAAATGAGAAGGCAAGATACAAAAAATAGCCCTACTCATCACCTTTGCATATTTCGTGAATGATACTTATGAAGCTTATTCGGCAGCAACAGCTCGTTGTAGGGAAACGTAAGTGGTGCTGCAGGGGTGACAACATAGAGGTCTACTCGTGCGTCTGCACCATGCGAGCAATGTCTGCTTGGTGTGTGTCTTTCAGACTCTTGTGCTATGAGGTTGTGGCACACTTCGGGCAGTAGCTTTTCGTGATGAGTTTTGATATTTCATTTAATCACAAGCGGGCGCTTGCCATCTCGGAATAAGTAAGTTAAAACCAGGCCGCCGTGGCTTATGGTTCTTGGACCCGTCCGGCTACTAGCACGGTGGACGGGTACTAGACATGTTACCCTAACGTAAGTTGCAAATGAATTCGGTATTGAAAGACTTACGATAGAAAGACTTTGCTCAAGAGCTTGTCCGGTTCACCACATATGATAGTCCGCTGGTATTTTTATAGTTTGTCGTCTTCATGGTGTTTTTTAATCCTTTGGAACAGCTAATTTAGAGCAACCTGAAAGAGGAAGTATATAATTTCTAATATCTACTATTATTATTATCTACTATTATCTACTAATTATTATTATTATTAAATCACACCAGACTGGCGACGTAGGAACGGAGAAACTCCATGAGGTTAACAAACCCCCACGCAACCAGCCCAGTGGGTGGAGAAAACAAAAGAATGAAAAAAAAGAAGATCCGAGATCACAGAATAGCTCTGTGTACAGATCGTTTNGCAAAAACAAACCGTAGAATAGTCCGTGAAAGGCGTCCTTCTTTCACTTTGCTCACGTTCATTTGAGAGGTGGCAAAACCGATCAAGATCGGTTGAATTGTGTATAAAACAAATTAATTACCAATATTCTTATACATGTAGCCACGTACCTATTGTAGCTTGCTTAGGTTATTTTCTTTCGCCTAACTGCTCAACAAACGAACAACAATTACAGCAAAAAATCATTAGCGCTGTATTACGAGTATCCAAATGCCCTCAATTAAAAAATTAGCATGAGTGTGTCAATCTAACAGGCAGACAAATATTTCCTTGGGGCTCTCATTACTTTGCAGCGGCGTGCAAATATCAGCAACGCTTTTATGCAGAATATGGGCGAAAAATGGGCACTTCTGTCTTGTTAATGAGAGCACATTGCGCGGGACACGTCATTACTGGAAGCCCATCTGCCATAGAGTGCACGCATTTTGCCCCAATATTGATCGGAGATGTAAACAAATGGAGCTGTATTGGATATTGCTTAGCGTGGCCCTAATTTATGATAGAGTTTCAAAATGCCTGCATCATGTCCCTCATTTGCGATGTCTTTATGCTTGTTTCAAATCGTACTCACAGAGACAACAAACAAACGTGTCCATTATTTGAATTATGCTCTACTGCACATGTTTGTTATATCAAATAAACTGTTCTCTGTGTACAGGAAAATCGCTGAGCGCGTCTCTAAATTGGGATATATTTATATCTATTTCACACTCTTAGTTTATTGTTTAATTATTGTGACCATAATTTTTAGTATTTTAAGTTTATTTACACTGGCTTCAAATATAAGAATGTGTACCTCGGCCAAGGAGGTTATGTTTTCATCGACTTTGTCTCTCTGTCTGTCTGTTATTCTGTCTGTCATCAAGATAACTCAAAAAGTTATGGACTGATTATGACGAAATTGACAGAGATTGTTAGGTATGTTAGAAAGAATATATGATTAACGTTTGGTGAAGATCTGTCAATCCGTTTGTTTGTTTGTTTGTTTGTTTGTTTGTTTGTTTGACTGCTTCTTTTTTGTTAGTACCCTAGCTTAAAAAGTAAAGGACGGATTTTCATGAAAAAACATGAGTTGTTGGGTTTATTACAGAGAGTAAATGATCAAATTTTTGTGATGATATGTTAGTTTGTTCGTTTGTTTGTCGCTGTGTTTGATTTTATTGGTTAGCGCAAAACCTTAAAAATTATTGATGGATGTTTATGAAGTTTTCAGAAATTGTTAGTCATGTTAAAAGACATAATTGATTAAATGTTGGCGATGATCGGTAGGCCCGTTTGTGTGTTTGACTTATGTTTGTTAAAATGTTTGTTAGCCCAGTAATTCAAAAATTATCCATGGATCTTTATGAAAATTTCAAGAATTGTTAGTCATGTTGAAAGACATAATTGATCAAATTTTTGTGATGATCGGTTGGTCCGTTTCTGTGTTTGACTTATGTTTGTTAAAATGTTTGTTAGCAGCATTACTGAAAAAGTTAAGGATCTCCAAGAAAATTACAGACACTATTAACATTATCAAAAGACACAAGTGATCAGGTTTTGCTGTTGATATAAAGAAAATCCTGGTTTCAGAGCCGCTTTGAATTTTTCGTTACCGCTGCCTTGCTTGGCGGAGGTATGCACTCTCAGAGTGCTCTAGTCTTTATTGTGACCTTGCTTTCTAATCGCTTCGCAGCTGTTACGATAGACAGAATTACGGGCTCAAATACCTCCACTGCAAGATTTTTATGTATGTTTTGAAAACGGCGAAGCCAAATAATAATAATAAAAAATAATCATCCATCACTAATGCGGTGTGCCATTTACGTTCTCTTTCTTCGTTAGCGAGGTGTGAATGATAAAAAAAACATTGGAACATATAGCAGCCCAAGGAAATTAACTACGACAGTCTGAAATTTTCTAAAAATTATTTTGTCTACACCAAAAACTAGCTACGACTTTAGAACAATTGCCACAAACCTCAAGTACAACTTTCAAATAATTCAGGTTTTAAATTTATATAAAATTTAGGCACGACAATCACAATATTTAATCAGCACATCCGGAAAATGTTGTTTTAATCAAAATCCAAAACTGACATAAGACTTTTGGGAAACTAAGTCGTCGCGTCCAGATAATTAGCTTTAATCAACATCAAGAAACCTGACGTGAAGCATCAATAAAAATTAATGTAGACGCGACATCCAGAATATTTCTCTCAGGCTTCACATTATTATTATTATAATTTTGTTTAGCCACCGTAGTCTCAGGCTCAACATCCAGAAAGCTTAGGCATGATATCCAAACTTACATTTGTATCAACTGGGTGTATTCATCTTCCACTTCACGCTACAGGGTCGAGTCTTGATATGCTGCACCTTGTGAATTCTCATACAGCATATTGCCAGTCCGTTGATGTAATGGAATCTGTTGTCGTGGCAGATGTATTGACTGTTTAATTAAAGCGAGATAATTATTATGAGTTCTGTCTTAATAATTATACATCGGTTTCAGCTCCGCATAGTCCGCATTGGAGACCGTAATTGCTTAAGCCAGTTTAAATTGATATCGGAAGTTCATTACTTCGCCATTTATTTAAACATGCGAATGAATTTATGCTTCTCTTGGCACTGAATTTTCTTACATCGAAGCTGGAAACAAATAATGTAGGTAGTACTGAGAGAGATCCTCTCTCATAATAACTTAAAACTACAATTATGAACAGCCATGTTAATTACTAAAATAGCAACATCGATCATATCGTTGAAGGTGAACCTGAAAAGATAAGGTACAAGAAAATAGCCCAACTCCTAACCTTTGCATATTTCGTCAATGATACTTAAGAAGCTTATTCAGCAGCAACAGCTCGTTATAGGGAAACGTAAGTGGTGCTCCATGCGTGACAACATAGAGGTCTACTCGTGCGTCTGCACCATGCGAGCAATGTCTGCTTGGTGTGTGTGTTTCAGACTCTTGTACTATGAGGTTGTAGTACACTTCGGGCAGTAGCTTTTCGTGATGACTTTTGATATTTCATTTAATCACAAGCGGGCGCTTGCCATCTCGGCATAAGTATGTTAAAACCAGGCCGCCGTTGCTTATGGTTCTTGGACCCGTCCGGCTACTATAGCACGGTGGACGGGTACTAGACATGTTACCCTAACGTAAGTTGCAAATGAATTCGGAATTGAAAGACTTACGATAGAAAGACTTTGGTCAAGAGCTTGTCCGGTTCACCACATATGTTAGTCCGATGGAATTTTTTATAGTTTGTCCTTTTCATGGTGTTTTTTTTATCCTTTGGAACAGCTAATTTAGAGCAACCTGAAAGAGGAAGTATATTATTTCTAATATCTACTATTATTATTATCTACTATTATCTACTATATTACTGTTATTACTATTATTATTACAGCCCGTAGTAGCGAATTGAAAGCGGGGATGTATAGGCAGCAGTACCGTCTGTGTTTCCGCAGTGTCTGGTTCAGAACGTCAGTCAAAATGTACTCTAGGAGGGGAGGAGGGAGGATCTTAATTTGGTGTCTTGTGCACACATACTGTATAATATGTTAAGTATGCTGTGGGCCATAGGTGCCCGTGAAGAGTTTTCTTGTTAGCATAATAAAGTATCGTTTTATAAGTTATTTTACAAGTTCATTGCATCTTAGCATCAATGCAATCGTGAATATTCAAGAAAACCTAACGTCATCATCAACGTCTTTATTTGAGTCCCTTAAAGTTAGAGTATGCGAAACAAAAGCCTGCAGTAAAACTCTTATTCTTGTCAGAAACTTAAGGTGTTATTATAGGGCAGTTATGGATAAAGAAAAGAGATAACGATAAAGGAAGAATATCACGCAGGCGCAATAACAGCACATTATTTTTCAGCAGAGCTTATAAGCTCTTTACAGAAGCGTACGCTCCTCAGCCCTGACAAAATTTGCATAAACTTGTTGCGCGCGTCACAGAAAAATGCAATTAATTTTGCAAAACAGTAAATTTTAAAACACTGGAACTTATTTTAGCAGCTGGTTCCAAACTTCATCATCTGTGACTAAATGGGTTTAAAGAATGTTTCAATAGTATTGGGAGAACAAACACTGAGTTTGAAAAAGTCTCTCCGTTGCTTGCATTTCTGCTATGTGTCGTGTCATTAGGTAAAGACATGCATACAGTAAAGAGGAAGAGAAAAATACATACATATATTCAACACACTTCAGATGAGCTCTATCATTATAGGCCTAATCGTTTCTGACCCAAGACCTTCTGTGCCATCTCATAGTGTTTTTGACAGTCAGTGTGACACCAGATAATTTGATTGCCTCACTCGTTTTTCAGGCCTGTCATATAGAGTGTCTCGAACTCTCTGCAATCGGCGGAATCCCAGATGATCTGCTGAGACCACATGTTCTCACAAGCAGCGTCTTTCAGCCCATTATAAATTTGTCTCTCCTTAATCACTTGAATCCCAGATGATCTTCTCTCACACCCAGCACCTCTCAGTACTGTCCAAGTGTGTCTCTCCATAATCACTTGAATCCCAGATGATCTTCTCTCACACCCAGCACCTCTCAATACTGTCCAAATGTGTTCCTCCATAATCAGCATGATCCCAACCCATCCGTGTCCCAAGCTCCACATCCTTCAGCAAAAGATGTTCACTTCACTCCCTAGCAGTTCCAGTCTTTGCTCGTCGATAGTAATCAGCGTGATTTCGCCTGATTCCAGTCGAGTCGAAGGTCATTGTCCTCGTTGCCTGAGAAAAACAAGTTCTCAGCCGAAAAGTTTAGCTGGTTTGCCCAGAAAATTACTCGATAAATCTTGCGAGCAGAACTTCCCCTCATCTTCCATGAACTCATCCCTAAATTATTTCAATGAGACATGAAGTAAAAAGTTTTAACTTTGCGTCAAAAAGTCAGAACTTGTGATTAAAAGTTTACGTAGCTCACTTGGGTGATGCTGACATTATATCCGCGCAGGCATTTACAAAGGGAGGATTTACGCTAGACTTGCTTCAGGTAATGTGATGTCTTTTGATAATAGAAATACTCTGTTTTTTTTTTTTTGTCCTGTGTTAACTAAAGTGAGAATCTGATGTTCCTTCGGTGATGGTACATTTCAGAAATTATTCATCAATTATGAAATGCAAATACTAAGGCATTGTAATGACCGTCAATATGTTACTAATACTGGAGGCAGATGCTACAAATATATCTTATCCTTACCAATGCAAGTTATAGTTTTCACCACACTTCTAATTGCACAGAAAAACGGGCTAACTTAATATGACAGCTTCAATATCATCTTTTCAAAGAAACTCTTACTGATCAAGGAATTTCTATGTTTACACGTTTTCAGTTCATAAAATGGGTAATGCAAAATTTCGTTTGTGAGCAACGTCGAGGCTTTCCAAAAGCCAAAATAAAGCCTACGTGTAGCATTGTACATTCTCGCCTACTATGGAATCTTACTCGACGGTACCGTCTACCTGATACGCTCTACCTGATACAGAAAGACAAGTATCATGTCAACCAGAAGCTTGTGTAATAATTCCAAGCGAATATTGTTAACTGCACAAATACTGCTCCTTTCTCCTATACTAAAGTTTCCTCAACACGGCTGCTGCGGGAAGTGCAGTTTACCAGCGTATCGCATGACAACATCCATCCTTTGAACTTCCAATACGATGCAATAAACGAGAGGAAGTTGCGTGGCAAAGATAAACAAATTGCCAAAGTTCGTGGTCCATCAGTTGGAATGTTGGAGCGGGAACGAAATGAGGAGATCTCCGCCAGGAGTAATCAAATACCAAACGTTAATATCAGTAATTGGATAATGGAGAAATATGTGCCTCAAGGACAGTGTCTGAGAGGGGCGTCAGGAAACAAAGGTGTGTGGGAGCTATGCTATCGGTTCTGGAATATATGACCAATACAAACACATATTGCAAGAAAGATTTATTGTCGACTGAATTTGAGCAGAATTTTCTGGCTGTAAAAACTTGTCCTGTCAGGAACAAAACAGGTATGAGTGAGATAGCAAAACAGTAAGTCGTAACCGTCAGGAAACGAAGTTGTTATTGTATAGTTGTACTCTTGGCTAGATGAATGTCATAAATCTTGCAGTATTTTCCTGTACTGATTTTGGAATGTATTTTCTTAACGCAAGAAGTTGTTCTGTCGAATGGATTAACGGTCGAGAAACAAATTTGTAGTGGAGTTGCTTGGTCTTGAGATAGACGAAAGTACCATATAAATATTGCAACATATATTCACTGACGATTACTCTCGACTTAAATTAGATAGTACATAATTTTTAAGTGAGAAGAGTCGTTCTTCCGAAAGGAACTATTGAAACGGGATGGGGGTGGAGGGCTGTCAGGACTGTTAAGCCCGGTGCCCTCGTACAACAACTTTTGTTGGCGCCAGCAGTATAGACCCAACTCAACTAATCCGACTGCGTAGTCGTGAACGTGACTTCAGCACGTCTGTAAACATCGTTCGGTACGTAATTCTTGAACTTTCAATTTTCGTGGACCTAAACCGCTCTTAATTAGGAAAGACAGTTGAAAGTTTGCCACATAGCGCTTGCTGCAGTGTAACAATTCCACCAGTGGCTGCGATTTTCAACAATTTTTTACAGTTAAAATTTGTTTGTTGAAGCTGAAGCCGTGCCGTGGTTACGTAAACGGATTAGCTGAGTTGCCCCTATAGGCTGCTAGTGGCAATGAAAGTTGTTACGTGGGCACCGGGCTTCAGGTAATAGAAGGGATGGGCCACCTTAGTTCTGGCTGCTTTTCCACTACAGTAGAGGCTTCATTCTCCGTTCACCTCAAATGCAATTCATATTACTGAGTGAGAGAAACCATTCTATCGTAAATAAACCAATGGGTGCCGTAAAGCTCTCAGGATAGTCGGGGGGCAGAATCGATGAGGTAACTTGGTTATTGAATCGATTACAGTCACAGATACTAGAGACGGTATACTTATAATCTCCTGTATACTTGAGTAAAACTTTAGGAGCGAGAAGATATCTCAACTTAAATCGAAGAAGAGGAAGAAACTACGAACATAAAATTCATGCCCGCGATGACCGGAATTTTACTGTGTATTGAATAAACGATGGATTATATACACTTCAGTGGGACCCATTCTCAGCTCAACGTGAATGTTATATGCACTATTGATTATTTACGTATGAATCGCGTCTGTGAATCAACAGCAAAGGTGGAAAACTTATCAAGAATTTTGCATTAAATTGAATTGACATCTTCATTAACAATTAGATTCAGCCTCCATTGGATGCCAGTAACCAAAAACAAAGCTGCAAAGTGAAATTAATGGATGTCATATCGATCCTCAGCGAACAAAAAAAAACTGTAGGCGTCAATGAAAATACAGTCCGTTTGTTCCCTACGGCAAGGAAGCGGCAGCCTCCGTGTCATCCAGCTGCCACGTGAGCGGCGTTGTGGCAAAGCAAAAAAAAAAAAAAAATTACCAAACTTGAAAAGTTGGCTTTGCAAACATGGCGGTGGTGGTGTCGCCCAGCAACAGCCCTGCTTCTTCAAAGCTTTGAAATGAAAATACCGACCTTCATAAAGGAGACTCGGCTTCTGAAATTCTTCCTCGTCATCAACTGAGAAAAAGAGAGAAAATTTGGCAAAATTTTGGACTCAAAAATCACAAACGACAGGCATTCTTTTGGGCTTGCTATGCAGGAAGGAGCAAGTTCGAGAACTGATGGTAAGGTTAATATTCGGTTGCAAAGAGGAGAGGAGGAAGATTAACCGTTAATCAGTAAGGTCGTCTACGGTCAGGTGACCCTGTCCCTGTCGTCTCCACCCACCGATATCAGTCCATTCATAACTGCTTCGCTGCTTATCGCACTTTATGAATGTAATTAGCATGTTTTGACATTATTTCACATCATTTTACAGAACCCCCCTTGGTACTGACCTTTTGTATTGTATACTGCATTGCAATCAATGTTGGCAAGTCCTATCTGATACGCTTGAATGCACTCTTGTATATCCAGATGCTGATATCACTTTTTTACTCTCTGAATTGCTACCGATGGCTCCTCAAGATATCGTTGACACTTTCTGTTCCAAATCCCAGCGCTCTTTTTCTTTACCTAACTCAGACGCCAACCCAGTCTGTCAAGCCAAGTATAGCTATAAACTTCAATTTTTCTTGAGACAAATGTATACGAGGATTATAATAATAACATCTTGATCTGCATAAAGAAACCTTGATGCGGCATAGGTTCAATAACAATTGCTTGCTTAATTAACACTGTAACTCTTCAGGGCCTCAACTAAGCATCACTTCTCATAGTTATAGCATATTTGCAACGTTCACAAATGTATATCGTAAGCACATGAAAACTATATTTTGGTCCCGCTTCAAATAGCGCTATTTCTAGTAAAATTGATTCTTGGGGGATATTAAGCCGTGAAGCTGTACGACGTTTGCGATCCAATACTATTATTTTTTAACAAGAGAATTGTTACACTGAATTAACCAATAATTAATAATAATAATAATAATTCCACGATCACAAATGCCCGTTGCTAATCTAGATTACTGTCGCCCGGAGCAAGGCAGCATTTACAATATCAATAAGATAACGATTGTGTTTTGTTGTTAAAGTAATCAACAAATTGTCTGCTTAAAGCTGATGAGTGACGGCCTAACAAGACTTGGCGAGAGGACTTCATGCAAGGACTCTTCGCTAATCTGAAGTAGACGACGTCCTAAAAGACCTTTTATGCTCAAAGCTTTTAGGAGAGAACATCAAACAGCTTTTACTTAACTCTGTACACTTCTCCTTTGTCTGGGCAAAAAAAAACATTAAAAAGAGAGCAAGACAGTCTATACCGAGTCCTGAAACGCGTGCAGCAAGTAACAAGTTTTAACACAGCTTCCAAGAAGAGGCTCGGGCTGAGAACGAAATTTTTTGTAGCTACTTCTTTGAAGCAGAGTGGAACAACGAAACACACGAGCAATGGATAAATTTGTGTATAGAAGTATTACACAATAGCTTCATGAGTCACCAAGCGAAAAATAGTTTAGCAACAACACACATTGTTTTTTCACTTTATATTTTGATTTTGGCGATATTCCCTCGTAGCACAATTCAGTACAACAAAAAAAAAAATGAAGCCAACTTGTCTCTCACAAATTCGGTTAAAAATCTATTATACATCATACAATTGCTTCATGGTTCTCAACACAAAAAAATAGTTTGGCTGCAAATACAGATTTCTTAAATAGTAAGTTTTAGTGCTTGTAATATCTACTGATAGTAGCTACTATTTCTTCAGTGCAACCACAATAAGAAACAAATTAACCTCGTGTACTGTAAATTCGGTTCCTGACTTGAGATGCAGTTCCAGATCTTACTGTGATACTAGTTTGGTCGATAGTCCCACCATATTAAAATAGTGGACCCGTAGGTGAAAAAATTCACGCAATAATCGATATGTTTGCTTAATAAAGGCCAGTGCGGAATCTTCACTTTCTGACTTGCTTCTTGATTTTCTTCATTGATTCTTTGACGTACTCTCATCCTTAGGTTCTTTCTTCTCCATTCTCTTTTCTCGTGCTTCTTTCATTTTGACAGGCAGAAGTAAAATCTTAAGTAAAGCAATGCAATAAACTTTGATGCAGCTCCAGTCAGCTTATATGCCATGTGAGCCAATCGTAGCCATGATACGCCCAAACTGAAATATCTGCTTCTTGGAAGTGCTGAAATTTTGGCCTATGAAGGGATAACTGCTCCGTCACAGAAAAAAAGCAAGCTAGAAGTAATTGTCTACTGCCTGTGAAAATCATCTCTTCTTGAGTGCTCCGTTGATGATCTACTGAATTTATATGACGTGACATGAAAAGAAAAAAGTTGCAAAATAATACTCAAGAGGCTGCAAAAATCTTTGCTTCGAATTCAAGAAGTTTTTCAAGCTAGAAGTGCATTTAGGTAAAGGGATAAGGATCTCACTTTCGCCATCATCTGCAGCTTGTTCATCGATCTTCATGAAAACGTGACATAATTGCAAAATCTGTAACCTGGCCTATTTTCCATGCCTCGTTTTTCTTAAGAAGCGGACATGAAATAATTAAATAGATACGCGAAACGTTGTATTATATTAGGACTAGTGGACCCGCGCGTGAAACAATTCACGCGATAATCACTATATTTACTTAATATTGGTCGGTGCGGAATCATCTCTTCTTTGACTTGCTTCTTCTTCATCACAAGAAATTTGTGATGACACTTCTTCACTGATTATACTTTCCTTACTAAAATACTTATAGAGGAAAACGCTACGTAAGCCAACTCAAATTATCGCAAGAGATGCCTGCTTTCTTCTGAGCAGTACACTTCAATTCGTCTTCAGCACACTCCTTCCCTCCCCTAGATGACATGCAGAAAATTAACTCTATTAGTAAGCGCTGAAACATCATTGAATTTCATTTCCGCTGCGTATCCAGAATACACAGTGAGATAGTGTCAGCTGAACAAAATTTTCGCGACCAAGAAGTTGGAATAAAGAATTACTACGTCTAAGCACCGGAAAAATCTATTCCTCTACGCTTCGCTGATTTTCTACTAAATGTGTACATCGTAAACCAAAAGAAAATATAATTTCGATGTAGAGAAAAAGTAATGATTATCAGACTCCACGGCAGCAGTAAGAGAACCTGGAAAAGCAAGAACTCCATTCAATATATTACGTAATACTATCGATAAGTACTGAATCCCAAGTTTAGCCTTCTTCTGCAAGATGGTCTAATTATTGCCTACAGAATTCCAGAAGCGAACAGGATCGCCAAAATTTCCAACGTAGCAAGAAATGCCTTCGGATGATAAAGGGATAAGGATATCACTTTAGCCTTGTTCTGCAACCTCGTTATCGATATCCATGGATAAGAATCTTGATTGCGAAATCTGAATCCTGGCCTGTTTTTCACCTATTTCTTTAAGAGTGGACAGGAAATAAATAAATACACGAAGCGTTGTATTACATAAGGATGCCCAGTTTTTCGGCTGGTTGGCTGCTTGCTCGGTCTATTCATCTAGATACGAGGTAAATCTAGGGTAATTAATTCGCTCAATAAGAAAGCCGTTGCTGTGTCAAATTCAATATCTAAGTATTGAAGAACTCTCAAATACCAATTATTAACGGTAGCACTGATACTTAATTTTCTTTTTTTTCCGCAGTGATACTTTTTTGCCTTGAGCTCATGAGCTGCAAAAAGAGTATAATTTGTCAACGAAAGGTATTCCTTGGAGCAGCACAATCATGCATAAAAACTAGGATGAAATGGGTTTCATTGCAATTTTGTCTATCAACATTTCGTCAAGCCTCGGGCTGCTTGTATCTTTATAACTGCTACATTAAGACTGCCTAGCCATGATGTAATGGGTCTTCATGAGAGAAGGGACCGGTAGCATATGTAGCATGAAAACAAGTAATCCATGAACGAAGGAACATAGCACATGAGTAGAAATCGGAGAGAAAATAGAAAGTGCCTACCTACCTTACCTTGAGGGTCTTCGGAAGAAGTCCAGGTGACGTTGTTCACGTCACTCCACGTGTGAGGAGTCACTCTGCTGGGTGTCTTTTGTGGTGCAGTAGTTAGCGACCAAAGAGAGAGCCAGCAGCGATTATCTCCACAGTGCACGTAACTGCTGACCGCTGGTCTACTGGTGTTCCACTACGTAGTACAACGAAGAGTGTAGGCGATGGTGGAAAATAGGAGATGGATAGGAAGTAAAGTGGGCACCGAAAAAATGGCCTAAAGGCTCATAAAGCTTAGGTAACCTAGATGTGGAGACATCTCTGGAGCGAAATTCTCCATAACATAGAATAGGCGAACATAACTTGAATCCTCTCTACGACCGCTAGGTGGACGAGACATTTCGACAAAAAACAAAAGTTTATTCTAGTCATGTGTTTTTAACCTTACTTGTGAAAAAAAAAAAAGTTATAAGTCAAAACCACAGAATCCAAGTCGCCAGTTATTCTATCAATTAACACTGATAAAACTTATGCCCCTTGAGCTCCTTCACTTTCTCGTTCGTAACCCAAGGGAATTTTGGGCCACTCTAGCAGCTCATTTTTGGTCTCAGCTTCTGGCGCGGCCCAGCATTCTCTTATTAGAGATAAAGCAGTGGCTAGCAATCTAATTGCGCCAAACACCTTTTTCACGACATGACAGACTGGCACTCAGTTCGAAGATTGTCTGCTTGGAAAGGCGGAATTCAAATTTTATGTGCATTGTCTTAAAAATTTAAATACTTTCGTTGTCCAAATTCCTTCCATTGAAAATCTAATATTTCCTTTTTCCAAATCCCCTCTCTTTCTCCCCTCTCTGATGATTTCATTTTTCCTCGGTCCCAAGCCACCCTTTGAAAAACTTGTATTTTCGCGATGCCAAGCCCTTTTAATTCCCTCCAAATATTTTATATTTCTGTGGTTCCAATTATCCCCATCGGAAAATCATAGGCAATTATTCGATGACTATAGGGGCAGATTTAGTAATAACAGATAATCGCCAACGAGTTACCGACTTAATTTGTTCCTCTTCCCTTCAAAAATATTATGTTTTCGTGGGTACATCCCCCATCTAAACTTTGTATTTTTGTGATTTCATTTCCCCTCGCCCCTTAAAGTTTTATATTTTCTAGCTCTGATCCCTCTCCTCTCTGAAAATCAAATTTTTCTGAGGCCCAGTCCCGCTCTGAGATGCTGTATTCCTGGTGGGGGAGGGGGTATTTCTCCCCAGCCCCATCTGAGGCCCAAGAGTCTATCACTTTCATCACTATCACTGCCTTTATATTAATTGAGCGTTAGGCGCTGCAAGGGCCTATCGTCTACAGCCGCAAAGGAATTATTCATAATCTGAGAACTGAACGATTACTGCCCAGCCCTCACCAGAAGCCGAAACTTCGGGGAAAGTACGAGGGAATCCTCAACTTGATTCGTAGTAGTGATTGTTGCGCTTGTTGTCTAACCTCTCAACAAACCGAAATTCCCAATTTCGAACCTCATGTGGACATTCTGTGTCGCAGGGAAAACAATTCAGTTTTTGTGCACTCTACACCCGAAAAGAGTTGCACTCAAAAGCAAACAAGTCATTTGTCTCAACTCCCAGCCTTTTTTCTATCACAATTATAATTTAAACAGTTGTAACTCATCCGTAACTCCTCTTACACCATGCATAATCCAATCAGCACATCAATTAACCCTACCAAACTTTCGTCATAATCATGTTTGTTTTAGTTTGAATGCTACGAAAAAGCCATCCTGTATAGTCTTGCATACTTTACCTCTGTACTGTAAGACGAGCTCACTCAAGAATGACCGTGTAATCCTTCTTTTGCACAGGAATAGCATTGGTCGAAATGTTGTTTATGAGCCAGCGTAGGTCTCTGTATAGTTTTCTCTTTTTCTGAGAGATCCTGAGAATGGAAGACGAACGTTATATCCTTTTACTAATCATTCGCTGTCAATAACAATGATTGACTGCAAAATGCATATCTTCCTAAATAAATCATAAACGAGTAATACCGATGTCGTGAATAGATATGTAAGGACATATCAACATGAATCAACTTCTCCAAAACTTCTATCTTGCAGGGACTTCATCGGAATATTATTCCCTTGAAACATGGTAGGGAAATCAAGCATTTGCACAGCCGGTGCCACAATAAATTGCCTTCCGATTGGGAACCAATATTTTTGGGGTAATCTCACGCCACATACTGCAAGTCCACAGATTTGGCAATAACGGAATCACAACACAAACTGAGGGGCGTTAATTTGCGGTGCTGTCCCAATGTGGCATTTTGCGCTTCCAATGTCGGGCACATCATCCCGGAAGGATCATTGGGGACCAGCGTCACATCATTCGTCATCCCGCACCATTGCTCGCCCTGCAAATAAAATTCTCCCAGCTTACGGTGCGTTGGTTTGAGCAATTTTTTTATGGGAGACAATTGAAATTTAGATGCAATTGTCAACGGAAAAGCTGTTCTACCTCTAAATTTGGGGGGACAAAAATGTGGTAATGATGGAAAGTCATTACGGTAATAGTTGTGGCGGGATTACCTGCTGATCCAATCGCTCTCGGACTCCAAATCTCCGAGAATAAATGCAATGAAAGCGCAGGGCGTAACTTCAGATGATATTGTGCGGAAAATAGACTCACTTTGCGTTGAAAGAAGCAGATATTTTTTAATCCTTCTTTGGACTTAGGTATGTCGACAGATGGAGCATTTTTGCTGTGATTTCAAATGGAAAATTACGTTTCCAATTTTTTCAACAATTTCGATATTCGGGCGAGGATTCCATTCCGAAGACTAATAATGATGCATTCGGCTCCTTCATTGTTTATTGTTCTCTTTTTGTAAGCATATCCGGCAAAGTTAAACTCAACATGCTAAAGAAGGCTAGTCTTTTTTTTTCATAAACAATCTCACCGAAGTACCTATATAAACCGGAATTTTGCTCTTCGAATACAAACTGTGTTTCTATACATGGTGTACATATTGGCCTCCAATAATAAGACATTTTGCACGAATTCAAACTTTCAACAGCGATTCACGCTTGTTAACCAAATGGAAAACATATAGTGTGATGTGGTCTAACAGAAACCACACTTTTTGAGGATGAACGTTTGAACGAGGCCAAGTTGTAAATACACAATCAAATTGTAACAGAGGCTTGAACAGCTAAGACGCATGCTGTAAATTATTGCTTCAACATATGGAAAGTGCCCAGAAATATCACGATATTAGTCTCATATAGTTATCCACTTTCAGCATAACACAACTAATTTATGTCATACATTCCGTTCTAACGAGGAGTATACGTATAAAGCGTTTCGTGGTCGGCATTCCTGCAAGAAATTCATACATCTAAAAAACGAAAATATGTTTCAGTTGACATACTTATTACAGAGTAGAAAAATATTATTTTGTGTATTTTTTGTTACAGTAAATAGCACGCTGGGGTCCCAGACGACAGTTGAGTCGAAGTTAACTGAGACACATATAATTATCATATCACAGTAGACCGCAATAAACAGAGTTGTGAAAGAAACGTATCATTTGTATCTTATATGATATATTTGTGCGTATAAATATATACCATACATAAATAAAAATACATTACTATACTTAGAAATGTCGAAGTGGGAAATATCGTAGTATTTTAGGTAAAATATTTCCGTGTGGACGTGCTGAATATGTCTGTATCAGGATCTTTGATCATTCTTTCCACTACAGCAGGAGAGTCGGAAGAGTACTTGTGGCTGTAACCCCGAAACTACACACACCTTAAGAGATTCCACCTTTCAGTATTCTACTATTCAGTATTTCACCATTCAGTATTTCACCATTCATTGCTCTAGCATTCAGTATTCCACCATTCAGCATTACGCTATTCATTATTTCACAGTCAATTATTCGCCCATTCAGTATAACACCAACAGTATTTCACCATTCATTATTCTACCGTACAGTATTCCATCATTTGGTATTCCACCATCCACTATTCCACCATTCGATGTTTAACCATTAAGTATTCCACCATTCAGTATTAAGCCATTCATTGTTCGACAATTTAATGTTTCACCATTCAGGGTTTCTCCTTTTCCCTATATAACATATATCGTTACGGCCTAAAAGATGGCCAAGAATATTTATATACGGCCTGTTAAGTGGCCGGCGTCTCGATAGAGGTACCAGAAATCCTGGCCACCTAACGGCCTTATGACTTCAAATAGTGAAAAAAAAACACTATAAATACCGTGGATTTATGCAAATTTGATCTCATTTTGAAGGAAAATTAGTCTACGTTGCAACGTCCGCCCACTTTTCGATAGTAAAACGACAATTTTTTTTTTTTTTGTGCTGCCACCATCCACCCCGACCATCCACGCTAGCCATCCACCCTAGTACCAGCCCCCTTACAATGAGCTTTTACCCCGCCAACCTTGTAGGTTAGGTAATCCAGGACTGGTTCCGCTAATGAAATATGAAGTTTAAGACAAAGTGATCCCGTATATATACCTACAATACTTAGGATTTTAGCAGAACCAGTCCTTGATTCAATACTCCACCATTCAGTATGTATGTTACCCGACTTGACTATAAAGGTATCTTTGCCTCGCCCACATTGCATAGTGGTAATACTATTATTGTGACGATAAGTGGAGAGCTAAACAGATTAATATACAAGTAGACAAATAAATATATAACACACATTACAGACAAATGAGCAACGGCCTATGGTCTACACTTTAAAGTTTGTTACTGCACACTGACGTCAAAAATTGCATGTTTGTCGCACTGAAAAATGTATGATGCAGATGCCACTTACTGTTAAGAATATTTTCCCAAATAAGAAAAACTTTCTAAGTTATTACGGTGAGAAGGGAAACTTTTGCATACCGGGCTTTGCAAAAGTCCTGACCTCTTCTTGTATTTTCAAAGTGTGACACTCATTTCAAAGGCTTGATGAAATTTATTGACAATGACTCATTCCTAAACTATTTCAGATAATATAATAACTGGTAACAGTGCTCATTTTTATACATTGTTGGTAATGGGAATAAAAAGGATGAAGATAGCAGCTCTCCTTCGCGCCGGTCACCAGATGGCGACATTGTTAGGTTGCAAAATGTCAGTTTATCAAAGGTGAAACGCGTCGTTTGAAAATGATTCGAAACTCAAATGATTGAATTTGCGAAGAAGAAGATGTCTGTGTAATCCGCATCAAAAGTTGTAGAGAGTGAAGATGGAAATAGCTTAAAGCGTCAGAAAAGACCGCTGCTAACTGCTGACATCCGGCCTCTGTGATGATGCTAGGCGTTGTGGTCTCCAATGGAGAGAAGATGCCTCTAGTGTGGTTCAAGGGCGGTTACAGGTTGACAGGGGCTGAATACAGTGTTATCATGGCCACAAAAGTTCTTCCTTGGATCAGAAAAATCGTCAGAGATTAATTGTTTCAGCAAAATGGTGCACCAGCGCACACGTCGAAAACCGCCCAAAACTAGATAAGCCAAAATATAACTTTCTGCCCCAAAGACTTCTGGTTCCACAGTCGCCTGATGTCAATCCTCTGGACTACAGCGTGTGGCCGCATATTGAGAGTAAAGCATGCAAAGATCGCCACAACAATATTGAGGAGCTGAGAGCCTCTGTGAACCGCACTTGGGCCCAGATGAGGATGGACTACGTCCGTAATGTGTGTAAGGACTTCCGATCACGATTAGGGCGTGTCATTGCTGCCAATGGAGGTCCTATTGAATAGTAATATTGTTTAGATCATAATAAACTAATACATCACAAATCTTGTTTGATTTCATTATAAACAAAGCTTTTACAAACTTGGGATGGCAAATTATTAAAACAAGTCAGGACTTCTGCAAAGCCCGGTATAAAATATATAAACCAATAAACACACGACGGTGTTTATTATATTATATTGTTGGTCGCTTGCTTGCTCCCTGGCTCCTTGCTTGGTTGCTCCAATGTTGGTCCATCTCACCGTCACGCTCTATGGGAATAAGATAGGCATAAATTCAAGGACGTGGCGATCCAATGAATGGGAATAAGGTAGTAAGAAATTTAAGGGCGTAGCGATCCGAAGAATGGGAGTAAGGTAGTTGGAAATTTGAGGGCCCTGGCTCTGGATTTTTGGCCTCTGGATCCCGATCTCTATATCCTGGGCTCTGAATCCTCGGCTCTGGATCCCCGGCAGTTGGAGCAGTTAGAGAAGCTCAGTCTCACTCCTCAGTCGTGGAGTTTTAGTTCCTTTCGTGCATAATCCATTCCGCTTATGATATCAGTAGCTGAATCATATCGTTGCAGTTCAGTCTTCACTCTGAGCGGACGCCTTTTTATGTTGAATTTGCATCGCAGCCAAATTTCAACGCTTGAGGTTCAACAATCAGTTGGTATCCACGATACGGTGAGCCCTGGATATTTCTGGAGCATTATTTTGACTGATCTATATTTTCTTAGGGTAGCTTAACGTTTGGCCAATTCCAAGCTGATATTCACGCCTTATTTTGCAGGGGGGATATTTTGCTCTCGCAAAACTCATGGCTGTACAACTTGCGTTTCACTAATGGAAGATCAGGCCTGCAGGCATGAGACCTATAATACAGCAAAACCTATACTGAGAACCGAACAATAAAAACCTCAATCACAAAATTTTTGCCGTCTTTTTTGACGGCTGGGCCCTCTTGTTGTTAACATAAAAAATGGAAAGAAAACTAATGTAGAACATATAAAGTATAGCATATATGTCATTCTGTCACCCTCTTTCCTTGCTTCTATTGCTGCAGGTCCGTCACTCCTTGAGGTGGGGGGGAGCGAGGGCGGAACCTCCCACCTTGAGAACCACCACCATTAACCCTTAGCATCTGACAAAGGCACCATTGCCAAGAATGTGCCAATTAATACAAGAATTTATTGCCCTGCTCATCAGTGCTTGCATAGGCTCGCAAGGTGACGATGCCCTTCGTTAATCTTGAGTAAATACAAGCCTGACAATAATTTATATGCTTTGTTATTCTAACACGACCTCGTTCCAAAGACCAGGCGATGTATTTGCCCGATGAACGGGCTGCTTTATCGGATTCAGCTGAAGGAATTATTTTGGGCTATCGTTGTAGTGTTTTTTTTAATAAAAAAGTATCTCACTGCTATGTTAATATCACGCATTAGCGTTAATCCTTTACCAACGCTAAAAAAAAATGTTGTCACGTCGTAGTGGAACAAGGCAATGAATATGAGGCTTAATCTAAGATTCTATTAGACTGGAAATTAAGTTCTTGCCGGTTTTCAACATTGTTGACTGTATTGTATTCTGCAATTAAGGAATCAATCAGTTTTTTCAAAAATTATATTTGCAAAACATTTGTAATTTATGTTTCTTATTTTTGAGCTTTCTTAGTACGCCATCTATAAACAAAGATAACAGTTTATCTTACGCCCTTTTCCTACACAATCATGCATTGTACCAACAGTCGATGTCGTACCTTTTAATATATTCTGATGGTCAGGAAGAAGACTGAGAAATTTGCAAAGAATATTTTTCATTCAGATTTTACAAAATCTTGATGGTCAAAACAACGTCGATTATATGTAGATCAATTGGCGATTTTATAGTTTCATTTTAGTCTACATGCATAGCGAAATCCTCAAATAGAATTTGTTAATGAATATCTTTTACTTTAATATGAGCATTACCGAGACTGAATGGTAGAATTAACTACTCTTTCACTCATACGTTAATCCTCATTCAGAATATCTTAATGAATATTTTATCCCTTTCTAAATTTTACCAAGACTGAATAGTATAGTTAATATAGATCCGTCGATGAGTTCCAATACCACCTTATATTCCTGCTCGTTTTCGGGAATCTTCAATCAGACTAACTTAATGAATATTTTTCCCTGCTAAATTTCACCGAGACGGAATGGCAGAATTAACTTGGATCATAGATCCATCGACGATTTACCAATTTTGTCTTAATCCTTCACGTACACGGGAATCCTCATTTCCTGCTGACGCTCAGGGATTAACGATTGTTTGATCTTTGGAAATACGGCCCTCTCTCGCCAGCTCAGTCAAGCTAAGGAAAAGAAAGCTTTGGTCTGGGCAGAGGGCGGTAGCAGTTGGACGTGGGCCTTTAGGATTAAAATCTAATTAAGGGAGAGACGTGACAGCCTTGCTGATGTTGTCAGTTAATGAAGGAAGCAACAATTGCAAGGCTGGAATCTTTTCTGCGATAATTATTGCAGACAGCTGCAGTTTCCCAACATCCTTTTCTCGGCTGTGATGGCATTTTGACTCCAGAGATCTGGAGATTTTGCCTCTACCGTTTCCAGATTATGTGAGATTTGGTAATATGGCTTTGGCAGCCAAAGTTCAAATAACCAAGGTTTAACATCATGGTGTCTGCTGCTTTAATTACACAAAAATATGGCATACATCAGCAGCCAAAACTGGAAAGTCCAAGATTTAAAATAAGGTGTCTTCAGCTGTCATTGCAAAATAAAATGTGGTTTTTGCATGCGTCGTCAGCCAAGACTTGAAAGGCAAAGCTAGATCAACATAGTGTAGGCAGTTATAACGNAATATGGCATACATCAACAGCCAAAACTGGAAAGTCCAAGATTTAAAATAAGGTGTCTTCAGCTGTCATTGCAAAATAAAATGTGGTTTTTGCATGCGTCGTCAGCCAAGACTTGAAAGGCAAAGCTAGATCAACATAGTGTAGGCATTTATAACGTATATATACGCAGCAAACATGGGCAATCACATCTTAAAAATTTGGGATTTGGTAATTTTGTGTCGTCATGCAAAATTGAAAGACTGATAAGTAATCAAAGATCCTTATTATTGAAAAGTGTCTTTGGATTTCCGTATACACTCGAAATGTTATATTTAACTACATTTGTGAGTATAATTTACTTACAGCTGTCAGTAAATGTCACATTAAGATATTTCGGACAGTTGCAAATTTATAAACGTAATAGAAGATCCACGACCGTCCAAAAGTTAGACTACAACCTAGAAAGAGAGTGTGATGCACAATCATACCCACGCAAGGTTGGCGATAGCATTAAAAATGCTATATAGTTATAACTTAGGTGAAGTAAATCATATAATGTACGGTATACTGTTTTGCTGGGCGTACAACGTGCGAGATGGCAGCAAAACCAAACTGCAGTTAATTCGAAAGTGCAATACTGTTTGACGCACCGTCAGCACGACGGTATGAGCACCAACGCACTGCAACTTGGACCGACCAGCTTGACCAAGGGTGAAACTATACGACTTTCGTCTGTGAGCCGCAAACCAAAGGTGAATTTTTAAAAAGTCGGAGCAATGGATGAGTAAGCTGTTTTGAACATCGCACGTCGCTGCAAGACTTTTACTGACAAGATCATTTACGTCGACGCCGTTACTTCGTACTATGAAATAAAAATTACCTTTAGTGTAGGTCCTCTCCACATATGATTCGACTGCACACCAGCTTATAAAAATGGCCTTAAATCTCTGGATTAGCGTGTATATAACAAGTGACCAGCTGATGAAACTCGACATTCTTTTACTAAGGTAGCCATTTGTTTACGGGTAGAAAATTGGGGTTGAATATTGCTCTGGGGCCACTGCAGGAAGACCTCAGCAATTTGCACAATTAAAACGACTGGCTGCCAAAAGAACAATGTTGGAAGTGAAATTTGCACTTTAGCCACTGCAACGAACGCTACATCAGTTTCCGCAGTGATGAAGATTTCCAATTTATTCATAGTTTTGCTTTTCCGAGCCAGGAAAAGAAGGCTTGCTGTTGAGCAAAGAATCATCACAATTTCTTTATCGTTCTTATAGTCCATTGGAAGGGGAGAGCGCCTTATTCAGATGTGGGATATATCGGGGGACGCAGTTGCCAAAAGCCTTCCGTCTATTGCGTCTTATCTTAGCCAATTTATGACCGACTGTACTCGCACACTGGACTGGGCACTTGGGAGGATTTATCAGCAGTACGGAGAAGTGCATGGATGTGTTTGCTGTCAAGAAGACTATTCCTTTAGCAAAGATGTAATTGGAATTTGCACTTAGACCACTGCAGGAAAAATGAAATCATCATTTCCTTTTGCAGCCAGCAGCTAAAACCTTGTCGTCGTCCATTGAACAACCTCTGAATAGCAACGTGAGATTTCCGTTCCACTTATGGTTCCATTGACCAAAATGTGCCACGTTTTCTTCCTTGATTCTATCATCCAATCTTAGCTCTAAGGCTTGAAATCACATTGTGGTGAGCGCACAGCGGTCCGTAAAGAGGCATCTCTGCAAGGAACTTCAATTCACGATGAAAATGAGATGCCATTCAATCTCGGAGGCTCCTGACCAACATCTCTGATGGCCATTTAGATCTCAGCAGGTGCGCTCCATGGACTTGGCTCAAAATTGAGAAATTATGCTCCTCTGTTCTCCTAGTTTTGGGCGAGCTGCGTGCATGACTTGTGGCACTGATCACAGCATTGTTCGTTTTCCGCTCCATGGACTTGGCTCAAAATTGAGAAATTATGCTTCTCTGTTCTAATTTTGGGCGAGCTGCATGCTTGACTGGTGGCACTGATCACAGCATTGTTGTTTTTTAGCTTTATGGGCTCTACTTAAAGTTAGGAAACAATGATTCATTGGTCTCCTGATCAAGCTAGTGGCCGAGCAGCGTGCGTAACTGGTAACACTAATCGCAATGTTATCATCCCTTTTCACTTAGTTTAACAGAAAGGCTAATTGAAAACTTATCCTCGGTTAATCGACTTTTGAGTGAGTCGTGTGGATGGCTGGGGGTGGTGATCGCAGTACTGAGCTCGACAAAAAACTCCAAATGGGAGATTATGCATCTCTATTCTCCACTTGTAGGCAGAGCCACTATGGTATGTAATTGACAGGGTTGCATAGAAAGAAAATCTTGTCGGAAGTACATACAGTCTGCTACATTGGAAATGACTATTGGGCTTGCCATTATTTAGCTCAGCATGTAATGTAAACTTGTGGCTTTACCCTAAGCTAATACCATAAGTATTGCGGAAAAATGATAGTAACAATAATGATAANTGCATAGAAAGAAAATCCTGTCGGAAGTACATACAGTCTGCTACATTGGAAATGACTATTGGGCTTGCCATTATTTAGCTCAGCATGTAATGTAAACTTGTGGCTTTACCCTAAGCTAATACCATAAGTATTGCGGAAAAATGATAATAACAATAATGATAAATAGCAAAATGACCCAACGAGTCCCATAAAAAGCTACGGTTTTTCTGTAAATTTCGTAAAACTACCTTTCGTAATTTTCTGTAATAACTGATCCTCAAATTTTCTAATTTATACTGTAGGAGCATCGATATTTGAAAATGTTTTCAGAGGAAAAACTCATTAATTCTTCGGTATCACTGCAAAAAAAAGTTCTTTAAATTTTAGGGAAATGTGCGATGACCTCATAAATTCCTAATTAGTCGGGGTACAATTATTAACCGACTTTGTACGGCGTACCCTAGTCATGAGTGCGTTCAATCAATCAATCGTATTTGGCCTCCAGCCGTAAAGTTTTAAATCAATTTACCAGATTTGTAACTCCGGAAAACTCTCAACGTAGCAGCTATAGGTTCATGCAGCGATGTCCTAACTGGCCAAAGGCAACTGAACTTCAGGCCAATTTAAAACGGTTTTTATCTCAGAAAACACATTGATGTTTGCGTCGCTTGCCGTGTAGTCAGTGATGCGTACATACGGAGCGCTTGGACAGATTGTAGCGGATGTCAGGAAAGCAACAAAAGGAGCTTAACTCGCCCACGTTAAATAACATAAAGCAATCTGCTTGGCAGCAATTAGTCTGGAATTTTAATCATAAGCTTTCCAGTCACCAGTATTCATTGCAGGCCGATTACACTTATGACGGCCGAAAAGTCAATCCTGCTAAGAAAGACATGGTGGTATCCCATTGTTCGAATTAAAAATAGATTCTGGCGGCCGTTTGATTCATAAAAAGTTCAAACAGCGAACAAACTGCGCAAAATGTTTCGCAATAATTTTGGTACTTGAATGTGCGAGCTTAAACCGTTCTGTTTGTATTGTAGAAATTCATGTATCTTTAGAGAGGGCCCTGTTTTTAATAATTCCATAAGCGTATGGTTCGAGTTAATGGTATTGTCATTAGGGGATACGCACTAGATATTATTGTGAGAGTATGTCATAGAAACGCCGCATAGACAAATATTTTAAATACATCGTCGATATACAAAGAGCAAATGCGACAGGATCTAAATAATATGTTTTTACTTTGTTCTACTGCTTAGTAGAAAACCTCTGCATCATACAAAGCGTTGATCAGAGCAACATTACTTAAAACATCAACGGAGTCAGGGCTCAAGCGCAGTGTAAGGAATTGCTTTTTTAATGCTCGAATATATCGTGTATTTATCTATATTGAGTAAAGAAGTTGCATCTTTTATTAACACAAATCGTGGCAATGTTATTTTATTGAAATTCTTGCGGGCATATTTTTTGAAAAGATTTGTCGAACAACAAAATCCAAATACATTGGACATGTCAGTACAGGGATATTTTTCCAAGTGTAGTTTGACATATTGCCGTCTAGCGAAATAATTTGCGTGGAAAAAGTTACACAATGGAATCGGAAAAAATATTTCTCACTACCGTAGTAGCGATTTATACAATGAAACAAAATAAGGATACTGCTAGAATGGAGTTACTGGTAAAACATTTTAAATAATTTACAAAATCGGCACAGTCAGGCTAATTGTAAGTTTTCTTACGAGAGGACATATCTACCGCCACATATTTATTAGAAACATAAAAATAAGCGCAGTATTAAATCAATTTTCTGGCTGGAATCCTTAAATTTAATAATAGCAGCCTGCTATGAGTACACTGAGTAAAATTTTGCTTTAAGTTAGTACTTAACATTTAAGACCATGAAGTTTTAGCATAATACTAACTGCTGTATGGTGCTTGTCATGGCAGCCATAAAAGTAGACAGATATAATAAACAAACAGCCAGAAAGAGGTCCCATGCAAGAGCTAGAAAGATACATGGATAGAAACAGACACACAGAGATACACGGAGTTAAACAGTGAAGGAAGAAACCAACCGACCAGCGACTGTACCACAGTTTCAAGCACGAATATGATCCCCTTTCAAATGCGTTGCTCTGGACACAGTGAAAAATCTTTTCGGTGTCTGTTCGGCAGGCCTTTGAAGTACAGCAGAAACGAGGGTACTTTCATATTTTGCTTGCATGCCGGCTCATGCAGATCAGAATTTCTCATAACAAGCACAATTTAAATGTAGTGAAGGTCTTATGGATATGATGCGTTGTAGATGTTTCTCAAGAGAATGTGGGTGAAAACAAGTACAGAGAGTGTACTGGAAGTATATTAAGAAACTTGTGACGAAACAATTTTTTTGTTAATCGTGTCAATTTGTTGATCATGATCTACGAGCCCTGAACAAATCCTAGGTGGATATAGTCTGGTCAGTTCATGATAGGGTTAATCGTGTCAACTTGTTTTTAACAATGTGCAAATACTCAATGAAATAACCAAATTTAATGCTGGGGGCCGTTGCATAAAAGGGGTAAATGTGAGGAAAAAGAGTAGGGTTATCGTAAGTGACACACTTGTATGAAGTTCCCATAAGCTTTTCTTTCACATATATTAAAAAAATGCAACAATTGTTTCAGATTTTCAATTAGAAGAAAACTTTGGTGCCTACATCTTTCGAGTGTGGGTAGAATGATAGAGTTGTGGTGTAGAGGATAGGAAAGGATGGAAAGTTCGAGTTCAGCTAGAAAATTAGGAGTACATAACACCAAAGAAAATGTAAGGTAATCGATGCACAGAAAGCTATAATACAAACTAGGCACTGCAGTGTTTGTAGATAACAATTTTTTCAGGCTATTTGCTACTCAGAATCGGCATGTACGCTCACTGCGCAAAGATATAGCCCAATTTTTCACTTCTTTTCACTCTATTTCATGTTTCTTCGGAGGACTTTCATCGTACAAACCTTCACGTTAGCCATAACCCTATTGAACAACATTCATTCCATATACAATATACAGTGCCTAGACATAAGTATTTGCACAACTCTATTATTTATGTATTTTTAAAAATTAGGGACTACTTTAGGATAATTACTACGGGAAGTTTATGTAACATATATATAATAAAATAATTAAACAGAACAGTCAAATGTGCATTTATAACAAGAAAACTTAACACAAGCAAAAGTAATGAGGGACAAAAGTATTTGACCTAAAAAAATTATGACATTAGTACTTAGTGGCGTGACCTTTACTGGCAATAACAGCAAGAGACGATTGTTATAGCTGGAAATTAACTTTTCACATTCACTTGATGGTATTTTTTCCATTCTTTCATGCAGATTACCTTTAATTCAGCTAAGACTTTTGGTACACCGTTTGTGGACACCAGATTTAAAAAGACGCCACAAATTTTCTATTGGATTAAGGTCCGGTTATTGGTTAGGCCATGGAAGAACATTTATTTTCTTCTTTTGAAACCATTCTTTCGCAAATTCG
>LQNS02278182.1:4219231-4240638 GCA_001587735.2 Parhyale hawaiensis
ACTAATTTATTCAAACTATACCATTAAATATCAAATATTCAACATCATATTTATTTTGGTCAAATACTTTTGTCCCTCATTACATTAACTTGTGCTACATTTTCTTGTTATAAGTGCACATTTGACTGTTCTGTTTAAATATTCTATTATATTTACCGTACCGCTTCATACAGTTCACCAGTAGACTCACATCAGCCTACTGTACAAGAGCTGACATCCGGCCTCTCCACGCAGCTCCACTCATTTGCCTTTTAGACCTCCTCCCGACCACACCTATGCTCCCCTAACTACGATCGAATAAATAAACATTAATTTTAGATAGATTCTGTAGGTTTTTTTTCTGAAGATGGGATTTGTCCGTCCCGAAACGTTAAATTTTATTTGCTAGTCTAGTCGACGCCTTTAGTTAGTATTTCTATTATATAAATATGTGTTACATAAACTTCCTGTATTAATTATCCTAAAGCAGTCCCTAATTTTTTTAAAATACAAAAAAAAAATAAGTTGTGCAAATACTTATGTCTAGGCACTGTACATGTATAGATTCCAGCTAACGTGTTTCCCGTAACACCATGTGAGTTAATATGGACCATTACCGACTTTAAAAGGCCACTAAATTGTCCTAAATGCTTCAGCTGTCTCACAGTTTCTTTTATTTATCAATTTTTTTAGCTATTTCCCTGATGATGACTCCCTATAGGCAGAACGTTGTAAATACATCACTCTTTCGCATAAAAATATTTTCTCACATTCTTAAAAGAAATTTGTAAAACGAAATGACTGGGAAATTTAGGAGCATAGAGTACACTTTTCAAATGTGTAGAAAACTTCAGGCAGATACTAGATTGTTAACTCGAACTGCAACAACAGAACGACTAATGTTAAATTTCACTGCAATTATATCCTTATGACTTCTACTTTCTTCACGCTCTATACCCTGTGAGGTGCGCCATGGTCTCTTTTAATTTGAGAAGACATTGCACGAATACGACACACGAACTAACCAGCCTCGCTTGAGAGAAGAATGACAGAGCGAAAGAACAGTCAGTTATTTTATCTCATCTAGATGCTGTGTCCATATCGTACTGGAGGGAGCCGCAGCCTCGCTAAGGTGTACCATTGCCTTGATACTATAATAACACGGGGAGAAAACTTTGCTGTTGGCATGAATGTTATCAATTTTGGATAACATTCATAGGTGATACAAGATATGCTACAGATAATAAGATATACCGAAAAGAGGCGCCTGCTCAACGGAATTTATACGCTAGAGATTTTGTGAACCTATTTGACTAGAGTTTAAACGATTTTGAATAGTTTTCAATATGCAACTCACTCGTAACATAAATTGTAATCATAGTGCATACACCGTAACAGTTTGACCTTATTTCTGCACGTCAGATGTTAAAGAGGACAGAAACGTGCCATGACTCATTACCTTTAGTGACCGACGCTCTCTATACAAAGTCTCTAACAGCCACTAGTCGATTCATTTCAATTTACGAGCATAAATCCTGTATTTTTGCCGCAAGACTTTCTAAATCTTTCTGTATTTTTGTTGGAAGAATTCACAGGGGACTTCAAAGCACTTGTATTCTTTGTTTCATCACGAGATAAAACGCTCTGGATCGCTTTTAGGTGACATTTGCGCCAGGCTGTGTATGGAGTTAGNCGCAAGACTTTCTAAATCTTTCTGTATTTTTGTTGGAAGAATTCACAGGGGACTTCAAAGCACTTGTATTCTTTGTTTCATCACGAGATAAAACGCTCTGGATCGCTTTTAGGTGACATTTGCGCCAGGCTGTGTATGGAGTTAGCGTTGCCTGAATGTTTCATTCAGTTTGAAAAGTCATAGGCACACAACAGTTTTTCACGATGTAAATTTGATGTGATAGCAATATTGTTACAAAGGCATAGAACGGAAAAAGTATTGAATGTGCACATGACAATGAATTCTGCAGGGTCGAGAGAAGCGAGCTCTAGCAACGCTTGGAGTGCTTTACTCAGCGTTTAATATCTGTACAGCTGCTCTGAGGTACTGACCTTCTCCAGTAATTGGGAGGGATCTGGTGGGGCGCCGGTCATTGCATAAGAGCTTTCCGTCGCTGGCGCATAGCTCTTGACGATCCATGGTATACTGCAGCCTCGCTTCCCTCTGGAACCAGTTGACCTATATCTGCAGCAAAAATCAGTGTGAGTGGGTTTCCCAGTAAGGGGTGCTGTCAAGATAACTTGGCCTTCAATATAGAATATGAGACAAAAAAAATGCATGTCACGCTAGAGAAAAACGTTGTCTATTTCTGAATGGCTGTTGGTCTGCTCCGTTAAAGATGTGTTGCGTTGGAAATTGGAAGTCAAGCAGAAGGGGATACTTGCGGCGTGTTAGGGCCTATTCACAAGAGTTAAACAGGTCGCATATTCGGGCCGCCCTCAGGTCTTTACCTACTCTGGTGGCTGCGCCGCGGCTGAGCGCTTGTGTGACTCAATTAAAGTTGAGCTATACAGTTTATCGTATACAAATATGTTGCACAATTTTATCCCAGGTCATTGTGTAAGCCTGCGAGATTGAAATGAACACGGCACACGAATAGAATGTAGCTAGAAATAGAATGTAGCTAGAAATAGAATGTAGCTAGATAGAATAGAATGTAGCTAGATAGAATAGAATGTAGCTAGATATCTAAGTTTCGGGAACTGCTGGCACTTTGGATTTATGCAATGCCAAGTTAAGAGAGAGCGATAGTGCATATTACTTTTTTCTTTTATTATCATAGAAGTAGACACACAAACTAAACACAAACTCTAATGGCCTCTTAGGTGTGATAAACTAAGAAGTATTTATGTATATATACGGTATATCAACGATTACTTTTCTGAACAACTAGCTTTTCCAACTGAATTAAGTACCGTTTCCAACGAAATTCAGCTTTTTTCAAATCGAACATTCTTCTTATTTATTATCTCGTTCAAAACGAGTTTCTGCATAAGTTGAAAGCACTATCATAATGACGACTACTGTGTGATTACTTATTTAAATATCCATACATTAGTTAAACTATTTACATAAGTACCCATTAATTTATATATCTATTTATTTTCTTTAAATGGCATAGATATATTGAAGAGATCGATGAGAAGCAGATGAAATTTTGTTACCCAGGACGCGATTCACTGTAGCCTCAGCTTGGGAGCTACTTGACCCTGACCACACTATACTGCTTACTCAAATTTGCGGTTGATGTTGATGGCCAATTTAGTAAAAGTCGATCAAATGTTTCCAGCCAACAGAGCGACTTGAAGCAAAAAGCAAACTGTTTTCGGTAATGCAAGAACTGTGTTGATCAGCAAGAAGCACAAATTCGTAACTAAATTTCAAATGTGGACGACGATAGTCCAACGTTCGGACACCAAAATGAGACCCAAAATTGACTAAAATAAATTTTGTAAATTGCCACTAGGCACTGCTCATGTATGCTTGTTTCGCTCCAATAGATGCATTCCTTGCGTCCCCAAGAGCAGTTTATTTTATTGTCTCAGATCACTATGCTGCCTGAAAAGATTTTGTCGAGTTTTCTTCAATTTCTCAGGAGTGCACAATCAGGTACTGCGGGGTCTATGTACTGGTTAAATATATATTTCTCTGTATCCTAGCTACATCCGAGACAGATTGCACACTGAGTGTTACATTAACCACAACTAACTGGAACCAGTGAAAATTCTACAGAAAAAAAACACCGTTCTTTAGTGAAATCAGTCAGACCCGCGTCATCCCAAATTTCTCCTATGTAATACTGAAGGAACATGTGGAAGTTCTACAGAATAAGAGCATTGTTCTTCAATTATGATGCCCCCGGACCCGTATCATACATGCGAAAGGTGAAAACTGCTTCAAATCAGGCAGTGAATCTTCTACCTTCAATCTGCGAGCAGTAGCAGCTTATTCAAACTTGACTCCTCTGGATCGCTTGCCAGGTCGTATCAAGGATACTTCAAATATGCCCTAATTTTCCCCTATCTAATACTAATGAAAGCGTCAAGGTCGTACTAACTAACTGAAGGACAAGCAGAATTATAAATTTTTCTGCATCATATTCCCCAAAATTTTTACCAGTAAAAGTTGAACAATTTTTACGTTAGTTGGGGCTATGTAAAAACAATTGTGTTTGTTTAAGTAAAATTTGTAGCGCTCATCATCACTATTTTTTTTTTTTTTCAATAGTATCAGGCTGTAGCTATGGTTGGTGTTCAGCATCATCCATACAATAGAATATTTGTGTCTACAAAGATGAAGATGGAACAGATGCCGATACTAACGCTTATCAGTCATGTTCACCAGCGGGGTCCATTAGTCATTAGTCACCCTTAAAACACTTTGTGGTTGGGAAATTTCAACTTATTTTTCGGTTTTGTATTATGATTTAGAACGATACTGACTTAGGCGATGAAGCACTGATATTATTTGATAGAAATTGTCTAATGTACTTGCCTCAAATGGATGCTTGTTTTGAACCCAGGCACCCAACTTCAGTTCTGATTACGTTACCTCAAATGTGGATTAAATGTCCTACGCAAAGACTTCTCTTAGCTGAAAATGTCTTCGGTTACTCGATAGCCAACTGAAGATTACTCAAAGAAATAAGTGCAGGAAAGTCATTTCGTTACTGTAGTTGCCAATTTATTAAAAATCGAAAAAAGCAAAGTCAAATGTTGAAATCGATATCATCTTTGATAAACTGTTTCGGAGACCTGTTCCATCTTCAGATCTATAAAGACATAAATGTGATTATTTCACTAAGTTTGAAATATCTACGGTAGCATCCGGTCAAGAATATGGTGAAGACGGTATAAAAATATTTAGACGTGTTTCTGATCTTTCGCGAAGGCCTCTCTACACGTTAAGTTCCTCACAATGTGCAATGTATAAAATGTACCATTTAACGTTAGTTAATTGATGGGTTTAGTATTCTTGACCAAATGCATCATTAGATACTTTAGATTTTGTGAAATTTTTACAGTCTTTAGAGAACTGAAGATAAAGCAGGCCTCCGAAACCTTTGTTAAATAAGATTTCGATTTTAACATTCGTCTTTGCTTTTAAATTTTTAATATAACAAGTGCAATACCGTGCAAAAATGCCGGCTTCAGCTAGAAACTGCCGGCATTATTGAAATAGCGTACTCAGAAGTCCCTCTTAACTTCAACTAAAGATTACTAGAATTACTCAAGCATAGTACGGAAAGGGTCTCAAGGCTCTCCCCGGTGTTATCGAAATGGAGTCCAGTTTCCAGTCCGACAAGTTCCCTCGGCTCATGCCTGCACTTGGGCCAAAACTCGGGGGAAAGAAGCGTTACCATAAAGTTGGCTTCATTGTCCTTGCGGGCAAACTCTTCTCACTTCATGCCTCCCTGCGTTCCCCTCGAGTTCATTTATTGCCAGTTGCTTTACGCGTCCGAAGCGTTCGTATGAAAAGAGGCAGCGGTGCGGTGCTTATATTGTGCATGTTTGTGACTCACTCTGAGAGTTTGCTGTGTATCATTGTGGTGCATGCAGGGGTGTATGTTGTATACAATATTCTGCATCTCCGTGGTGCACTCGGAGCATATTTGAGTATCCTGGTAGCCCAGTTGGAGCTTATATTGCGTATCATTATGGCGCACGCTGGGCGTATATTGTGTACAATATTGTGCATATTTTGATGGAGCTCTTGGAGCTTATTGGAGTACGTACCTTGGTAACGCAGGTGGAACTTAGTAGGGCATCACTGTTGCGCACGCAGAAAAGTATCTTGTATAGAATATCCTACATCTTTTGATGTTGGACTCGGAGCTTACTTAATTGAGTATCTTGGTAGCGTAGTTGGAGCTTATATTATGCACTACTGTGCCGCACGTGTCGCTAATCTTGAGCACCTTGGTGGCACTCTAAGAGTTAACACGTAATGGAGTGTTAGGACGCAATACATGCGTGAACGCAATAGACAATGTTTTACATTATAGGGAATGACGTCATTAGTCGAAATAAAATATGCAAAGCAATTAATTAATATTGAAAATTAACTTGACATGGGACAAAATTAATAGGGTCACGAAATTTACAAGTATACAGCGTCCAACGAAGGTGAGCTTCTCCTTCAACCTACCTAATAAAAATGTTATTGTTGGAACGCAGAAAGTACGAGGGTGAAATTAAATGCATGTTCCAAGTACCACAGCTTTTATTGGAAGATCAAAATATTCACAGCACGGGCACGCAAATGGCCAGGGATGGAGCACTTTTAGATAAATTTCTGGCTAGCAGTACGATTCTTGAAGGCGCACCCGAACACATTTAAGTAGAAATTAATTACGCATGTGGAAATGGTCACTTCGCCTTAACACACACTTCATGGCATGTACACTGAGTGCATTCATTATACATGGACAAAGGGTTAGGAAGCCACCGGGAAAAACCAACCAATCAAAATTATTCAGTTTTATACATACTCAAGACACAGATAATTCATCACTTATTCGATGTTCTTAAACCGGTGAAGAGCAATGCGAAATATCACCGTTTTAACCTGTGACCCGTTCCAATTTTCGAACCCAGAGCCAAACTGTGATCGAAATTTTGAGGCCATTAACATGTGGTTGATGCGAGCGATATTTTTAAATTTGAGAGGGCCGAATGCGTTCTGCCTTCGTGCTAACAATACGTATTGCTAAGCACTTCACAATCTGTAAAATCAGAGAAACACGTTCTGCCCAACAATTGCTTTCAACATATGACACCTAAATAAATTTAAATTTTAGGATTTATGACGTTTTCTGACACGACCTACTGAGAGAGACGCGCACTTTTAGAATATTCGACATAACCCGACACTTAAATAATAAATTAACTAGTGATTTTCTGACTGAGAAATATGATAACTTAGTTAAAATATCACATGGGACGCTTAGCCAGTGCTCTTTGAACTTTCTATCTGTATATATATATATATAGTTCTTACCAATATGGAACAAAAAGATTTATTTAATAATTTTAATTTGAAGAACTAATCTGATAACTGCAGTAGGCTCATGAACTTCTATGAAAAACCTAAAAGAGCGATACTATGATAATTTTATTACTTTAATAATTAATGGACTATGAATACAATAGCACATTCATCTTCACTGGAAAATTTCATTTATCATGATTCTGCTAAAAAATCTGTAGAAGGTGTCCACGATCTTATTTAGATAACATTTATTGAAACGGGAACTTACTTTTATGCAATCACCAGCTAGCCATAGTTTTTAAAACAAGCTTTTATTAATCTATATCTCTATAAAAACAGTGAGGAATAAAATGCTTAAAGAAGTGGGATTGCACCATAGAAAATTAATGTGCTTGACTCGCAGCATGTAGTGGCTGTATCAAGCCTATTTCCTACGTGGCACTGAATGCGTCTATGGAGTAGCGTCGATGTCTGAGACCCTGTATTAATTCAGTGCTGGACATCCATTTTTTTTAACTTTGAACAGGGTGATTTTTTTAACTGGGTTTTTCTTTTTTCTTCATTTACGACAATTGTCGTAAAATTATTTTCATATAGTACCTCTGTCGTCCATATTTTAAAGCTTTCATAAATTTTCAAAAATCATACGCACTGTCGTAAATGCTTTCTGATTGTTTTTTTTTTTTCTATCCTTCTACCACTGCATTAACGAAATCCTGCACGGGTCTCTGCTCCTGCTCAGTCAGCGCTTTTAGTTTATCCTCTTGCTCATAAATTTCTGTAAAAACGTACAATACATTAATTTTTTTGCGAGTTGTGCCTACTGGTATGATTTTCGGGCGGTAGAATCGATGGCCTCACTTATATTTTGAGCCTCTTTGGAAACTGTCGCTGGCTCGCTGCAAACTAATACAGAAATTTATCTTTCTTTAGTACACAAGTATGACATAAAAACATGATCTTAATGACAAAAATTCATCTCCATAAACCGTGTCTATTTGCATACTGACATCATTACGGGTGGTAGACGGCTGCCCGAGCTTCATTTGGACTCAGATTTTCTGCTCTTTTGAATTCTGAATCTTTTCAGACCATGAATGGCAGTCGTGTTGCCCAACGTAATTATCTGCGTCTGAGAAAATTCTGTCCCATTTTTAGGAAGCTTCTTTAGAGCGTTGCACCCCTGCTAGGAAGCTCGGAATTTTTATGAGCGTCTGATCTATGTTAAGAGTAGAAATGCTTTTAAAAACCAGGGTGAAAAAAAAACCTGGTTTTTGCAAACTCGCGGTTTGTTCAACGCAATTAAGCCAAAAAGCGAGTGATAACATTACCGTATGATCGACGAATATTAATTTGGGAAGCAGTAATCACCCCTATATAATAATTCACTATTGTGTATTCATTAATAAAGTAGTGACTCGACAGGCAAATCTACGGAGAAGAATTTATTTACGATGATCCATCTTCAATTATTATCATTTCGTTACTAAGTTGCCTATGCAGTATGCATTGTAATTATCAACTTGAAAGAACATAAGGGATTAATATTGTGAGAGCATTCTGAAGAGTAGCGCGAGCCTGCCTTCCTTCCGGTGAAATCAGTGCCGATTTTACGTGACACTCTATTGTTGAGGCGTTTTTGATAACTCTGAACTCGCCTCAACTGAAGCGACTGAGGTCTGGATTTACTCGAACTTAGAATAACATTATTTTGATGTACAGTACATGTCCATAAAGTGTAAGTATTTGAGAGTGTTATTTTTAGTTGTGTAAATGGTATACCACTTCTGTATGCAACTGATAATGATTTTAAATTTTCAATGGTACATTAATGTCGGAAACGCTGCAAAATAAAATACAAAAAACTTGCAATTTCAGTCAGCACTTTGGACACGAGCAAAAGAATTTAATCGGGAAAATTTCAAAAAGATAATAGAAAAATCGTCAATAAGGAATTGTCTTTGGTCTACGAGGAAACCTATCCAAAATGAAATTTTTTTCCATCTTATACAAGTTTAGGGTGTTAAAATTTATCGTTGCATTTTTAGCCCAAATATTAAATAAGTCGAAATGTACAATTCAAACCAAAATAAACACATCGTTTTATTATTATTATTTACAAATACCTATAATTTATTCAATATGCCTTCCGTCAGCATTGATAATTGTAGCAAACGCTTTGCAAGAGTTACGAATGATAGCTTGGAGAATTTTAAATTATTCCTTCAAGAGCGTTGCCTTCAAAGCCTCCACATTTTTGTAATGGGAAGCTGAGACCTTGCTTTCTAATAGGGACAAAATGGTGAAATCTAGGGATTAAAGTGTGGAGGTGAAAAGGGGCATTCTTCCTTGAAA
This sequence comes from Parhyale hawaiensis, assembly GCA_001587735.2. Taxonomy (NCBI): domain Eukaryota; kingdom Metazoa; phylum Arthropoda; class Malacostraca; order Amphipoda; family Hyalidae; genus Parhyale; species Parhyale hawaiensis. The sequence goes on from LQNS02278182.1 coordinate 4,228,569, forward strand.
ATGAACTCTGTCACATTGCTTACACTCCCCTCTTGAGTTCTTTCTTTTTTTTTTTTTCTTTGTCAATGCGCAGACGAAGAATGGGTAAAAGATATTTAGAATATATTGAAACTTATAAAACATCAAAATTTTTTCATATTAAATAAAAATATACGTAAATGAATAAAAAAAGGTGTAACTATAATTATTGAACACCCTGTTGGTTTATATGTAGCATCATGCTTCTTACGGTATTGAAACTGTTCACGTCGAGCGCGTACGTGTCACAGAACAAAAAGTGGAGATATATGTTATCCTGCGTATCCTATCTATGTAAATGTAAGTTCTGAAATTTTCATTACCTTATACTGACTGCGTCAAGCAAATGACCTTCCACTTTGGGTTCAAAAATTCAATTGCTACTTATATAGAACTGATAAATTTACCTCCATATCTTTCCTAAACATCTTCTTCTATGTAGAATATTTGCCCTACTGGCAAAAATAAAGTTTCCGTATATCTAAGAAATTTACCTTTTTTCCTATTTTGTGAGTAAACTCAATACGGCTGTGTCAACTATTTAGACAAGTCTAAAATTTATTGATGTGGGATTCGTGCTCGAAAAGTAAGATACATTTATCAACTAATCGTCGGTAAGTGACAGGTTTAACTTAAGGGGTCATTCAGTTAGCTACTTGACCTCGTAATATGATTAAAAGACGCTCGTCAGCGTCGGTCCTAACGAGTTCTGTTGATCCTAGCAGGTGCCGTTAAGAGCTTGCGAATTTCTTTAATTCTGTCAGTTATCGTTGATAAGTCTTACTTTTCGAGCACAAGCCCCGCATAAGCGAATCCTTAACTGCACGGTCTAAAAGACAAACACAACTGTACTGAGTTTACACATGAGAAAGAAAAGGATAAAATATGCGTTTGTCATGGTTTCAAAGGTGACAGAATTCCCTCACTATCCTGTGTACCCTCGCAGACGAAAGATGCTGCATTTTACTTGCCGTCCTCCCACAGATCGTGTCAAAAGGAGTGATTAAGTTTGTGTCCGAGCACGACAGGATGCTAGTGCAATTCCGGACGGCAATAAAATCCCCTGTCGAAGTTAATTAAGCAACTTCATTTACCGCAGGGCCGCAGCAGTTGTGTGAGATAGCAAGCAAATGACTTTGCTGCACAAATTTATGGCCTCATCTCGCATTGGAACGCATACCCTAAGATTGCCTCGAATAATTCATGAGGCAGCGATTTAGCCTTCGACAGCTTAGCTCTGCCGGGCACTCGTTCCGTTTTCCCTGTTTTAATACGCTGCGAAGAGAAACTTCTATTATGTGAGGCACTACATGTAAATTAATTTGCTGTACACAATTAGTGTTACTTATAGAGAGTGTACCCGTGCCGTCAAAAATGACGGCATGGCTTGGAGGTTTTAATCAACATATAATGAGTAAACAATTGAACAGCATAATAGCAGCCATAGACTTTATAGCAGATTTTATTATGATTTTTTTTGTTTGTTGCCCTTCTAAACGCAAAGTAATGTTTTCGAATGTAATCACGATACATTGCATACAACACTCATGATGAAAATTTAAGAATACTGTGAATTAGATTTGTTGCAATTTCATTATGTATATAGATACTTTTTACTTAGGTTAGCTCGTACGTTTTTGTATGAGGACCGTCAGTCTTTTAATAGATATTTTGTTGCCGCTACAGCCAATGAACAACTATGGAATGAGGCGATGCAATTTTAGGGTACCTTCAATTAGATTGGAAGTTGAGATACAGGGCACTGTCTATCAATTAGTTGCAGATGGTGGCAAACGTATCTCAATCAGCGACACCTGAAAGGCAAACAATGAAGATATCGCAGGCTGAGTCTGATTTGTACGAGTATTCCCTTCTCAATATATCGAGTCTATGGCAAAGTATAGGGCGACCTTATGTCTGAGTGCAGTTCTTGCATCGCCAACGTTGAAATCTTAGGATTGAAGAGCATTGGCACTTTCGTGCATCTTGATTCGTAGTTTCTTCCCATAGATGGTTCAGTTGTATATGTATCAAAGGTCGCTGTCGCTCTCAGGTCACAACGTATAAATTCGGTAGATCATCAACGGAGCAATCACGATGGGCAGAAAACAATTGTTTCAGGGGCAGTAGATAACTATTTCTTCTGAGAGAGCAGCATTCGTTTTAGAGGCCGAAATTTGAGCAGTTCAATGAAGCCGATAGTCAAGTAAGGAAAACCGTATTATGGATACGGTACACTTACATTACATATAAGCTTACTGGAGTAGCATTCAAGTTTATTACAATGTTTTCCTGAAGATTTTACTTTGGAAGACGCACGTTTATTTAAGAAAGAAAATAGGGAATATAAAAGAAGAACGAGACTTCTACAGTCTCAATAAGGAAGACGTGCAAGAAATGGAGAGAGATGAAGCACCTATGCAGCTGAGTAACAAGAAAGACTTGAAGCAGAAAGGTTACGGAAGGGAATAAATATTGCTAACAAGCGTGAGCGAGAAAATGTGGAAACAGCAAGTCAGAGAAGAGAGCAAACACATCGACAATTGCGTGAATTTTTTCACACACGGGTCCACTATTCATCAATATATTTGCTTAATATAGGCCGGTGTGGAATTTTCTCTTCATTGACTTGCTTCTTTTTCATCACAAGAAATTTTTGACGACACTTCTTCATTGATTGTACTTTCCTTACTAAAATACATATCTAGGTAAAAGCTACGACGGGCAACTCAAATAATCATAAGAGATACGTGCTTTCTTCTGAGCAGTACACTTCAATTCGTCTGGAGCACACTCCATTCCTCCCTGAGATGACATGCAAAAAAATTAACTATTAGTAAGCGCTGAAACATCACTGAATTTCATTTCCGCTGCCTATCCCGAATACACAGTGAGATAGTTGCAGTAGAGCGAAATTTTCGTATCCAAGAAGCTTGAATATATGTAGAATTACTACCTCCACTACACCGGAAGAAATCGGTTTCTCGACACTTCACTGATTTTGTGCTAAATGTATATATCGTAAGCCAATAGAAATATAATTTCGATGCAGAGAAAAGTAATTAATGTCAGACTCTACGGGAATGACAAGAGAAGCTGGAAGAGCAAGAACTGCATTCATTGTCAATAATGAAAGAACTGTGTTCCAAATTTAGCCTTCTTCTGCAGTATGGTCTTATTATTGCCTACTGAATTCCATCGGAAGGGAACAGGATCACCGAAATATCCAACGTGGCAAGACATGCATTCAGATAATAATGAGATAAGGATTTCACTTTAGCCTTCTTCTAGACGATGTCTGTTATCTCTTTCAGTCAATTCTACCTTCGTGCTTATGATTTCTATCCCTGGAAATTGCGTCAGTTCCGTAGCGCAACAGATGCAATTCCCAGTCCCAGTAAAATAAAATTCCAATATTCTTCCCGACACGTACTGCTCATAACAGAATAATAAAATTATTCTGTCGTCCCATCGCGGCATGTCCTACACATGCAGGAAACTGCCACGCCTACCCTATCTCAAGCTCCCCAAGAGCTGCAACTCTCACTGCCATAACGCTTCTATGAACTGCAGTCCAATTACGAAGGATTATGGGCGGCCATTGTTAACTTCGAGGAATAAAATAAAGTTTTGAGTTCGTTCCAGCCCACCCCTCTGTAGTGAAGCTCATGAGGATGGCCTGCTCCAAAGATAAGGATTCGTCTCATTGAAACTGCAGTCCCCTCAGAAAAAGCATGAGGTTCTCAGACCCGGAAATTTCAATTTCACATAGAAATGCAAAAAAGCGTGAGGCTCTGAGAGAAATAAAAATATGAATTTGAAGTGCAAGTGTTCGACTTCTTCTTCTTCTCCCGCTAATGATAACTTCGACTGCAGTAACACGAGATGACACGTGTGACTCGGAAACCTGGAAATGAGTTGTTGATAAAAAAAATGCAATACTGTTAAAAATACAGAATATCTACTGACAAGCATAAATATTTCAGAAAGTTCTAAATTTTCATTGTGGTGCTAAAATAAAAATAAAATAAAATAAGAAAATGAACTGCTGGCTTCAGCAAAAAGGTGGTTATTTTGAGTAATTTTTTGAAAACCAAATAAAACGAGAAAATATCCATCCATTCATGTGATTTTTGCATAACTTTCTATGCAAACTATTTCTCCATCCCTTCGTGTGATTTCTACTTCACTTTCTAAGAAAGCTATATCCTAGGTAATATTTTTCAAGCTATAATCATTTACTTTTTACCGGTGTTTCTGGATTACAAGGTACGCATCTCTGTTTACTTTAGATACATAAAATAATGAAGAACGTTGGACTGAGTCCAGGCCGGGAGTACTGTGTGCTCCAGCAAGACGACATGCGCAGAAATGTCGCACGACCGTCACCAGAGGGAGAGCCATCAGCGAGCGATATCTACAGTGCACATCACCGACTTGGTACATTTAATTGAGTAACTTAATTAGTCTGGATGTTCAAACACTGTTCATTGCACTTAGGTAGAATATATTTGCTGTAGAGTACATGATATGACATTACATTGTTTTGCATTATGCATTACATAGCATTACCCTACATACTGCATTTAATTGAATTATGTCACATGTTGCAACGTTGTATTAGAGTGCCCGCACACAGAGGCAACGCGACGCGATACCAGGCGATTCTAAGCGATGTTGAAAGACCCTGCACTCAGAGGCGATGCGATGCCAGACGATTCTAACCGATCGATGTTGAAAGACCCCGCTCACAGAGGCAACACGAAGCGATGTTCACGGACGGTGAGGCTGCTATATATATATATATATATATATATATATTCATGTAATTCATCTTTAATTATTAGAAAACATTGTTTTAACTAAATGGTAACATATTATAATAAACCTGCACAAAATGTTCTTGCATTATTTCTATTCAATATTCCATTATTTGGCTGCTTGCTGATTCATTGTCAAACCAGCACATTTTTAAAACCATCAACTTTGTATGTAACAACATTTTGGGAGGAAAATTTCTATTGATACAAAACAATCACCTGGTGTTGCCCAGGATATTATGACAATGCGGAATTTATAACTAGGTATATATAAAAAGAAAGTAACAATTACATCATGAGAGCGAGCGGCTAGAAGCCTAGTCTTCAATAAAAATCAAAGCACCAATGTCACTGTTACTAATGTAAGCATAGCTATAAATGTTGGCCTCAGTAAAGGAAGATAAACAGGCTTATGATTAAACTAATTAAAATTAGGCGTTTCGAGACCTGATCACATCATCAGAGTATCTGAAACAAAGACAAAGAGACAATTATTCCTACTAGTTATGAACAAAATTCATAATAAAAAATAATTAAAATGAATAAGAAAGTAAAAATCTAGCTTTTGCAACGAACAGGGGATGGGAACTATTTTGATCATAGAGAGGTGGTTTTTGTTTTTGAATGTACTAGGACTCTAAAATTCTTAGGTCGGAAGGGCCATGACAAAAACGTAAAATTTTAAAATTTGACATTTGTACCGGACTATTGCACTGTTCACTATGCTGGCGCACGGAGGAAAATGACGGCGATGCTAGCACGCTGCAGGTACAACTGCTCCTGTCCATATGCTCAAATACTCTCGTGCGAAGCGGACGACAACTGCTACCAATGTAGCTCGATGCACATTGTGCACAACTGAATTAAAACACGAAAGATTTTCTCATATCGGCAGGAAGCTGGTCTTTATCAGGAAAATGTTCTTATTGAGTAGCTATTACTTGACACGATTTTAAAGTCAATATCACTAAATTAAACGGATAGTACTGAAAGCAGCTCTTATTTAAGTTTTTCCGACTGGATGCCACAGTATGGAATCGAAAAGAAAAACTGTTCCTCTCTACAGTCTTGTCTAAAAATATCATGGTTTTGCGAGGCAAGATACTTGCTGGTGACTGATTGAACGAAATAATCAGGAAAACAGTTATTTGAGATATATGATCTTAGGAAAGTGAATTCGCCGTGTAAAATTTTGAAACTAGAGAAAATCTTATAGGCACGAAACAATAAGGTTTTGATAATATTGATTTTAAAAACTCGTCGGCAGAAGCTAATAAAAACTACTACCTAATCCCGTAATCCCTTATTGTTTCGTGCTTATAAGATTCGCGAGCTTTCAACCAGCCATTGTTGTGAAGGTAATACGGTAAAGTAATTTTTATCTTCGTATACGCTGTTCTTGGCATTAATTGGAATTGAAACATGATTTAACCGTGCTCACCAAGAACTAAGCATTTATATGTATCCGATGCTTTCCCAACCGCCAATGCAACAAAGATATTTTGCCCAAAAATACAATGTTCGAAGGACTCATTGGAGCTGAAATATTTCATTACCGTCCCTGCCAAGCGCTAAATCTCGATCCAAATCTGCTACTTACGCAAGCGCTGAAGTGGCAAAGATAATTTGCAAAGAAAAAATATCCTATCGTCGAACGGCCCCGGCCTAAGAATTAGTTGGAGTAAAAGGGACCCCTGGGGACTGCTTCGTTCGTGTCACCCGCCTCCCCCGGCCCGGACCCGATGTTTGCTCAAAACAAGCTGGAGAGAATTATGTTGTAGCTTAGACCAACAATCATCTCCTCTGTAGCGCCTTTGACAAGCAATAAAATGTGCTGATAAAAGATGCTGAAACTCTATGACACATTTCTTTTCTGCATCAAAGTGGGTTTAATTTTTTTTTGTGAATTGCTAAAAGTGCGTTACATTCTCGCTACGTGAAACTGTCATACAAGTGTGGCGTTTTTCAAATGCATGATTGCACCATAGAATGATCTAAAATGTTGAATAGCAATACATAATGGAGACCATTTTGAGCGATAAATGTTTCGATGAAAACAATATACTGTTTTAATTCTTACTCGGACCGCCACTCGCCATCATTCTAATACAATAGAAATTTTACCCAGTAAACTATGGGGCGAGTGCCAGCGACTGTTGCAAAAGAAGAAAACCTACCTATACAATCATCCACCTTATACACTCGGCCACTGTAGTGAGCCCTAAGTAATTTATTGTAAAATACTATTAAACCTATACGTATCATAGCATATTGGCAAGTTTGAAACGGCAACAACCTCTGCTACGAAAAATATGATCGCAATAAAGGACGCTTTGAATCCAAAATTAATACACCTATAAACTGGCCTACACAATGTCTCGATTCTCGTTCTTTTGTTTCAGAATATCTTTGTTATATCGAAAGCACATAATATGGATTATTTCATCTAAACCTTAATGTTCTGTCATGAACGCGATAGTTTTAAAGTTAATCATTTGTGTAGTATTAGTGGCTTACGAAGTGGTGGTGTTGCACGGTTCTATACCAGCATGTAAGTAATTCTTTTACGCACAACAGGATGTCTTCTGACTTAGGTCTGACATTATTAATGTCGTTAGCAACAACAACGTGCTGCGCTTGCCCACGTTCCCATCTACCTTTACAGTTCGCTTGTGAAATACTTCAATCCATAAAAGGGCTCTTATCTATCTCCGAAGGTAGAATTTAAAGAAGAATTTCTAAGGCTCGTGGCTTCGAGGAATTCTTGATCATTTATCTTAAGCCGCAGTTCAAGAAAATGTCTTAACGTTGTTGGTAATTTTCTTGAGTTGCATTTCTAGGTAAACGTGTTGGGGCTGTTGGTCGTTTCTTGTGCGGCACAAAAACCCGTTTTAAATGTTCTTGTTAGTTGGAAAAGTTTCAAGTTTTGTTTTATTTTTTCTACTTATATTATTCTCTTTTTTTTTTTAAAGAGCTAATGGTCTCTTCAATATTGTGCCCCTTTGAAAATCGACAACTTCGCACCTAACAGTACATCAAAAAACGATCAATTTTTCTTTAGTTGCAAAAACAGCACATTAGAGCTTTCTTTCAAAATTTTAGAGGTTTCCTGGTATCGGGTCAAAAAGTTTGATTATTTGATGTATCTTTTAATGTAAGTAGCTGAGTTATCATGGCATGTAAAAAGTTACACCAAACACTATAAAATATGAAGATTACGTACATGCAAAAGATGAGTTCCAAATGCGAAAATGTCAATCAATCCACAGTAAGTGAATTTCAACCCTATGTTTAAAACAAAGAGTATATCCATTGGCTTGATACCATTCCAAAACGGTCTTTTGGTGGTCTGGGATATCATAGAGCAAACTGGAAAATGGTAACGAGCATTGGCTGCAAGATACAAATAATTACTACTAGAAACACTAGTAACAAGGAAAATTATTGAGCTAATGATATAATAAAAACTAGAGCACTCTGACAGTGCATACCTCCGTCAAGTAAGGCAACTGTAACGAAAAACTCAAAGTAGCTCTGAAACCATGATTTTCTTTGTATCAACTCCAAAATCTAATCATTTGTGCCTTTTGATAGTATTGCTGTTTCTGTAATTTTTTTGAAGATTCATTCACAACTTTTTGATTTATGCTGGTAACAAACATTATGACAAACATAAGTCACACATACAAGTGAACCAACCGATCTGCACCAAAATTTAATCATTTGTGTCTTTTACATTACAAACAACTACTGTAAGTTTCATGTAGATCCATTCAAAACTTTTAGAGTTGTTGCCTAACAAGCATAAAATCAAACACAGCGACACACACACAAGCGAACAACAGATAGTTGCAAAAATTTGGCCATTTACTCTTTGTGGTATGCCTAACAACTCATGTAAATTTCATAAAAATCCGTCCATAACTTTTTGAGTTATGGCCTTTAATGAGAGAGACAAACAAACTAACGGATATACGGATCTTCACCAAAAGTTATTCATCTTTTCCTCAAAACATACCTAACAATCCCTGTAAATTTCGTCAAAATCCGTCCATAACTTTTTGAGTTATTTACGTGACAGACAGAAAGACAGACAGACAAATCCGATAAAAACATACCCTCCTTGGTGTGGGTAACAACGAGGGGATGGACTATAAACCTTGTTGAGGTTGGAGCGAGCAGCTAAAACACACAAGAAAACGAGACATGCAAGTCCATTATTGGCATAAATGCACTAGAGCTGAAAAAATACATTGGAAAAAATTATGATTGGCAGTACACTACGAGCTAATACTGGGCTAGAAGACCCCAAAAGTCACAATTACTAAAACTAAAACACGTTCAAAAACAATGCATTATATTATAGCAGAAGGACAAGAGCTAAATGCAATTGGCACTCTAATACAATCTTGCATGAGATTGCAAAGAACAAAGGAAAGAAGGACACATTTAACGCCCCGACGGCAAACTACACCATGACGTTGGAGGTCAAATAGCAACAGAGAATAAGATGAAAGCTATTGGCTCTGCGCATTTGTACGTCATGCATTTAAGCTTTTACGTTTAGGAGCGCGGTCGATCATAAAAGTATCAGGGAATAAAATTGAGATAAATTTTCTAAGCTCGTGCTCACATGGCCGCCACTCAGCAGTATTCCAATATGCTAATGGAGAGACGGCCACGAATTCTTTCTCTAAGCCGATGGGAAATGGAAAATTAAATTACGTTAGGGAAGGATGTAAAACATTTGTAGCGGCAACTGCCGGAGCTTTCGCTTTTGATTACAGAAATGACACAACTGCTCGGCTATCCGAATGGAGCGTTACCGAAGGCCGCCATTGTTTGAGGCATATTCTAAAATTTAGATGGGTCGCAGTCCCATCGATCGTACCTACTAATTTTTAACACAGGCTGCTGAGCAGACTTTATCGTTTGCTCAAAATTTATTGAATATGGATGGCTTGGAGCCGGCCCGCAAGCGATCTTGAAAACCAATTGCAGGGCTAACTTGACGAGCGGTAACATCGTTAATTTTGTTTCAGAGTGTAGCAGGTTTGGGAAATTGAAGCTCCTGTCGAAGCTGACTTGCAAACTGCAGGGTTCTTGAAGAGAAAAAAAATTTAACGAACCTCTCAGGATATTCACCAGACTAGGAACTGTAACTAGAAACTGTAACTTGATTTACTTTCTGTAACTAAGAACTGTAACTTCCGAGTGCAACTGAAGACGCAACTGCGATGTGAAATTCAAAGTAATTTACACCGACCTGTAGGGTAAACTCTGACTAAAGACGTATATTTTGCAAGCACTATGTCAGATTCTTCATAGTACGTCCGAAATACATACTAAGTAACTAAGTTAAGTAACTCAAGAGTCAAATTATTCAGTGGAATTAAAAACTTAAAGAAATGGAATTTGATCGATATTTTAAAACAGGAATGCAGCCAGCGGTAGAACCAAGCCCTAGCAAAGCAAGACCTTGCCCGCCTCTTGTAATGGACTGGTACGTGGCAGATGAGCTTCAATGACGCTAATTGTTTTTAGTAATGCACATGGGAACGAAGATCTCAGCCGTATTGGAAATTAACGGGGCAAAAGGTGGAATTGGAATAACCATCAAAAATGAAATAAAACACCTATAAAACTTTTGAACATGAGTGTCACAATAACGAGCAGTGTCCTGGGATTTATTACCTGAAATTTTGAGTATAAATCAAAAGACAAAACAATTTCTTTGTACGAAGAGCTAGTGAGCTTGCATTTGAGTTAGCTGACGGCTCTTCAATGCTTTTACAGGCCACCGTAATGTTCATACTTCAACCATTAGTAACTTAACGTCTTCGAACTCAAGCGGGCCTGCTTCAATTCATTGGGCTTCTACGATTCCTTCCTCGACTATGAGTTTTTTATTTCAATTATCTAAACGAATTTGGCACAACGATGAAAACTCTTGGAGGGTCTGTGAGTGACCCCCGGCTGCTCTCTGGGACTAGGCCTTTTGCTCGGTTTATTGCCTGCTATCTAAACTATCTTATCTAATTTTATATCATTTTACTCCCAGCACATCATTGGTCACATGAGAGCTCTGTCCAAGATTGTAATCCTCAAACCAGCAATCTGCTCCCAAAACAGCAGCTAGGATATAATCTTAGGACTCTGTGTTCCCTAGGGCGATGAAGGAGGTAGTTCAGGGCTGTTTGAGGATGATTCTTAAGGCTGCGATACAAAACCTCGTGATGCCGTGTCCTTCAACGCATCCACTTGAGATATGATAAAACAAGCATCAAATGTTTGTTCTTTTTTAATGCGGTAACACCCTATCGTTTACACCTCTTTACTGGCCAAGCCCTGAAAGCCTAGTGCCAGGATTTGCATAAAACATCAGGAAAAGATTTCCAACCTTAACTAAAACGCGTGTTTAGCTAATCTGCGGCTCTTCCAAAGACCTTCATCAAAAGAATCTTATCAAGTTCAGCCGTAAAGTTTTTCTCATTAGTGCAGTTTCAGAAAGTTTGCTCTTGGAGCTCTTTGAATTTCTAAGCTGACCGGCAGCTTTTTGGAGCTCTCGCATGGCGCTAAAGCCGAGCGCCCAGATTCGTAATGGTGATTTTTCCCGTAAATTCATGGAATTCTGGAATATATCCCTGATCTGCAGTAAAGACGCCGTTTTCCATTGTAGGTTCACCACATAAGAAATCATTTTGGTTGACGTAAAGAAGAAGCAATATCATCTTATAATGGTATCATATTATGAGTCAGTAAGAAACATCGTTACATACGAACCTGTTGCTATTATGGGAAATAAATTTTTAACAAAGATATCCTTAGTTAAATTGCACTCACTCCTATCTACCATATCACAAAAAAGCGAACATGGCGGTATGCTAAGCAACTTGCTTGGTTTCAGGTAGCAGCCAAAGGTTTTCTTTTCGTTTCTCTCTTTGTGCTACGATTGTTATCGTTTTGTGGTCAGGTGCCTTCTGTCAATTTGCCAATACATTTAAACTGAAGCTATATTAATTAAAACGCCCATTCTAATGATAAGGGTACCACTGTAACTTCGTATATAATGTTAGAAATGAATTGACATGGGATTGTGTCTAGCCTGGAGATTATCAGTTCTTAACATTTGAATGAATTCGGAAAAAAATATGCGCTCCACTCAGAATTCATCAGATTGAATAAGTGTTCAAAACGCACTAGTTTTACACGCAATCTATTGAGATGAATAC
>LQNS02278182.1:4240735-4271129 GCA_001587735.2 Parhyale hawaiensis
TGAATTGACATAGGATTGTGTCTAGCCTGGAGATTATCAGTTCTTAACATTTGAATGAATTCGGAAAAAAATATGCGCTCCACTCAGAATTCATCAGATTGAATAAGTGTTCAAAACGCACTAGTTTTACAAGCAATCTATTGAGATGAATACATATTGAAAATTTTCTCGCTCATCAGGTTCTCAGAACTAGTTTTAAGTCAAATTACTCACGTTATCCATAATCTACCTCGACAAGAGTTCAAAATTTGGTAGCTTTGCGCAGGCCGTCTTGGAGCAAATAGTATTTTAAACTTACAGTACTACCGTGTAATTGAATCTATCGGGACGAATGGTCAATATTGACCTTGTTACACAGGCTTCCTATAGGAATGCTTCTGCTTCTATTTTAAAAATACTAGCGCTCCAGGAACGTATGTTCTACATCACGCTGACATCGGCACGACTGAATAATTAAAGTTTAGCCAGTCAACCCTCCTGCGGCGATATGTTTTGCCCTGGACATGGGCTTTACGGGAAAAAGAAACTCCCATTTTTCAATTGTAGCGATGCTGGTAACTATACGGTCCGAGGCCATGCGTGGAATTTTTGTGCACGCGATTCCAGCACGAGCGACGAAAGGGAACGAGAGTAGGAACGGTTTTAAAATGAGGGACGAATGGGAGCGAGAGTACGGGGACAGTAAAGGCGTCCCGGGAATGTGGACACAGAGGGTCCCTGGCATTGCGATGCAACATTCCGTTGCCGCCTGCAAAGGATTTAATTTTTCCCTGCGTTATCGTTAGTAATTGAAATTCCAAGTTTTCTCCGTGGTTATGTTGAGTGTCTCTAACCTAAAGGAGCGAAATCAGGCAGTTGGGAATAAAGGTGTTTTGTCAGAAACTTGTGGTTTTAGCTTTTCCCTTACGAGTTTACCAGTTTTTGACTTTTTGCAGTACTGTTGCATCATCACAATTAAAAGAATGGTTTTATTCGCGGCAGTGTTGTTATATCAATGACAATTCCTGCTTGCTACGCACATTGTTTGCATGTTCTCCGATGCGTGTTTTTAAATTTCGGCCAGTTTCACCGATGTAGCAGGCAGGAAGCAGGAATTATCATTGATATATACCAACACTGCCGCGAATAAAACCATTCTTTTAATTTTAATGATGCAACAGTACTACAAAAAGTCAAAAACTGGTAAACTCGTAAGGTAGTTGAAGCCTTCTATAGCGTACAAGAGTCAAAGAAAATAAACAGACACCTAGAAGTCCCTCAACAGCTGCTTCCTCTACTCATCGATTGCTGAAGTTATTTTTAATAATTCTTCTTTCATTTTTACATCATTCTAACGAGTAGCATGGATACCGTTACATGTACATAGCTCCAAACCGATATGCATTTTTCCCCTGATGACGGCTGAAGCAAATTCATACCGAAAGCTTGGGCACATTAAAAATATTGGTCTTGAAGAAGTTTTCATTTAACATCATCTATAATATTAATACGCTAGTACTTACGTACCTACCTACTTACCTTTTGTGTCACGCTCTTCATCATTAATAGATAGAAATAAATTGGAGCTTTATTGAGTTTGGGCAGCTGGCGTATCTGTCATACGGCTGGTGACTTATTTCTCGGCCACAGGCCAGGTCTTTTTAATTGTTTTTACGACCGAAATTTCTAAAAATAAATCTTTGGGAACCTGTACCGTGATTTACTACCAAAGGAATTCCACGGGTCCAGTTAGACAGAGCAACTTATAATATAATCCACGGGGCACTTAGACAAGGGCAGCTTCAGTAATTATTGTCAGCAAAAAGGCTGGTCGTATAAGATATCATACATGGAATCTCGGTGTTGTTTGGGATGTTGACGGGGAATTGCCATGGTACGATGTGAAGGTTTCACTGATCTATCTGAAGCGCCTTAAGCCAGACAGGGAACGTTTCACGGGTTCTGCTAACTTATGTAAATATTCCACGGGTCCAATGACGCACGGAGGTCAGCAGTCCTGTGCAGCTGAGCAAGGTCTTTTTAATAATTTTAATGCCCCTGGAACCTTCTGACTGAACGGCTTGGGATCTGAAAAACTTCTATGTGGGCGTGGGCACTAAGAGTGCTAGCAAAATTCAACGGGGGGGGGGGAGATNACTAAGAGTGCTAGCAAAATTCAACGGCGGGGGGGGGGGGAGCAGCGAAACACAAAAGCTAGGCCCTAAGCGGTACATTTTTCAAGGCCTCATTTCCAGTGAAGGGCGCGTGTAGCTTTTAAGGGAGTGTGTCCCCCACGATCCTACCCAGGCTACTCCACAGCTGGAAATTCTGGATATTATTATCAAGCAAGAAGATGGACATAATATATCACACAACGAGTCCCTGTGTTGAAGAATAAGTGTGGTGTTACCATGCTAAAATATGACCGTTTCACGGGTCTGTCTGAAAGACCTTGCAATGCCGTGAAAGTTTCACGGGTCCAGTTAGTGGAATAAGAATTACCAAGACGTGCTCTATTCTCAACGATATAAATATGTATATTGCCTTATTTTTCCCCTATCTAATTCTGAAGAAAAATTTCCAAGGCACCCAACTGATTTTTTGCCAAACCGTATCCAGAATACGAACACACAGAGAACAGGTTGGTTAGAGTCACCAAAATTTGGTTGATTTAATCAAACTATTTGGTCGGCTATAAGCCAATTAGGTTCTAATAGGGAGGAGCGCGCCATCTCTATTTACTCTACGGGAGCGTTTCGAGGAAACTTTCCCCTTCAACTGGCTGAGTGGCATATCCAATCGGAGAGCGGCATTGCCTCACGCTGCCTGTATAAGAATGAGTCCTAAGCTCAAATTTTTATAGCCATTAAAAATCCGAGCAGATGGAAGTATGTAAAGGAAACTTGTATCCTGTATAGCATCTAATAATGAAAGTAACAGGGTGAGCACTGGGATATAAATCTTCAGACACGATTGTCTTTGCAAAAAATTGAAGAACTGCCTGTCTGTATCGTCCTTAATTACATTTGCTGACCACTGCAACTTCAGTCACTTGAAGGACTCCAAACGCCAGCTTCGATCATCACCAAAATTTAATAAATTAAGCCTTGCAATATTACTAGCAATTCCTGTAAATTTCATAAAGATCCGTAGATAGCTATCTGAGTTGTTATGTTAACAAACATAAAATCAAACGCAAAGATAAAGAAGCAAACGAACCAACAGATCGTCGCAAAAATTTAGTCATTTACTCTTCGTGATATACCTAACAACTCATGCAAATTTCATAAAAATCCGTCAATAATTTTTCGAGTCATGGCACTGAGAAAATCTAGAAAGACAAACAAATAAGCAAACGAATGAACGGATCTTGACCAAAAGTTAATCATTTGTTCCTCATAACATACCTAACAATCCCGGTCCATAACTTATTGAGTTATCTTGGTGACAGACAGGCAAATAGACAAAGACAGAGAAACTCCAACAAAACATAACCTCCTTGGCGGAGGTGACACGTTCTATCTAAAGATATGCTTTATACACGATTTAAAGGCCTAACGTTCTTGCAGCTGGGTGCATTTAGTTATTAGTAGAACCCCACTCAATTCACGTTAATCAGTACTACATAATAATTCACGTCGTGTTTTTATTTATTTATTTATATCTTTCCTGTTACGCTCTATGGGAATAACATAGGAGAAAATTCAGATTTCAAAATGTAAAAAAATGGGGTACCTTGGAATCTTTTTCTTCAGTATTAGATAGGGGAAAAATAGAACTAATAACATAGGAGAAAATTCAGATTTCAAAATGTAAAAAAAGTGGGGTACCTTGGAATCTTTTTCTTCAGTATTAGATAGGAGAAAAATGAGGAAGCCCAAAAGACGGCGGGGGTTTTGGTGAAGTGTTAATTTTTTGCCGTCATTTATAATGACGGCATGGGCCACTAGTTTCTTAATAAGATGTGTTAGCTAACTGTTCAATGCGCTTTGATAACTAGCGACAATATTATTAATACCTCCATATTATTTACGGAAATTTGGAACATTACTTTTGTAGTATTTAATTGTTTGGCTGCTGACAACCCATATACTGCATATGAGACGATTGCAAACATAGGAATAATAAGTAATTCCTTCAAGGGAAAAATATTGGGTCTGAGATTTCTGTAAGAAACTTAATATACCGAGGCCAGGTAGCATAGATGTGAACACCGTAGATGCTGAGAAATCTTCTAAGGCTGTTCACTGCGATAATGTATGGTTACCAAAAGCTCTCGATCTAAGTGCCGATTTCAACAGCTTGTCAAACTTTGGGCTGAGCCTGCCCAGCTGCTGTTCTAATTTTTAATATCCCTAAATGAAAAGAGCGCTTCAATGGAACGTGTGAATTTGCATTAGCGCTTGTGAAATTTTGATGACGCTGTAGACGTTTGGTCGCTCAGGGTCTCTCGGTCGAGGCTTTCATCATTCAAGTAAAGCTTCTTTGCTCACTCGAAACCACCTAGACTGCTAACACTGAAACATCGCTACCGGTTTCTCTTGGGTGATGCTACCACATCTGCCCTTACTAAGGTGTGTGCAGACGAGCGACATCTTCGTTGATTCTGATGGGAAAATATTGCCTGAACATTTATTAAGCTTGCTGCAACATGCCAATGCACACACGGCGGTGAGAATTGCTTCCAGGTGCAATGTTTCAGGGTAAAATAAGTTGCACGGAATAGAAATAGAAACTATTAATTTATTCAATTTTTGCGCTGGTTTACACGCCTGTTTTATATTGCCTGTACGATCAGCGATTGAATATTTAGAACGAATCTTTTAGCTTGTAAACGAAATTTTTACCTGTACGTTTTCTACTGGCTACCATCGTTGAAATCTCGTGGCAAATTCACTTTTTACTGTAGACATTGAAGATGGAATCTCAACTATTTAAAGCAAAGTCATCAGAAAAATGCAAGTGTTACACATGGTAGTAGAGAATAGATAACAGGGAAAAGCTAAATTGCAAGTTGTATTGAATTTCTCGAACGCATCAGACAAAATTAATTGGCCTAGACAATTCTTGCTCAATTTGCACCTCATGCAACTTTTCCCACAGTCTGGCAGAGCATTTGTCGGCGAAATGTCACTTCCGGCAATTTTTGCTCCTCGTCTGAATTAGCCTTCAGGCTACCAAATCATAATGGTTTTACTCAGCATCGAGACTTAGGATGGAGCGTCACCGGCGGCCCTCAATGGGTTACCTCACTGCCCTATGTCAGACTACCAATACATAAGACCTTTTCCTATAGGAAGGGTCAAAACTTTAGTACTGGCTTTTCATTAAAGCGCCCCTACTCAATGTGATTATGCTAAGTCAAATGAGACATAAGGGCTAAGTCCACAAGCGCAGTATTTATATGAAGGGGAACTTTTATTTTTTTTTTTTTTTAAATACGCGGTTACTGCACTTGTCTCATATACGCCCTCCAGTGTCCCGAATGCAAGTACAAGCACAAACTCATGCCGCTTTCATGATGGTTTGGGTAGTCTACACAAATTCAAGTAGACCAGCATGCCTGATTTAAAAGATGAAAAGAAAGCAGCGGCCTGAGCATTCGAGCTGTGACAAGCAAACCAAAGAAAACAGTTGCTGCGGCAACATGCAGGGACAGGCCAAACAGAGCGCTGCAGCTTGTGGAGCCTTGCTCGAACGCAAGATTTTATTTAGCTTGGCAAGTTACACAATAGGTTCTGGTAAGAATGGATTGACACGAGGTGCTAGAAAAAATAGCATTGTCTTCTCGAGTGAACAGCAGGCTGGCAACGACAGGGGGTAAAGAGTTCCTAAGCTTTATTTAATTTCAAATACTACGCAACGGGTTCTGGGAAGAATAGGTGTGGCAATAGATACGAGTAGGGATAATATTTTTCCTCGATAGAAGACCATATTGGCATCGATATTTGGTTAAGAGTTTGTGCTTCTTAATCGTGCCTAAATCCAAATGAACTTCTCTTTTCTCGTTTTGTACGTACTCTTAATAATATTAATCATACCACTCATATTTAATGTGCCCTAAAAATAAACACTGAATTTTAATTTTTCATTGTGTTCAACAATACACGAGCCATTTCTATTCAATCTTAAATTCTGGTTCGTAAAATACCGCAATTATCATAATGACCAAAGCTGCTCTCAGAGAGCGCAGTCCTCCGCCAGGTAATGCAACGCACCTTTAACCTTTAACACCTCTATAGCTTTGAAAAACATGTATTACAACCGTTCTAAAATCATACAATAAATAAATCTAATTTCAGAACATGCCTATGCAAAGCTAAAACTGCTTATTAGGCACATGTCGTCAGAGATCAAAATATTTACTAATGAACTCATATCTGTACATGATTTTAAAACGTAACAGATTTGTAACAGATACTTCATTGATCACACTTTCATTACCAATTTACTGATGAAGTTTGCCCTTAAACTACAAACCTGAAGGACAATAAGAGATGAGTTCTCTTGATTTTACCCGGCTAAGCAGCTTAACGCAAATAAATTATCTCTTTTTTTAGCAGACTTTTGAGGATAACTCATAATTTTAATTTTGATTCGATGGTATGAATATGAGCTTCATGAAATCATATTCGTCGATGTTTCTTCATCCAAGTGGAAAGCCGTTTGGTCAATAGAAGGAATCAAGCTGAAAAAAAAAGACTACTGGAGCGAAATTTTTGCCGTCTTCGTCCGCGCGAACTAAGAGAAGATGAAGTTTGGATGGGGGAAGGAAGGAATGATCAGGATAGATGACAGTGCTAAGCGAAGCAGTGGACACTTTCAGTGTTTGGATTTTAAAGTTAGCGAAGCAAGAAGTGCATTTAAGTGGGGAATTACATTCGTTTGCCATCATCTGCAGCCAGGCCTATTTTGTTCATCAGTTTTCAGCAGATCTGGACAGGATGTCCACAGTCTCCAACCTCACCTCTGTTCTCTTCGACAGTGACACAAAATGGAGAGATAAAAAACAGATAAATTAATAAACAAACGGATAAATACACATATGTGCTGCCATCGGCATTACAGAACATGTTGGATAGCTCGTTGCCGGGACCATCACGGATCACCTTTAAAAAGAGTTACCAGATTTTTCTGTCTTGATCTAGAGAATGACAGCGTATTTCAGTGTCATGACTTCGATACAGTTAGTACACTTGAATAGAAGTTCAATCTTTTTCTCTTCTTGTTACGTACATGCATGAACGAATGATATTGAGTTTGTCCCAGATCCAAAGTGAATTTTGTTTCCTCGTTAGCTAAATGGATGCATGAGTCAGAAGAACCCAAACCGAATTTGGTATTCTCGCTTAGCGAGCTCGATCATCGTAAAAGGTTTCAGCTTACGCAGTCCATTTGCCCAGCCAGGCTGTGGACTTATTAGCGACCACTTTATTTTCCGAAGCCACTGCAATTCAACACTCACGAGCCAAACGCAATTATTAGTGGCATCGGTTTGACAAAACGCTGATGTGGTGCGCCTGTGTAGGTCCCCCGATAGAGCGTTGGTATTGCACAAATATTCAGGTTGTTGATTGCATTTCAAAGAGCGAGGACTGGAGGGTCGTGCAAATAAAATGTAAATCGCAAAGCTGGCGTGCACTGTCAACATTGTTGGGTACGAGGAATATAATGAAGCGAGAGAGTATACTAAATTAATGGGATACCAAAGTATATTACGGATCGAGCATGATAGACACAATAAATGTGAGGATTACGTATTGGCTTAGTGCAGCTATAAGTTACATCATGCAACGCTAATGACGGGAAAAAAATCACTGCATTACTGATTATGCAGACACAAGACAGTAAATTAGTGCTCTTGCAATGCCAATCAGAGGAATTGATTGGTGTAATTAGTATTAGATTACTGATTACGCTAACTAGTAGGAGAACGGACTGAAAGAAGTTAAAAAAAAATAGATAAATCAATCACAAGGCAGACGTGGATGCAACAAGTTTTAGAACAACTCGTTACTTGTTTCGCAATAAGTGATGATAGGGGCATATACTACCCTAACAGAATTTTTAACAGCCCTAGAAATTGATTTACGATCTTAGCACTAGTGCAGCCAAGAATTTTGTTATGGGATAGCCTTATCAGCATAGAGCTAGGGCTGCAACAGTAAGCATTCGAACTAATGCTTCTTTAAAAATATTAACGAGCAAGTTCACCGGATGACCATAGTAAGGAGAGCATAATACAAAACAGCACTTATACATTGAATAATGAAGAAGTATGTAATAACCGTATCAAGAACGTGTGCAGTGGGTTATGACTGCCGCCACAAGCAGCAGTTACTACAGCTTACCAGAGTACGTCAATAAGTATCTGAACTTTTATTGGAATTGTTTGTGAATAATAGGCTGCATGGCTTTGTGTGCTATGCCGGGTTGTAGATGGCTCCGCCCTCCTCCCTTGTGGTTGGTTTCAGGGTTACCACTTCAGCGCGCTCTGCGCTGATGAGAAGTAGGGATGGACCCACCACTCTCCATTTGCACTAAAGAAGAACAACGCGCTCTGAAATCCATTTTTTTTATGGTCTGAAGGTGTACCAGGGTCAACAGTGAACGCGACAGTGATATGCTTATCAACAAGTTGAAACCGGCAATTCGCAACAAACGCCGAGGTCTATTGTCGGAATGCGTTTTTTTGTTGCATGACAACGCCCGTCCACGTACCGCCGCCCACACACCATAACACTCTTCGGAAACTTCATTTCGAGGTGTTGGAACATCCTCCATATAGTCCTGATCTCGCCCCGTCTGATTACCATCTGTTCGGTCCACTTAAAGATGCTTAATGAGGCCGTCATTTCGCCACCGATCAGCAGGAGAAGGCAGCGGTGCATACGTGGCTCAATGCTAAAAAAAAAAAAAAATTCTGAGGGTATCGAAAAGCTCGTGCAACGATAGACTAAGTGCATTGAGAAGCAGGGTGACTATATTAAAAAGTTATGTCATCGCAAACTTTGCACTGTTGTTGTATTAAATACAAAATTGGAGTGAGGAAACTTATTGACTTACCCTCATATTTGTCCTATGGCTTGCATGGCAGCCATTACAGATGGCAGATTAGTGCGCTGTAAAAGCAAATTGAGGCACATTTGGTGACGGGTGACACGTTAAATGTTACGGACACTTTTAGTAATAGAAAGCAAGACGATGTGAGAAGCAATGAAGGTGTAGAATTCGAAAAAGTTAGGAGCTACAATTAAGTGGATGCATAATTTCATAAATGCAGTAACACTTTCATGTGTAGCGCTTGAACTTCTTTGGTGAAATGAATAGGGTTACTTCATTTGTGAAATAAGTTCACCATGTAATTGAAGATTTACAAAACAAGCAGTTCCTTACTACGAATTTGCATAAAAAAAAAAGTTAAGCAAATTAATATAAATCAGGACACTCAGGCAAAACATAAAGATAACGTCTTTATATTCATCTATAGTGCACGCTCATTCAACTGGAATACAGCAGTCAGGACTTGACTTTTCAACGAGAGGCAGAAAAAACACTTCCGTCGCAATAACATCACTGCCACTTGCCCAATAACGGAGTTAATTGTAGCATCTTCAAAATAAATGATCGCATTTTGGCAGACATGGCTGGTATAAACTCACGAGCTGTTACCGAACTCTTCAGTACTTGGTGTACTTATTCTTCTTCTTGTTTACAAAGCTTGGCGCCATTCTCTTCAACATTTAATTTTGCCTCTAGGTGCTGTTCAGAATCGTTCGTATTCAATGTATAGCTACATACTCGTAGAACCAACAACAAACTTAAATAAGCTTATCATCCTTCATTCCTTCATTGATTCCCTCCATGACCTTCAACGAATTAAAATTTGAACTTTTACGATACGGAAAAACTTCACCCTTACTGAATCGACGTCCTACACGACGAGAGATGGGAGCGAAATCGAGAGAAAGCAAATTTTATGGGATCTTGGGGTGAGAATACAAGATAATGCCACTTTTGACGATCATGTGGCTCGAGTTGTTACCGTAGGCAAGAAGTGAACCGGATGGGTGCTTCAAACTTACTTTCTCCTCACGAGAGGCAGACACAATGCTCACCTTATGGAAACAACTGATACTGCCAAGGATTGAATACTTTAAACCTCTTTGGATGCCAAGCAAAGGGCAGACTTAGAGCGCCTCGAGGCGATCCAGAGATCGTTCGCTGCCAAAATCCGAGGCATGAATGATTTAAACTATCACGAAAGACTTGCTCAACTTCAAATGTACTCAATTCAAAGCATATTCGAGCGCTTTACGATCATATATATTTAGAAAATTCTAGAAGGAATTACTGTCAATGTCAATGAGCGAATCCAGGCCAGACATTCAAACCGTATTGGTCGCGGTCGCACTTGTGAGGTGCGCATTCCGATCAAAACTGGTGGTGATGCGATAGCCACAAAGTATTCTAATAGTTTCGTAGTCCGAGGGGTGAGATGATTCTACAAAATGCCTCGTCACTTTCGAAATGTCACCGGTACAGAGACTGCGAAATTTAAACACTTACTGAACGCATGCTTACTAAAAGTGCCAGATAAACCTGCTGTAAGCGGCTACGTGAACTGTGGGGATAACTCGTTGTTAGCCACACCGCTGCTCACGGACTACAGCATCACCTCTGCACAAGATTGGCGGCGTGCGTAACGTCGCCTGGACCTCGTCCGAAGTATCATCAAAGGTATCAAAGGTAAGGTATGATTAGTTCCATGATTCCTTATTATCAAGCGAAGTGAACAGCGGTGATGATGTTTACGTTGAAGATTTAAGCATACATATTTATCACCCGCGAACAAATTGCGAGAGGTGATTATGGTTTCATTGAAGTTGAAGATTTAAATGTGCATAACATATTTGTCTGTCCACCCAAAATGAGGGAGAAGAAGTTGAGCAATGTTCATATTATTTATTATTTTTTTTTTTGCAGGGAGTCAGTTGGGTTGACCTAGATGTGAAGAATGCCAAACAGACTAGGGTTAGTTGTCCATCAAAGATTACAGCGTTGAATTTTGTCTGTCCTCCCAAAAAGAGGCAGGAGGAGTTGAACTATATAAAGAAATTTTTTCAGGCAGTCAGGTGGGTTGTCTGAGATGCGAAAAATGGCAAAAAAAAATAACTAGCTGCCCATCAAAACTGACGGCGTTGAATTTCTCCCACCGCGGGTGATGGTCTTACGCCACTTGACGTTCTAGTTTGGCTTGGATTCAAGCACGTTTTTGCGTTCACAGTAACCATACCATTTGCCTCGATCGCTTTCTAGTTTCCACACACAGTGTGGTAATATGTATGTTTCAAGTCAAATTAAATGTACATGGGGTCTGACGCACTACTATAGGGTCTGGCATACTAATGGGGTCTGACACACTACTGGGGTCTAGAATACTACTGGGGTCTGGCACACTCTGCAGCATCGGCGATCCCCCAAACTAACCCGAAGACCCACGCTGCACACCACACAACCAAACCTCGCAACTTTTTAATTTTGCCTCTATAGTCGCCACGACGTGTTGCCATAGCAACACACATCGAGACCGTTGCTATTGCTCTGGCGAGGTTGTTCTTGTTGACATCCTGCAACAGCCATCGATCGACCATATTCAGCTCTTTACAGAATTGATTGTCGTTCGTTCATGCACAATCCTGCTATACTTGGAAGTTTTTAGTAAGAGTTAGGCATGTTTCTATATCGAGACACTATCTACAGCGTGAGTCGACCGTCTTCCAGTCTCTGAGCTCTTTGTTTTTGCTCCTCCAGAATCCGCTATGCAGGCGTATTTTTGATCTGACCCGCAGGTGTCTGAGAGCCTATAGCACGTGTCAATAATTATCGTTAATTCTTTACATAATTGAGACGCAATCTGTTCAGATTTTTGCAATGCTTGCACGTTTTTGATTACATTATCTATATACATATTCACAACATCAATCGATTTTTTTCTATTCTTTAGAAAATTTGACGTCTTTTCTCTACGCCGAATCCTGCATTGCTTACCAGATTCTAGTAAGAATTACAGATGTTTCATACAGGAAACCTAGATATTTAAAAAATATATATATTTAAAAATCGTCTTGACATACACTGGGAGAGATATCCTCCTCAGCTAAGAACTCCTCCTCCACGAGTCGCAAGCACTTAACGACCAAAGCTTCCTAGGCCATTTTATGCTGACTTCTTCTNACCGATAGTAAAACTAAAAATATTATGGGGAAATATATAAAACCTTATTTCGTAATCATTTTTTTATCTATGAGTATTGTATTTGTATTGTTTAAGTAAGACTATTCGTATTTCTTTACTAATATGTTTGTCAATAAACATGAAATAAATCCCGTTTGTATTTCATTATCCTATCTTTTCAATAGCGCGCAGTAAACCAGTTGTTGATGTAAGTTTTCGATCCTGGTACAAAAAGGTCAGGCTAATCATCAGAGCCTCTAGTGCGACTGATTTACGTATCCTGTTTTGATAATGGGAAGACTCGCGGCCCTAACACTACAAAAGGAAGCTATAATTACGATAAGAAATCCCCGGCAACTCTCCTGGCGGATGCAGGTGGTCTAAAAAGGTCAGGCTAATTATCAGAGCCTCTAGTGCGACTGATTTACGTATCCTGTTTTGATAATGGGAAGACTCGCAGCCCTAACACTACAAAAGGATGTTATAATTACGATAAGGAATCCCCGGCAACGCAGCTGGCGGATGCAGGTGGTCTAAAAAGGTCAGGCTAATTATCAGAGCCTCTGGTGCAACTGATTTACGTATCCTGTTTTGATAATGGGTAGGGTACTGCCCTAACCAGTAAAAAAATCCGAAATAAAAGAAAATCAGAAATCCCGCCCATATAAGCATCCCTGGTGGGGAACGCCACGCCTCCCCGCCGAGGGGGGCGCGCGAGGGGGGCGGCGCCGGGCGCGCGGCGGCGGGGGGGGGGCGGCACCGGAAATGCGCTGCAGCCAAATGCGCTACTCCCTCTACTTACGTGGCTCAATGCTAAAAAAAAAAAAAATCTGAGGGTATCGAAAAGCTCGTGCAACGATAGACTAAGTGCATTGAGAAGCAGGGTGACTATATTAAAAAATTATGTCATCGCAAACTTTGTATTGTTGTTATATTAAGTACAAAAATGGAGTAAGGAAACTTAATGATTTACCCTCGTATATGTCTTATAGCTTGCATGGCAGCCATTACGGATGGTCGATTAGTGCGCTGTAAAAGCATATTGTGGCATATTTGGTGACGGGTGAAACGTTAAATGTTACGAACACTTTTAGTAATAGAAAGCAAGACGATGTGAGAAGCAATGAAGGTGTAGAATTCGAAAAAGTTAGGAGCTACAATTAAATGGATGCATAATTTCATAAATGCAGTAACACTTTCAAGTGTAGCGCTTAATCTTCTTTGGTGAAATGAATAGGGTTACTTCATTTGTGGAATAAGTTCACCATGTAATTGAAGATTTACAAAGCAAGCAGTTCCTTACTACGGAGTTCCATGGGCAAAAAGAAAACGTTAAGCAAAATAATATATGTCAGAACATTAAGGCAAAACATGAAGATAATGTGTTCATATTCACCCTATAGTGCACGCTTATTCAACTAGAATACAGCATACGGGACTTGGCTTTTCACCGGCAGGCAGAAAAAACACTTCCGTCACAATAACATCACTGTCACTTGCCCAATAAAGGGGTTAATTTTAGCATCTGCAAAATAAATGACTGCATTTGGCAGACATGGCTGGTATAAACTCCCGAGCTGTCACCGAACTTTTCAGTACTTGGTGTACTTATTCTTCTTTTTTTTTTTTTACAAAGTTTTGCGTCATTCTCTGCAGCATTTGATTTTGCCTCTATGTGTTGTTCAGAATCGTTCATATTCAATGTATACATACACGTAGAACCAACAGCAAATATAAATAAGCTTATCATCCTTCATTCCTTCCTTCCTTCCTTTCTTCCTTGATTCCTTCATTCCTTTCTTCCTTCCTTCCTTCCTTCCTTCCTTCCTTCCTTCCTTCCTTCCTTCCTTCCTTCCTTCCTTCCTTCCAGGATTCCTTATTATCACCCGCGAGCGAAGCGAACAGCGGTGATGATGTTTACGTTGAAGTTTTAAGTATACATATTTATCACCCGCGAACGAACTGAGAGAGGTGATTAACACTCGCGAACGAAGTGCGAGAGGTGATACTGTTTTCGTTCAAGTTGAAGATTTAAATGTGTATATTTGTCTGTCCACCCAAAAAGAGGGAGAAGAAGTTGAGCAATGTTCATATTTTTTTTGCGGGGAGTCAGGTGGATTGACCTAGATGTGAACAATGCCAAGCAAACTAGAGTTAGCTGTCCATCAAAAATGACGGCGTTGAATTTTGTCTGTCCACCCAAAAAGAGGCAGGATGAGTTGAACCATAAAAAGAAATTTTTTCAGGCAGTCAGGTGGGTTGTCTGAGATGTGAAAAATGAAAAAAAAACTAGTTAGCTGCCCATCAAACATGACAGCGTTGAATTTCTCCCACCGCGGGTGATGATGTTACGCCACTAGGCATTCTATAATTTGGCTTAGATTCAAGCACCTTTTTACGTTCAGTAATCTTACCATTTACCTCGATCGCGTCCTAGTCTCCACACACCGTGTGGTCATTTTATGTTTCAAAACAAAACAGCCATCGATAGATCATAATCTACTCTTTACAGAATTGATTGTCGTTTGTTCATGCAGAATCTTGCTATACTTGGAATTTTTAAGTAAGAGTTATACATGTTTCTATTTCAAGACACTATCCGCAATGCGTACGTATTTTTGGTCTGACCCGCAGTTGTCTGAGAGCCTATAGCACGTGTCAATAATTATCGTGAATTCTTTACATAATTGCGACGCAATCTGTTCAGATTTTTGCAATGCTTGCAGGATTTTGATTAATTAATAGCATCAATCAGTCTTTTCTATTCTTTACAAAATTTGACGTCTTTTCTCAACGCAGAATCCTCCATTGCTTACCAGATCCTAGTAAGAATTACAGATGTTTCATACCGGAAACCTAGATATAGCATTTGTCGATTATTTCCTATTCCTTACAAAAAAATGGACGCCTTTGTTCAAAATTCATCAATTTTCCCTGCACGTGCTTGGTCAAACGTCAGTACTTTGTGGTAAGCGGTTTCCGGAGCGGAGCTTTCCGTAATCCAGGGTATATTCTATTGAGCGGCCCTGCGCTCTGAGCCAAGCAGGTTGAGAGAGCTTTGTTGGGGTCTGTACTCTTGTAGAGACTTACCGTGCTCTAACTGAGTTTTATAAGCGCTCTGAATTGCATCCTAGGTCGACTTTTAAATGGACGTTGAAAGTGATACCTCCAGACATATATACAGTGTACAGTGACCAATATATATGTGTATGGAATGCATTTCAAACTCGGAAAATCTTCATTTGATAGTGTCACTGAAAATTCTAACTATATATATATATACTCTTTCTGAAATATACGATGACACTCAGGTAACTTAGTTCTGCGAGTGGAATTTAAAGTTTAGTTCCCCTGAAGACGGGCCATGCTTAATAGTTCGAAATCTTGGGGTCAAATGATTAAAAAGGACTTTCAAAAAAACTCCTTCATACATATATTTGTACAAAAAACTGTTGATCGATGTGCCTCTTTCCAATGGCGGACATCGTTAATTGAAAAATTAATATCGTTAAATGTTAATCTAATCATGAAAAATTTAACTTCGATAACAGTTCATCCGTTTATTCTTTAAAAATGCAGCGGAAGTTAATGATAATTTGTGAACATTGATTTTTAATATAGAAAGCAGAATCAATGAGTTGTTACTCTAAATTGCCTTAAAACACCTACAGAAATACGGTATACTTTATTTATTTAATGATCCTCATTGGTCTAATTTAAGGTTTTGGAACACAAACATATGTCCTGTGTTCCATGCACAATGTTTCATCTTTTAAATTGGATAATGGTCTAAAGGGAACGTAGACAAGGAAACAACCTATTCAATAGCTTATTGAAATGAAGAGAAAAAATTGAAAAAATAGGAATGTTGCTGGTCAAAATTATAAGACCACTGCATATTAATCAATAAAAATCATGAAAAGAATTCATTGTGATGGTGCATTTTGATGGTACATGCATGAGGTCTTAATAATGAATGTATCCTCCCTCCATTTATGTGATATACTTCGAAAATTCGCTTAGGTATACTTGAAACAAGGCTTTCTAGAAGTCAGGCCGGGATCTTCTCCCAAGTCTTGAGAACGCCTATGAAAGGCTCTTCACTGTATGAAATTGTGTGCCATATTTAGAGATTTCTTGTACCATCCCCCAGAGATTTTCTACTGGGTTCAGATCCGGAGAACATGCTGGATGTTTGAACAGTTGAATGTTTTTCTTTTTTTTTTTTTTGCTGACTTTCATGTTTGTAAACAATTTTAGTTTATACTTTTGACATTGCAGTTATAGTGCCACCGTTTAATCAACAGTTTTAAGAGAAACGGAGGTATTTCATAATGCAGTAATAAATCGATAAGAGAGAAAACTAGTCTGCAAGTTACTTTGAATTGTTCGAAATCTGCGAAAAAGACTGACCCAGACCCATCCTGCTGTATTGTCTCCTCAGGTAACGTGTTCGCCGAGTCTGGTAGAGCATTTGTTGGCGAAATGCCACTCCTGGTAACTTTAGCTGCTCGTCTACATCAGCTTCACGGCGCCGTGGTGCGGGTCCCTCGAAGACTCGTACCGTACAGTGACGAAGACGCTAAATGTATCTAGGGCTCTTTCAATTGGGTCATCTAAGTCGATCTAAGCCCAGCCCATTCGATTTGACTTGTTCGGAACTACAGACAGGAACTTTGGCTTGGTCACTTTCTATCATGCAGCAGGTGTTAAACGCAACCCGATTATAATAACCCAGCAAACTGAAAACTCCATTTCACATGGTAGGATTGAGTTCCTTAAAGTCTCACAGGTCATCGATCAACTGGCAACACATGAGAGTCAAATAAACGGGCCGAAACCAGGGCACTGGTCTGAAGTTTCGGACACGTCAAATAGCGTGGTCTTGGCTTGGATCGACCTAGTGGTCTTGGCTTGGATCGACCTAGTGGTCTTGGCTTGGATCGACCTA
The DNA here is from genome assembly GCA_001587735.2 of Parhyale hawaiensis. NCBI lineage: Eukaryota > Metazoa > Arthropoda > Malacostraca > Amphipoda > Hyalidae > Parhyale > Parhyale hawaiensis. The sequence continues at coordinate 4,257,903 of LQNS02278182.1, forward strand.
GTGGTCTTGGCTTGGATCGACCTAGTGGTCTTGGCTTGGATCGACCTAGTGGTCTTGGCTGGGATCGACCTAGTGGTCTTGGCTTGGATCGACCTAGTGGTCTTGGCTGGGATCGACCTAGTGGTCTTGGCTTGGATCGACCTAGTGATCTTGGCTTGGATCGAGCTAACTTCACTGGTCCATACTTCTTCATATATTCTACAAACCATTTAAACATCGATGCTAAGCCGTTTTTTGAGGGAAAAGGGAAGGGCACATGCATAATTATGAGATAAATATGGAATTGGAATAAAGAAAATTGCGAATGGGAGCTGCAACTTGAGAAATAAGAGGAAGAACGGTGCAAAGGTCGTTACGAGGCATACGTACAGGAGGCAAAGTTTCCTACAGCACATCACAGTTTGACTCTTGCTAGTATTATTTCATAATTATCTTGGTAACATAACGAATACATTAGTTCGATCATCAAGTGAAAAAATACATCACTTTATAGGAATAACGAAATACGTAAAATAAGACCTTTCAGAGGCAGCAGTGTATCCCGGGCCAGAAGGGTTCTGTCATGAATGTTATCATCACGTTCTTTAATTCGCAATGCATTCTGAAAGTTTGCGGTTACAAGTCATATTTTCAAAGAAATTCTGTCTTCGTAAATGAAAGCTTAATGGACTAACGCCCTAGTGTCCATCATAACTCACTGCCAGAAATAAACACCAACCTTCGAAACATTCACACAGTCAGTCGTGAAGATTGCGTTAGAGCTTTCATATAAATAGTACTGCTCTGGATTATAATAAAATGAATACTCAATAGGAGCCGTAAATTATTTCCTTCTCTGACACAGGTTTCAGGCAATGCATGTTTGTCACGATGAAGATATAGAATAAGTTAGATTAAATATTGGAAAGAGGCCTGTACCCATGGAGAGTAGAGTCGAAATATAATAGTCCTCCTCACGCTGAGTCAGAGCCATCATCTTGCTACATGGCCAGTATCCACTTACTGCAGTTAAAATATATGCGAAATTGATACCAATTACCTATAGTTACCCATAGATCCTCCAGGGACACAAACCGCCGACAGTGCCTGATTGCTACCAGGTATACCATTTTACTGCATATCCAGCCTTGGTCTACTACAGTAAAAACAAAATATGCTAAATTTTGACCAATTACCTACGCTAACAGGTACTACAACGTATGGCATAGACTTTAAAGAGTGCATGCTTGTTGCCAGATGAACTGTAGTACCTCCAGCTTGGTCTAGTGCAGTCGAAACAAATGTAAAATGTTGACGAACAATACTATGAAAGCCACGTCTCCTTGAAACGGGAGAATCTGATTGCTACCTCCTCTTTTGTTCAAAAGAATCAAAAGCTAAAAATTGAAGGAAATCTCGTTATCAATCAGAAAACAAGGTTTCGTGCGTTTGTTTTCATGTCCCTTGATGAATATTTTACGGAGCGAGAAAAAGAATATCAGTCTGTCTTTGTAATCTGTAGACTATCGCCGGGACCTGCAGCGGTTGCAGGTGTCAGGTGCAGTTAGAAAGTATTTTTTACGTCAGTTTTATTGCCCTTCTGCAGCTGTTCCAGGAACGACAAAGAAAGAAATGACAGAAATTAAATTTTTCCGTTCATCAAGCTACTGGAGCTACTCGTGGAAGCTTTATAAAGCGGAAAATATATTTGTAATACTGTCTGAAAATCAATGTAAATATTCAATTTTCATTGGGTCACACAGACAACAATATGCTTTGGAACTGCTTGTGATAAGTTTAATATACTGCTATCCTTTAAAAAGTATCTCCATTTTTAATGTCGATAGTGAAAAATTACAAAAGTAAATTGGTATCGCCAAGTCTCACTTTTTTCACGTTGATGGCTCCAGTACTTAATGAGTATTTTTGAAACACGTGAGAACTGAAGTTAGCTATTCATGGCCCTCGCAATTAAGTGTAAAAAATTACAGTAAAGTATAGTCAATCAAATGCAATGTTACACTACAACTTTTACCTTTCAAGTTGAACTCAAAAATTTCTCTCCTATTACTATACCAATTACGATATTATGCAGAAAGATACCCTACAAGTGCCTAGCATTTCTTTCGCGTAATCAAAACAATGACAACGTATATTGCACAACGATATTCTACGTGTCTAACTCTAGAGCTCCTCTCATGTTCCTATTATAATAACAATGAAAAAGCATCTTCTACATTAAATTATTTTACGTAGATGATGCTCGTCATAGTTACCAAAATCTAAACTTTTCCTCGTGTCACACTATCAATGTTAACTTTATGAGGAAAGATGCTTTTCACATTGAAATCATAAACTTTTTTCGTAACACTTCCGCAACGACAGTGTTATGCAGAAAGATACTTAAGCAATGCCTAGAATTCTCCTCTTGTTACTCTACCAACAACTTTATGCTGAGTGATGCTCTTCATTTTAAATTCAAAAATACTCGCATCACTCTACCAATGAACATTTATGAATAGTGATGCCATTCCTCTACATATCGAGCTCTAGAATGTCTCTCATGTTACTCTACCAATGACAACCTTATGCAAAAGGATGCCGGGAATATCGAAGTTAAAATTCCCGGTGACACCACGAACGAAGTTCTAACTTTCCGGTAGCTGATCTTGAAAGTTATAAGACAAGTCGAACTGGATGTGCCCGAGGCTCCATTCCGAAATTTGCTTTTTACCTTGGGAGAAGTTAGCTTCCTGCTACTACGCTGAAAAATCCCTCGTTTTAATAAAGAAATATAAGGCTGTTTGAATATTGTTGTAAAACGATATATTTCAGTGATAAAAGGTGTGTCTTCTAGAATTTGTCTGCAAGGATTTTTTTTTTTTTGGGGGGGGGGCGCAAGTAACGCAAAAACTAGAATGCCTCGTAGCGTAAGACCATCACCCGCGGTATGAGCAAATTTCATTACCGTGATTTTTGATGGCCAGCCAATCCCAGTTTTTTTTTTACGTGGATCTCATAGACCACAGCCCACCAAACTCGATCCCTGTAAAAAATAAAGCACATAACTCAACTCCTACCTGCTTTTAAGTGGAGAGTGAATTCCATCGCCCTCACTTTTTATGGCCAGTTAATCCTAGTTTTTTGACATGGGTCACATCGAGAGCAACCCACCAGACCCCTGCAAAAAATTGTGAACATTCAACTACTTCACAACTACTTTTTTGGTTGGACATACAAATATATATATATATATATATATATACACATATATACTTAAAAATATATTTAAATCTTCAAAGAAAACATTATCACCTCTCGCTTCGTTCGGGTGATAATTATACATATTCTGTTTATGCCTTAGCTACGAAAAATTCCAAGCTGAACGCATCGCTAGTATAAATGTGGCGGGTACAAGATTTTTAACGATAAATAACTAATGAATAACCTCTTAACGGTGATTACTTTGCATAATCGGGGCGATGCGCAAAGAATCTGGTCGTTCAAGCGATAAACTAAGTTTGGGATCCTCACAAGACCCTGAATTTGAAAGAAGCTCGGCTTAAAAGCAGCAGCAGCTATTATAGCTTCATCGAAACTCCGAGCCCGACAACGGAAGAGAGCAGCGTGATAAACTTCGTTTGAGAGAAGTTAAGAAAAGCTTTTGTTCGCTAATTAGTTGAGAGCGTGCAAAGTCAGGAGTTAAATATAGCAATGGTGCGACTGGAGTTTTTGCGATAGCAGCATTGCCAACTGAAGGTTCCACCTAAACTGAGAGTCCCATACTTTTCAAAGACAAACGGAAATTACTTGAATAATTAGGAAGTGATATTTCGAAATTCAGTTCAATTATTTGAAAACAACTAGATATGGCATCAGCTGGGCAAGAACCTTCCAGAATTGAATTGGATTCCAGGAAGACATTGATATTGATTTTAAATATGTAAAGACATTCCATAAGTGACTGATTATACTGGTCTATAAGAATAATTATTTTTCTGTGGCTGCCTACTTAATATTAACTCGCTACCAACCAAGTCAGTAATAAAACCTCTAATTTTAGACCTACATCTGGCTAGGAGTTCTTGTTTTATCTCTATTTGTAAGATATTCGCACATGACATTCTAGTAGGAATAATCCTAATATAATAAAATGCTTCGTGTATTTCTTTATTTCGTGTCCGCTCGTAAGGAAACAGATAGACGAAAAAAAGGCCAGGTTGTAAATTTTGTAATTAAGTTATATTTTTATAGAGATCGATGACCAAGTTGCAGAAAATGGCGAAAGCGGGATCCTTTTCCCTTTATCTGAATGCACTTCTTGCTTGAAACACTTCTTGAAATCGGAACAATATATATGCAGCTTCTGGAGTCCGATTTTATAACTTTTTTCTTTCAGGTTACGACGTATAAATTCGGCAGATGATTTCACGGGCTGAAGACAATTGTTTCTTCTAGCTTACTGTCTTTTTCAGGGAGATCAGATTTCGCTTCAGGGACCAAAATTTCAGCCTTTCAGTGAATCAGATATTGGAGTATGGAAGACAATATCATGGATACGGTACACTCACATTGCATATAAGCTGACTAAAGTGGCATTCAAGTTTATTGCAGTGTTTTACTTTAGATTTTAGTTTGGAAGACCCACGTTTAATTAGGAAAGGCGATTGGGACGTAAAAGAAGAACGAGACTAGTACTATCTTAAGAACGAAGACATGCTATCAATGGAGAGAGATGAAGCGCCTATGCGACACAGTAACAAGAAAGGCTTGAAGTAGAAAGATTACAGAAGGGAATAAGAGCTGCTAATGAGCTTGAGAGGGAAAATGTTGAAACGGCAAGTTAGAGAAACGAGCAAGTATATCGATTATTAATTGCATATTTTTATTCACGCACAGGTCCACTAAAATTTTAAGAATCTTCTAAAAAGGAAATTATCACAATGGGGTTCTATGGGAATACTGACGATGAAATAGGAATTACAGCATGTCATTACTTGAAAGCGGGACGTGATAGACCAAAAATGACATTAAATTTGGAATTAGAAGGTAAATTTACGATAGTACAACTAGAGGACTAAACTGCCTTGTGCACTAACCCCTTAGGTATCATCTAAGGCGTTACTGCACTTCTCGTATTAGCCCTCCAATTGGAAGATGTCTAGCAATTTTTTTTCAGTGTTGTTAGAGGACGTTCACATTTGGCTTTATTTGTGCATGTACATTCAGAAAATGACTTTGAGTATGTGCAAACATTATACAATTGATCTGAAATGTTCGAACACATCCCCCAAAAAAAACTTTTATTAACTGAAGGCTAGCTGGTGCGAACAGGAAGAAGCTTAACTGGTGCTGCAAATTCATCCATGGTAGTTACCGGCGTTTGACTGAGCGAAACCAAACGACCGTGATCGAGAACCTACTCCTATTTCCCACTTCACCTATCATGGTCAAACGCACGCGTTAGCTTTGAAGCGCGATAACCGCACGCTCTTGCGCCGCACAGAACTGATGAACTCCTAATATTTGTTTCTAATTTTGACTCAGGGACGTCATTCTGGCGTTTAATTTGCAGAACTCATTAATCATCAGAAGCACCAGGCACACCTCATTAGCTCTTCTATGCACACAGCTGGATTTGATGATAGAATATGTGCTATTCGAAGGCCACGTTTGATGGTGGCGGGCACGATAGCACTTGATCATGCGTGATACTTTATAACATAGTAGAAAAAAACTGATATGATCGTTTTGCCTGGACGGTCAGTCGGAGTTTTTTTTTTTTTAGTGATAGACTTTGGACGGTCAGTTGGAGTTTTTTATGTGATAGACTTTTGCTGGAGTAATGAAAATATACGTGGGAATATTTATAGTGTTTGGCATTTGTTCCAGTAATATAAGTCTTAGTTTTCGTTTGCAAAATAAAGCTAGCAAAGTGCTTTAAGGGGACGCGTTGGCAATGTCTCACGATATTTTGTAAGTCATTCAACTTTGATATTAAGCCAAAGTGATTGTTGACGATATACATTTCATGAGACAGTAAGTAATACTGTATTTTACAAAATATAGGTTTCTTTTGGAAGAATATGTTGTCATTTGCCATAAATTTACATGCAGCTAGCACATGTGGCTCGAAATGAACATTCACTTAAATAATGAAAAACAGAAAGTGAAGATTTCACCATGGAAAAATTAAAATACTATGGTTTTCACAGGACGTGCTAGACTGTTTTTGCTAATGCTTCTTAAACGAATTGTCGGATCACTATGGTATTTCAACACAAAGCCTTTTACAACCCTACCTAATTTACGGCACACATAGCATGTTGCTATATGTGTATACAGACGAATTTACTATTGTATATTAGCCCTATATTAAGCTGAAACCTGGAAGTCGCGTCTACACGTTCGAACGACGACCCAGTGTTGCCAGGTTGTCGAGGCGAAATATCTGTAGACCGGAGCCGAAATATCGGTATTTTACTAGAAATATCTGTAAATCTGAATACTTTCACTAATGTGGCTTGTCTGTCATTTGTCTATAAATTATATTACAGACCGTTTCAAAATCTGTGAGTGATACGGCCTATGACAAAATATACCTATCGATCTATTATAGGTTCTAGATAATACCAATCTACAGTAGCCACATATCCGACAAACACTCAGAACGGTGGCGTAACTCTGTATATAATAGTCTATTAGGAAGCCATCCCATTTAAAAAATCGCTCATTTATCGAATTTTCTGACATTCAAATCTGTAAATACACAGACTTTAATCCTTATCTACGGATGTCCAGATTTTTTTTTTTAGACTGACGAAAAGATCTACAGATATTTGGAGTGATTTGTTCTAAAAGCATGAAATTTCAAAAGATTCTTATAAGCATTTTCTCCTGGATTCAGGCCATTTTTTTTTCTATTGTTAAATAAATGCGACATTTTTTTACCTCAGTCATTGTGCCTATTCTTCTTTGTGGAGTCCCTTCATTTATTTTTTGCCGAAAAAGTTTCTCAGGCCACTTTCTAACAACTTATCGGTGAGTTCTCGTGTTGCCAATTTATCCGATTCTATTCCTTCCTAGTCGATAGCGTGTATAGGCTAAGTGATAGCCAAAAATTCAGCCGATTGTGGTGTGCTCCCTGACGATTTTTCGCGCATTTGGTGCTATCATGGCAGTGAATCTGGGGCAATTGCACCCAATATCTTCTCATAAACCTCCACATAAAGAAATATTATGCTCCAATGTCACAATATTTTGCCAGAAAATCAATAAATCAGCCATTTTTTAAATGGGATAGCTTCCTTATAAGACTATTATCTACTGTAGAGTTACATTGTTTGTCGGATGTGGCTACCGTACATTGCCATTTTCTAGAACCTATAATCGATCGATTGGTATAGTTTGTCATAGGCCGTATCACTCACATAGTTTGAAGCGGTCTGTAATATAATTTATAGACAAGACAGGCTCGGGAAAGTATTTAGATCTACAAATATTTCTGGCAAAACACGATATTTTGGCTCCGGTCTACAGATATTTCGCCTCGATCGACAGGGTGGCAACACTGGGTCGTCGTTCGAACGTGTAGACGCGATTTCCAGGTTTCAGCTTAATATAGGCCTAATATACAGGAGTAAACTCCTCTGCATACACATAGAGCCATATAGTATGTGGATCATAAACTAGGTAGGGTTATAAATGGCTTTGTGTTGAAATACCATAGTAATCCGACAATTCGTTTACGAATTATTCGCGAAAAACAGTGTAACACAGCCAGTGAAAACCATAGTAGTAACTTAGCTCAGAAGTTTTAACATAATTTTCTTCCAATATGTTTTCACTTAAACTAATAAATGTATTTTTAAAAGTTTTAACGGTTCTCTGGAAATTATACACAAATTTTACCCAAAAACGAGCCGTCGGAGACAACCTAATTGCTATAGATGTATATGTAGTTGAAATTTTTTTTAGATATTGCTGCTCAAACAATGTAGCAGAGTCAGTTAATGCAATGGAAACCTAGATTGCTTGTTATATATATATATATATATTTACAGTGTATTTGAAATAGTACGTTAGTCGTATCGCGGGGATTATGCGGCCGATTATTGATATTACTCGCAGTAGGCAATCGCTAAAATGGTAAATATAAATGTATTTATATGAAGCATAATTATATTATCATATGAAACATAATGTTTTTAATAAATGGGAGTGTACTACTTGAACTTGTTTCAACTATAACATTGATATATGGTACAAATATACTCGAAATGGTAATGAACCGTGGCCTAAAACCCTTAAATTTTTCAGTGACAGTTTTTGCAGATCGTAATAGCTTAAACGGAAGAGCTGCTGTATTGAAAACCGTGTTGTCCGTTTTGTGAGGGTGTTTCTGCAACTGCATGTCTGTCCAGGCATCCATGCACAGCCGATCTTTGCAGCTATATACGAAGCTCTGACCTCAAATGGATAAGTTTTGGATCCATGAAAGGCATATGAGACTGAATTAGTTTCCGCATTTCTCTATCCTGTCGATGGCGTAATCCCTATTGTGTGTATACGTGTGACTGTCCGTACGTTTTTTGTTCTATTGCACATTGCCACTGACCTCAACAAAACAATACGCTGAGAAAAGCAAGGATCGTTGATTGTCTCATTATTATAGCACTACTAGGCGTGCAGAGGCGGATAAAAACTTGCCTGCCCTGGAATCATGGAATGTAAAGTGCTCGTTAAGAAGGGATGGTTTAGACAACACCGCGCATTTCTTTTCTTAGTACAGTTGCGTTGTTATTTAAGCAGGCAGACGTACACTTTTACTGTTTGCTACAAACGTTAAATATAAGCCGAAGATCTGCGGCCTCCGGCCTTTATAAACTCGTGTAGTTAAGCCGCACGTGGCCAAAAGCACTCACCTCTTCGTGTTATAACTATATGATAGAACTGTATATATTAGATAACTACCTAATTTCGATCGGCTTCTACGTTTTAGTCAATTGAGTTAAAACAAAATTAATAAAATTGCTGCGTTATATAGCAAAGTGTGTTAGAAAAAATCTGAAGTTGTCTAACCGGTTGACACTGACCTGAACACGTCTATCAAATACGTGGAAACTGCGGGAAAAAAAGCAATCATTAAGACCGCTCGAGCTTATGAAACACCAAATCCACACTGGCTGCAGCAAAGTAACTGTAACAGTGCGACAAATTTTATGAACGTATATAAACAGTGACATCTGTATTTTTCTCTACGGCTGCATTTGTTATCGATGGACTGGAACTGGTTTATTATGTTACCACTCTGGAAGCTCTACGTGCTTCTCACTCCTATAGCATGCCTGCTTTGTCCTGAGTGATTGAAACACAAAAGAGACAGGCAGATGCAATTTGTCTTAGGTGGTCAGGGACATTCTTAGGGTACGATAATATTGCTAGCTCACGCAAACCTCTTTCTGCTGATTAATTGTGTGAGTTTCGCCAGGCTGCGCACTTGCACAATGAGAGAATATTGGTGACAGTTTGTTTTGTATTTACATATATAGGAGAGCAGAAAATATTCAAAATAAACTCCGTAAATTTTGCAATTTAGAAGGTTTTTAAAATTTAAGCAATGATAAGAACACACAAAATCCAACAGTAGGTACAATTGAATTATGAAAATGAAGCAAAACTCGAAATTGGATAGGAGATCGAGATAGCAGGCTGTAGACGGACCAACAGGTCCATTCCCAGAGAGCTGCCGGGACTAACTCTCCTGCTCTCTATCCTCTATTGGCATTAGTTCGGAATCATGGAAACTTCTGAGGAAGAAAAAAGAAGAAAAAATTAAAGTCAGGCAAGCACAATTGAATGCTGCAGATCCGGGGAGCTTGGAGACGTTAAGTTTGTCGTGGTATGAAATATGGCTTACGGTGGCTTAGAAGCATTAGCCGTTACGAGTTTAGTACTCCTGGAGGAGAAGTTCGTAACTGTGGAGGCTGTTGCTCCCAATATTTTGTCGAAACAAATTTTAATCGACCTTGCACAAACAACTTCGGAGGGCAGTCTATTCCATATGTTCACTGTGAAGTACAGAAAAACTGCTGGCTGAGAGTAATCTTCCATCTTTATTCTTGAGTGTCTGCCTTTTGTTTTGTAAGCTATCATTTATGTCTCTCTCAAAGAGTTCTGCTATAGGCACGTCGTTGATGCCACTCATATACTTAACTGTTTCTGTTAGTTGGCCCCTCAACCGTCTTTGTTCGAGAGAGATGAATCCCACTTCCTGTAAGCGACATTCGCATGGCTTGCTTTCAGCTGAGGTATCACCTTTGTTGCTTTGCGTTGGATTCTTTCCACTTTGTCAATATCTTTGCACTTATGTGGCGACCAAAATTCAATAGCAAATTCTAAAAGAGGGCACACTAGTGCTTTGTACAAAGGACTTATTATGTACTTGGATTTGTACTCAAAATTCCTGGTAATGAATCCCAGGACTTTGTTTGCCCTTTTGACACTCCTGTCAACTTGATGACTGTATTGTAGATTATTTGTGATAGTTATTCCCAGGTCGCGTAGTTGGGTAACAGCTGCTAGTTTTACCTCATTCATTGCCAATTGGGCCCAGGGCTTTTCCTGCTCTGGCCCAACGTGCATTACTGAACATTTATCGACATTAAAGCTCAGTTGCCAAGTTGCGGACCAAGCCATGATGTGGTCTAGGTTTTGTTGGAGCTCAGTTCTGTTTCTGACAGGATGGCATAGTTTAATTAGTGTCATCTGCAAATTTACTGAGTTTACTACGGATTTTACGCTCAAGATCATTGACGTAAATTATAAACAAAAGAGGGCCAAGCACTCTACCATGCGGCTTGCTAGATGATACTGACCTCCAGAGGTTCATCTCTCCTCGCAGTTTCACTCGCTGCAGCCGACCAGTAAACCAAGCATGGATCCAGCAATGACCAGCATGAATAGTCTCACTGTATGCCGCGTGCTTCTAGTTTTTTCATTGACCGTTGATGGGGGACTTCGTCAAATGCCTTTTGGAAGCGTAGGTAAACGAAGTCCTCACTTTTTTCCTTTGTGGGACACTTGATCAAATGCCTTTTGAAGTCTAGGTAAACGAGATCCCCACTTTTTTTCATTACCTCTGATCTTTCGTAACTTTCGAAAAAATTTCTAGTAGTTAGGCAACTTTTTCTACGATGGAAGCCGTGCTGGGTGTTGGAAATGATTTTGCGCATCCTAAGGTAGTCAGTGATGCGCTTTTTTAGGCAAACAAGTTCCAATAAAAGTAGGAATAAACATAAGCCAACAATAATATTGACAATAAAAATAATGTAAAATGGAAACAAAATTCAACAAAAAAGAACACCCAGCATCAAGCAAATTTATATAGGTGAAAAATAAATATTCTGTCAGGTAGGAACAATCGAAACCTAACAAAAATAAAGAAACAATAGAAGTCCAACCAAAATGGAAACAATCAAATTCAATCATTAACGTATTACATGCATATGCTACGAAGCACAAGTACGCATGGACCATAAAACATAACAGAACAGAAACATAAATTTCACGGTTCTTCAGGGTTTAATCAATTTTTTTCCAGTGAGTCCTATAGTTTAAATTTGTGAAGCCATAAAATGTTCAAAAATCAGCAGTAAAACCTAAAATATGGCGAAAACATCCCCAGGTGGTGACAATCACTGAAGTTTAAGGTAAGAAAAATATGTCAACTTGATCATACTGCAATTTTTAGCGGGATTAGAATGTTTTGCAGAAAAAAAAAAACATACATCCATGGCGTCTGCGATATACATAACCTGCGGTACAGATAAGTGTAGATTACATTAGTTGTATTAAAGCGGTAGGATGAAAGAAAAACATTTTCATACGGTAGTTTTTACTGCTCATGAATTCCAGACATGGCAATGTTTTTAGTGAAATGTGGTTAAGAGCTCATTCGTTTACACTGCATTCACCTTGATTATGTAAACTTGATTTTTCTGATATATTTTCTCTAAGTAATAATCTGTAAAAATTACTATGTTAAAACGTTTCATTTATGCAACTAAACATATATGTGCCTCCGCCAAAGAGGTTATGCTTAGCCGGGTTTGTCTATTTATCCTTCTGCCGGATTGTCAGCAAGATAATTCAAAAAGATATTGATGGTTCTCTATGAAATTTACAGGAAATCTTAGATGCATATGTTATGAGGAACAGAAGATTAACTTTTGGTGAAAATCCGTTCCATAGTTTGTTTGCTTGTTTGTATGTCTGCTTGATTTTTCTGAGTAACATTACTCAAATAGTTTTGAATGGATCTGCTTAAAAGTTACAAGCATGGTTTGGCAATGTTGCGACGATCAACCGATCAAATAGTTGTCATGATCTGTCCGTCTTTATATTTGCTTTTATATTTGTCAAAACATACTTCAGAAAGTTACAGACGGAGCTTCATGAAATTTATTGGAATTTGTAACAATGACCAAATTTTAGTGATGATCGATTCGTTCGTTGGTGTGTTTGACTATATGTTTGTCTTGGTTGATAAAGCTAATAGTAGTACTATTCCATGCAATATAGAACTCACAATATACAGAAAAACCCCGGTTAACATAGTTTTGAATAACACAGAATTCGATAACCATAGCCGCAATTTAGATACCGAGACCCCGATTAAGATATGAAATTTACGCCGTTCCTCAATTAATATTCTATCCGATTAACGTAGTTTCGATGAACATTGTCCCCAATCCCTAATGTTTATCCTGTATTTCCTGTATTGGTTATTATGTATAACCAACAGCCATCCGCGTGCGCAGTTGCCATGCTTTGTACACTATATATGCATTGTAAAGTTCAACACTGCAGATGACAGCTTCAGGCACATTGGTGCACTTTTTACCCTGAATTAGCACAAAGTTATGTTTTCATTAGCTGCACCTTAAATATTTGTTAACTGCCTGCAGCAGAGATCTCCGAGAAGAATATTTTACTCGGGAAGTATTTCATAAAGAATGTCTTGGAGTAAGATTCAATTGAAAGCTCGTTTGCTGGCATAGAAAATTTGCGAGTATTTTGAGGGAAGCGTTAACTCTGAGCGTAATGGACGACACGTTTTTACTGTCTTTCATCCAGAAAGGTTTTCTTATTTTCTGAAGTTAGAGGGAAAACTGAGGAAAGTTTAACCAAGGAACGGATTGCTCTTATGAATCTCACTGAAGTTGGAGGTGTTCCCTCTAGGCAATA
>LQNS02278182.1:4272266-4291631 GCA_001587735.2 Parhyale hawaiensis
AATTTGAGAGCTTTCTGCACTTGTTAAATGACAGCTTTCAATTTACAACACATTCTATTCGACGGCATACCGACTTAATTAAGACAGGCGCGACTTACATAATTTTGGAGTATTTCTCCCGGTCAAATTGTTTTGCCGTAGCCCCAAACGTGGCAGTTCTCAATTAATTCTCAGCCACAGCCGCCGGCCAAAAAACCAGTGTATTTTTTTCTAGTTATTTTAAGCCACGACTAATTTTACTCTATAGTGAAGCCTAATTAATTACGCCCGCTGCAGCTGAGAAGCAGCCTCTTCAATACCACTCGACTTCTACCTAATCTGCTACTGATGCTTCAAGTAATTCAGAATATTTTTCAGCAAAAAACAAAATCTTCAAGTTTATTGCTTGAGGCCAGGTGAAAACTGTAATTAGAAGCTGAAGCCAATGAAGTGAGAGAGGACTTAATTTTCACGTTCTTGCAGGCACGACCTTCAAGAATTTTTGCGTTAAGTGAAGCGAACTCGCTTGATATTGTCAGTAATCCTGTTCATTTTAGCGCATTTTGTAACCTGTCTAGAGCCGAGACCCTATATTTTTTACAGCTACATACCGTCAGACTTCCTGTCCAAAAATACGACTTTTTCATACTGGCATCAGGCGAACTGGTATAATTCTTTAACGTCAAATTTCCTCTCTCAAAATATACGTTTTATCGCTCCAACTAACACCCAGGCGAACTTCATCTAGTAAACGCCTTCACGTTACAATGGAAAACATGAAAATGAAATATATTGTACACACCAAGATATTTCAGTCTCAGCAGCGTTACAAAACAAACTCATTATCATCATGTGTGGGGAAATGCAAAATGTTTCTCTCCATCGTTCTCTAAAATATTTTGATGCGTAATTTCTAAACGCTGAAATGCATCGTTAGTACATTGTTGATGCACTTCCGCAACTAACGTGCTCGTATTAATCAGTTAATTATATTGGCTTCGAGGAAATAAATGTGATATAAAAATGAAGAAAAAAATAATAACGTGTAGCTATCTAATTGAAATCTATACAAGAGCATATGATAAATTGTATATTGAATGATTCTACAAATGGTAATATATCGGCAAAGTTTTCAAGGAATTGCGCAACGCTAACTTTATTGATTTTTTCGGGCTCGTAATTTGCAGTATATGAGAGCAGGGTATAATCAGTTGATTCAGTGTTACTCTATAACCATCACAACCAGCGGCAAACACGCAATTGCAACACCCGAATGTCACAGAATTAATACTGTACGTAACTTACAAAAGTATGCGGAGTTATTTTAACCGGTTTTTGCTTTATAGCCCACCACACTTCGTATTCTGTATTATAACAGCAAAAAATTAATCTCCCAAGTGAGATAGCCGCCTATCGTGTGATCGTACGCCTGGTAGAGGAGACTGTTTTCCTTTGATAACAGGCATCAAAATCTTTTGTGTCTAAGCAAGTTATAATTTCTGTAAATTAATTTCTCTTTGCAACGTCACGTGCAAACATAACTTCTCTTCGTGGCTTTTTGATCAAGTGCTAAAATAACTGAATACCCATTGGTTTCTCGTAGGGATAGTATTATTTAAAGTTTCTGTTATGATGAACACTTCTCTTCATTTAAAAAATAGTTTGACACTTTAATTATGACGTACACTTCTCCTAATTTAATACTTCGATTATGACGTCGTACGTTTCTTCTTATTTAAAACTTCAATTATGACCTACACTTGACCACATATGGTGGCACTGGTGGTAGTGGCAATAATAATATTGATGACACATAATAATTGCTATAGCATTACCGAGAAGACTGTTGCTTCAGAAAGCGTATCTATTTATATACGCTCTCCATGAAAACATAAAGACGCCCTGGTGTTCTTTCTCAGTATTTTAAGCTCTCACTATTTGTTAAACAATCTGTGCTGCGCATTTTAAATTGGTTCTGAAGGGGAGCTCAGCGCACTCCAGCTTGGCCCTTCAGCTGTTTTGCAAGACCCGTTTTTTTTTTTATTTCTTAATGAAAGGTAAATACAGCTCTTGTTGTATATCATAGGTCTGAAATGAAACACCGGTATACGCACCGTGTATTATTTTCAAGCTTTGCTAAAGAAAAATATGAGGTCACTCCTGAGAAGATAGGAATGAAGCTATGGTTGAGTA
The DNA here is from genome assembly GCA_001587735.2 of Parhyale hawaiensis. Lineage (NCBI taxonomy): Eukaryota > Metazoa > Arthropoda > Malacostraca > Amphipoda > Hyalidae > Parhyale > Parhyale hawaiensis. The sequence goes on from LQNS02278182.1 coordinate 4,274,439, forward strand.
ATCATCCAGGAGATTAGCCGAGCTCGATTTGCTGGAACTTTTGACCAAACTAATCTAATCATATTGATGCGAACTTCTTCCAACCTTCACTTATCATACCAAAGACTGGCTGTCTGACTGATCTCGAGATTTATACCGGCCATAACTAGCTCGAGTCGCAGCTACGGTTCCTGACATCACGACAATCTCACTGTCTCCGCAGCACTATCGTCGTTCACGACAATTTTGCGTTCAAGTAGGCTTTCCTGCACGCACCACAACTAAACTAAAGCATCAGTGTATCATTGATATGAAAATGTATTACTTAAAACAACTTTTTTTAATCCATCAGAATGCACTATCAGGGAAAAAGCTAACTGAGAAATTATAACTACATAGAAACCTCAATGTTTTCCGCTCCTCTTCGGGGGCTCTCCTTTTGCTGTCTTCGCCGTCTACTCAACTTTTGCATTATAAACTCGCACCAAATAATGTTTTTGAGCGGGAAGAAGGTGAAAGTCAATATCTATAAGAATGCTACCTGTTAAGAGTCTACCTTGCATGAATTTCATTAATTGGCAGAGCAAAACTCGCACGCAGTTTGGAGGCTTCCCCCGAGTTTAGCCACCATTTGCAACCTGGACTGATTAATTTGCTTGTCGGGTTTCTACAGAGCGTGACAGGATGGTCTCATTTTCCAACCTGGCCTTGTGTCTACCTATCTGTTTTCAGTAGAGCGGGATAGAGAAATCATATATTTCATAATAAATATATATTTTTGAACTACTGCATGGTGTTGATATATATATGCATATTCATGAGAAAAACACATCACTAATTATAATGCAGTGTTGATGTTAAAATATAGCAGAGAGGCTGAGTACTGATTGGACACAGTTAATGGATAAGGTGAGGATTCAACTTTACCTTTACGATATTTTTTACAGCTCAGATTAGAAGATGGTAGAGCTGGGCAAAGTGAAATTGATCGCTCTCATTTCCTTCGATAGCATAATTAAAAAATAAAGCAGGTAGGAGCAATACAGGCGCCTCTCGAAAGTCAAGGCTACCATCAGCACCGATAAAATTGTGTTGATGTAGATTCTTATGCCGGGATCACACAATAAAATAGCACCCTGAACTCATAAGCGGACGTTTAGGTCGCATCTCCTCCAGATTATTTAGTGAAATTCGGTAGCCAAGATACCCCTTGAGAGTATTCAAGTTCAACAAGGTGCGACCTGAACGACAGGTCTTAAGCTGAGCGTGCGGTCGCAAAGCGTAGCCCCGACATAACCTGTTATTATAGACGGCAGGGTACCATAATAAAAATTGAATTTGCTTATCTATTTATGCGCCACCATCTCGGTGGCGAAGTGACAGCATTTCTGCATCGGATACTGGGTAGCCTGGTTCTACTCGCGGACGTTGACAGCGCTGCCAATGAATTAACTTCGCTTGGAGCGCACCGGCACCGAGAGGCGAGGGATTCTCAACTTGACTCTCACCACTGGTTATTTCTCCTACGCTGCACGCTATCAGACCTTCTAATTCTAAAATTAAGCCAAAACAAAACCTCATTAGATGGATTCACTGTACGCGAGATAATAACTTATTATTATTATTATTTACACAGTTTCTGTCAGGCCATATGTACTAAGACACTCAAGACGATCCCGATTAGGACTGTTTCATCCAGGCTAATCTCATCAAAGGACCATGGAAAAGTGCATTGCACGAGCTGCTTCACAACAACAACCTCAACAAAGCAAAAGTGTCAATGCAAATTCTTTGCTTGCTTTTTACTCGCTGGTCGTTTTATAACGTTCCCGAAACGCTGGAATCCGCCCCATCGTCCTGCCGGCATTCGAGATTTGTGGCACATTCTCCACTTATTTAATCCCGCGTGTATTTGAGCGACCGGAGTATCTCCAGCGCAGACTGTCCCTCTCAGTTTTAGTCCCACAACCCAGACGGTTTTTTTTTTCTCAAGCTTGAAGATTTTTCATTTCCGTGAAACAGGAAGCAATTCATCGCTGCCCAACCTGCAGCTCTGCAGGCAGCGAGCCGCACCAGCTGCTTTAACCAACGATGGTCTCCAGACTCGTAAAATATGCCGTGGTCGGAGACAATTTTGGTTGATTTGTTAAGTCGTATCTAAAAGTGTATACTGGGTGCGTTGTCAACCCAAATTAATCTTCTTCCTCAATAATGTAAGATTAAGTTTCTTCGTACCCATTGTGAATTTTCTAGTTGATGTAACCAAACCTTCAGCAAGACACCGTTGCAAAGGCCCAAGATTAGTTCACTTGTGCGGACAATGAATGCAACGGAACCATCAATTCGGATCGACTTGCCGACTTCGCGTTTTTTTTTTCCACAAAAATTTGCAATCTAGTAAATAAGAAATCCAAAGCAGACTATACTCTCAAACTGACTTTTCCGGCTCTTCTTCTTCATCAACTGATTTATTTAAAAATTCTGTATCAAAGGTAGATTTAAACCTTCCCTTTTGTATTCATTTTATGCTAGATAAAAAAGAAATCTTACATGGGAAGAACATAATAAATAATAAAGCATAAGTTTTTATCTGAAATTCAAAAAGCAGGTAGTCCAGTATATAATTATTGTGTTAAGCTGTTGTACCACTCTCACTTAAAATTTCTGCTTCCATCCACTGTTATTGCATATAATATACAGTTGATATAAAATAAGCATACGTTTGATCTATTTGTCTCTAGGTAAAAATTACAATTTGTTTGTGTGATGAAAATTTTACTGATTCAAATGACAAAATTTAATTTCCATAGATCGTGGGACTCCCTGTATATGTACGAACAGTAATTATTTTGCACAGTCACCTCAACATTATTACCTTTCTGTTATATTATTTTAGGGAATAACTGCCGACTTAGAGTTTTCAACATACAGTATTGCAAAAAAAAAATAATAACTGCCGGGTGCCGCTATAACTACTTTTGCTATATGTACATTATCCGATTCGATTGTTATTACTGGTAGTTATAAGTAGTATATACTATATACTATAAGTAATATATACTATAGGTAGTATAAAATAAGCATCCTTTTGGCCCACTTATCTTTTCGTAAAAAGTGACAGCTTTTTTAAATAATTATAAGTTTGCTGCATTGCAAGCGAATTTTGGATGAATTTTGGTTTAAATTTGTATTTACGAACGCCAATTCCCTTGAACAATTACTAGAATATTATTGCCTTTCAACTATATTATTCGAGGGATTATCTGCCACTATTGATATGAAAGTAGTCAAGTCATAACCGTGTAACTGGCAGCGGTCATGAAAATTGGTCCAGAATTGGCATCATTTGCGAGCCAATAGAAAATGTTATACAAGTGCAAAGCCAGGTAAATAAATAAAACTTCGCATGCCACGAGAATATGTTAAAAGAAAGACATTGGCGTTTCGATCAGCAGAATCCAGCCATAGTTTTGCAATAGCAGCGTTGACTTAAATAAGAAAGGACGCCTAAAAGCACGGAAACACCCATCAATTGGAAAGTACGCCTATCGTCTACCTGGGCAAAGTAACTATAAAAATATGCTTGATCCATCCCTAATTACAATAGCGGTGTGAAAAATTCACATCTTTTACTTGGAATAAATTGCCGCCATCTTCCTCAAAAAAACGTTGCATTAGCAGGGCTAACTTTCCCGCTCTTGAATCAAGAACTTGTTAGGGGCAAGTTGAGCTCCTTCTTTTCCTTGGGTTGTGGGAAATGAAGAAAGAAACTTGATAAAGTTCGGGATAAAGTTTTTTCGCTGAGGACTTTCCGTTTCCTGCCACTTCCTTCCTATAGAAAGAGGTAAAAGAAATCAGGAAGAGGAAGACATTTATCTGACTTCTGTGCCATGGAGGGCACCGAAAGCAAATGTGATTTAGAATCCATGTGTCATGATTTTTATGAAGACAAAAGAAAGGAGCCGCTGGAAAAATCATCAATATGTCAATAAAGTTTCCTCGCTCAAGGTCGCCTTAAGCTCAAAATCAACTATGCATCATGATTTTTTCTGTTATGCTGACATTATTATTTTTGCATAGAATTTGAGCCACTTATATAAAGTATATCAAAATTTAATAAAATTCCTTCGTTCAAGATAATGAGGCTCAATATCATCCATGCGTCACCGTTTCTTGCTGAGGCAAAAATTTTGAACGATTTCGACATCATTTACAAGATCAACAACCTCCGCATAAAATTATGAAATGTAACGACATCTATGGGGAACATTTTTTTGTTATTAAAAAAAATACGTTACTGAAAAATAACATCAAGAACTCAACATAAAAGAAAATGTAAATTATATCGTTCACGCATGGTTAGCAAAGTTGATATTAGTCGCGGGCCACGATTTATGTGCTGGAAAACATTATATAAAGAGAAATCGGTATCAGAAAAGCGATAATGCAAGTTCGCTCAGATTATCAAATTACCTACTAACTTACTAACTTTATATTTGAAATACTTGAAGCACTGTTCCAGTTTCTTCGTTCTGCATTCATCAATCAGAGCCCAATTCGTTTTTATCCACGTTAAATGCGCCGATTATCGACGATCAAAAAGTTATCTATTTAATACTTTAGCCTCGCTAGAATTGCATGCAATTGGTTAAACACCAGAGAGTCGCAAAACTCTCCTTCACTTTGCACGTCACGGTACTACATAGTTCTAACAAAATAGGCCCAGAAATAGTCCTGCTTAATTTTGAGAAAGCGAGTTAAATTATTCTGCCACTTCAGCTGGCACTGAGAGCTACAAGTGGCTCTTGAATTGACACCGGTTGCGTGAAGTTCTAGTGAAATGCATAATTAGCGTCCCGTGCAGATGTGAGCTGCTGATTATATGAAGAGCAGCGATATAATCTTGTCAAGAAAACCAAGCCCACACTGCAAGGTTTGTTATGATTTAAAATATACTTTGGTTCATTAGTTAGTGTAGGTCAATCAGCATGGATGCTTGTTTGTTATTTATGTTTTGAGTCCAAGCTGTTATGGAAAACCTCTCCGAAAAGTGAACAAAATTGCCGTTGGACAATGTAAGCGGCCATCGACGTGCAAACCTTAAAAGAAGCAAACTGAAGTACACTTCTTCTTAGAGAACCGAACCCTCTGCTGAGGTTATTTTCCAAATGGATCATCTGTTTAAATTATTTCTTATTTATATGTAAAGAAACTATATCTAGTATGTTTTATCGGTATGAAATCAAAATGCGAATGACGAGTTGCTCGTAGGGTCTGGATGTCGATGCCTGTACAGTTAGAGGATTAAGATCAGTTATGAACTGTGAGCAGTGGAACAGCCGAGGTCATTGTGTTTAGGCTAGGCTTTGTTCTATGGATGTAGGGAGATTCTAAAATTGTGAGTTCGATTGGAATAGAAAAGTCAATGACGGCGAAATCGTTTTTACTGAAGGGGTGGTATTTTGTTCTGCATGAAGACGGGGAGCTGAATGTGAGGATTTTGTGAGTAGTAAACCGGTTCGACTAGGTACACCTAAATGTTGGTCAATAAGGGCTTTGAAAATTGTCCTGTGCTACCAGTGCACCGGGCATTGCAGCCTCTGCAGTTTAAATGGGAGATAACACTTGACAAAAGGGGTGTGGGAGATTTGTGTTTAAATTTAAAGTAAGACCGTGTAGTAAATGTGTTTTTGTAAGAAAATTCCAAGTTTATATGTCGAAAGGCTTCCGAAAGGAACTTCTTTAGAGAGTTATCGTATTAACGCTGGCTTTGCTGTAGTCCTACCAGGAAGCAAAGAGCGTAACGGGAGGACTCACGAAAAATTAGTACCAAAAAGTGACGTCATCATCGACGAATATATGGCTGAGAAGCCTAGGATCATTTCAACTAATTTAACCAGAAAATCGTCTTAAATTGCGAAATTCATCTCTTGCGTATGAATAAATTAAGAGAATATATACTAATTTAGCAATTATCTGTAGAAAATTTCAGTGCATGCTGGTGGAAACTTTCACAGCAGTATCGCCGAATTTGGTCCCTTTTGTACACTTGATTGAGCTTCTTTTTCTTGATTCAGTTCACAGTGCTCTTCACGAACATATTTATTCCTTACCAACAAATATAAGCACCATTATAGCCAATTCTGTACGCGAGAGAATTCACTGTAACAGTTAGCCTATTGCTCGAACTTTCTGTACTTGGCGACAACAATTTACGATATTTTGCAGCTCAAGTAGCTGGCCAGTCATGAGCGGGAGATTCAATGAAATAAATCTAAAAATACAGTGATATGTTCAAGAAAACCACATACGAAGGCCTGAGGTTCCACACTCAAATACTTCGACTCGTCGATGTGATGTAAATTTGCAACATGCGGTCACAGCTAAGTTTCATTTTAGTCCTAGTGAGTCCTCCCGTTGCATTCTTTGCTTCCTGAGTCCTACGGAAGGAAGTGAATGAAGTTTAACTTACGAACGTGAGGTTTTGTAATGCCAGGATCGAATAGTTTGTGTAAACATAGTTGGCAGTAGTGGCCTAGAAGGTGGTGTAGGTAGCCGTTATTTATTAAAAATGTTCCAAGAAAATTGTCTTCCCATGAAAAAATGTCAGATAAGAGGAAGGCAGACGGGATATTCGAAAGAGTAAAGTTTTAATTGCATTGATTTCAAATTGATCATACCAGTGACTAAAGTAACTTGTTCAGAGGCCCGAAAATGTAATTCTCTATAAAGTTTGGTGGTGAGTGCTGAGTCTTGCAGAGGCCGAGTACAGTAGTCGTGGCCGTGACTTCAGCATCACGTCTCTGAGCATCGTGCACTAATTACCTCCGCCTAGGAGGTTATGTTTTCGTCGGGTTTGTCTCTCTGTCTTTCTGTGTGTCTGTTATTCTGCTTGTCTGTCATCAAGATAACTCAAAAAGTTACCGACGGATTTGGGTGAAATTTACAGAGATTGTTTGACATTATGACAGTAACAGATGATTATCGTTTGGTGAAGATCCGTTTGTTTGTTTTTGTCTGTCTGCCTCATTTTTAGCAATACCATTACTCAAAAAGTTATTGACTGATTTTCATGGAATTTACATTAGTTTTTAGGATTATTATGACGAGTAAATGACCAAATTTTTGTGATAATCTGTTCATTCATTCGTGTGTTTGTTGCGGTGTTTGCTTTTTATGCTTGTTAGCGCAATAACTCAAAAAGTTTTGGATGGATCTTTATGAAATTTACAGGATTTGTTATTAATATTAGAAAACATAAATGAATAAATTTTGGAGCAGATCGATTTGCCCGTTTGTATGTTTGACTTAGGTTTGTCATAATGTTTATTTGTAGCATAAGTCAAAAAGATATAAGCGGATCTTCAAGAAAATTGCAGAAAGTTTTAATACTTTTAAAAGGCATAAATGATAAGATTTCTTAGTTGATACAAAGAATGTCATGGTTTTAGAGCCAATTTTAATTTTTCGTTGCAGTCGCCTTGCTTGGCGGAGGTATGCGCTCTCGGAGTGCTCTAGTTCATATTATATCAGTCTTGGTGGACTTGAACTGCTCATTATTAACAGCAATAGTTGAAAGTTCAACATTACCACTTGCTATGGTGTAAAAACTGCAGTAGCGAATGAGATTTTCGACAATAATTCATTATAGAGTTAAATTTTGTGCGAGCTGAAACCATGCCAGTCGGGGCTACGTAAACGAATTAGTTGAGTTGCTTCTAGACTGCTAGCGGCAACGAAAGTTGCTACGTAGGCACCAGGCTCAAAGCGATGTTCTAACACGTGACGCTGATGTCACGGTCACTGAAGCTTTTGTCTTAAGAACTTAGATCGTTTAGGTGTTTCGACTCTTATGCGCAGCGGGTGTAGCCACTGACGTATACGTTGTGACTGCGAACCGGAATGAGGCAACGTTAACATTTTTTCTATCATTTTGCTCTAGAAACCTCTATTGTACCCTTAGCCAATTGCGCAAGCTTTTATCCTCGTTCTAATAACACGGAATGTTGTTTTTTGCAGGCGCACCATAGATTTTTCTGCAGTTGTTTCCTTGATCAAGCGCCAGTCAAGGGCTCCCGTCCCAGCACGAAGCGTCTATAGCTAGCGACATCTTGCATTCAAGCAGTGAAGTTCTTTCAAGTGTGCCTACGAGCAACAGCAATATCTAATGAAATCGTGTTATCAGCAACAGCGTACTATTTTAGTTGAAAATTATCTATTAGTGATATGTTGGTATATTTCTATTTATCTGTTATTTATAGCTAGTGTAGCCCAGGCATCAAAGAGAAACCTCACAACCCATAACGTAGCACATCTCGCATGAACCCTCTGATGCTAAAAAGATATTATTAACAAAACGTAGTTGTTCTTAGTACGTTATAACTGCCGCAGTAGTGAACTCAGTAACACGACACGGGATTGATATAGTGCTATCATCCCAACGTTATTATAGCAAATGATATTAAATACTAGAGAGCACTCTGAAAGCGCATACCTCCGCCAAGCAAAGCAAGGGCAACGAAAAATTGAAGTTATTTCTAAATCCATAAATTTTTTTGTATTAACAGTAAATCTAATCCTTTGCGCCTTTCGATAGTATTAATAGTTTCTGTAATTTTCTTATGATCCGTTCAAAACTTTTTGAGTTATGCTACTAAAAAACATGTAATTATGACAAACATAAGTCAAACCCACAAACAGATAAACCGATCATCACCAAAATACAATTACATATTTATGTTTTTTAGCATTAGAAACAAGTCCCGAAAATTTGATAAAGATCCACACATAACTTCTTGAGTTATTGTACTAGCCACAACAACAAACAAATGAACGAACAAACAGATCATCACAAAAATTTGGTCATTTACTCTTCGTAATATACCTAACAACTCAAGTAAATTTCATGAAAATACATCATTATTATTATTAAAACTTCACGCACGTACTACCACGACAGGCAGCACAGCCCAAATGAAGCACTTTGTAACACTAGGAAGCCCGAAATGCTGCTAAAGGAAACCAAACAAAAAGCCATTAAGTGCTGTCTTAAACGCCTGCAGGCCAACACGACCGACAGCCGATGCCGGCAATGAGTTCCAAACCCTAACAGACCAGGGTACGAAGCACCGACCGAACTGATTAGTTCGGCACCTAACATTCTCCGACGTGAAGGGGGCGCGCCAACCGCAGCACGTGCTTCTCTCCTAAACACCTTGAGTGCTCGGACAAAAGAATACAGCCAATGCCTCTCATTGTTGCACACCTTATAGAACATACAGACTTCGGCATTCCTTCTCCTGTGGGACAGGTTCACCAAATCATTACCAGCTGACAGCCTACTGGCTGAACTAACAAGTTGGTCCAACAGACGCAGGTGGCTGTCAGTAACTGAAGCCCAGACTCCAACACAGGCAGCAAAAGAGCGTAAAAGCATCTGCGGACACCCTCACTGTCAAGAAACACAGAATTCACCTTAAGTAAAAACCCAATCTTACTGGAAGCACGTGACATCAATCACCTAATATGCGGCTCAAAGGTAAGCTTCTCATCAAAGACAACACCAAGAATCTCCAAGGAGCCAGACTCCTGAAGCAAGGTATCGGCTATCTCCAGATGTGGATGCTACGGTACATGGGTCCAAGACCGACTGATAATCATCGACTTGGTCTTACTGACATTCAGCTTCATACTCCAGGTCGAGCACCATGCACTAATGCGTGACAAACGTACCCTATTCAGAGACTGGGCGACAGCATTACGCATGCGTGGTGCAGGTATCACTGCTATCAAAGTAAAATTATCGGCATAGTTGATCACTGTGTTTTCCAGCGAAGAGAACATATCACTAGTATACAGAACGAACAACAGCAGGCCAAGTACGCTACCCTGAGGGACCTGGACTCCACTTGATTATTCTTTGGGGTGACTCTTGGAGTGTGAAACCTGCTCTACTCCTTGCTGAAATATTGAAGCTTCCAAGATAAAATTGAACAAATGCTGGGAGAAAATACCCTTAGATGATGTGCGTGCCGCCATTGATGATTTACCAAAAAGATTTCGTGATGTAGTGAAGTCTAAAGGCAACCATTTTGAATAATACTTACACCATATTGTTCCTTCAGTATTTGCTAATCATTTTCTGTAATCGGACCACTAAATATATATATATATATATACATTTTTTGTGGGATAAATCTGAGTTTAATTTTACAACAGTATTTATGCCCCACTTTATATTATTGATACATAATGCTTAGTGTTCAAATATTAACTGTGCTCTGTTCAGATTTCATTTAATTTTATTGCAAGGGTAAAATATGCCAGTCATAGCATAGTCCAATTTATATTCAATTATTTTAATCGTCACAAATAAAAGTACCAGCTTATTAGGATATTATTTAACACTATGTAGCATGCAAATTTGTCGAATTAGCTAATGTCATCCATATGTTTCATCATATTTATTCCTATCCTTTGATAGTAAAATACTTCGTATCTCTATAAACTGTGCTGTGTAAACTGGTATAGTTTTAAAACTACTAACTTAATCATTATGTGACATTTTTTTTTTTTCAACGGTATAATTTAACGCTGTATGTATCATAATCTCCTCGTGTTTTCAAGGTCATTCATTGCTTTTTCTCCCATTTCTTATTTTCTGGCTCATAATTTACCAGTTGTAATAATATTAATGATTCTCAAGATACACATTTACAGTTTTGTGTACTTTAGAACGCAGTAGCTTCGGTCATAGGGTGGAAGTGCTACTTTTATAAAAAAGAAATGAAGCTGAGAATAAGCAAAACCCGCAACCTCTGGAAAACTCTTGCGGCTACATCAACAACGTTTTTTATCGTCACATTGTTCACACTTGCCGGCTGGAAAAGCTACAACGATGCCCAATTCTATTCAGGTGCGCTGTTTATCGTTTTGCATGATTATATCCCAGAGGTGGGCACTTGCGGCCCCGGCCGCAGGTTGAAAACGATGCCAGAGGTCTGTAAGACAATCAGGAGTCGCGTCCTTTCTTCTTTAATCGTATTGTTGTGCCACGTTATTGGCCGCAAGTGCCCGCCTCTTATACATATTTTCTCATTTTTGTACATAATATTGTAGATTTAAGTATAGATGTATCTCAATATATTTTGTGTCTTTAGATGCATGCTAGCATGCTTAACCTTATAAGAAGAGCATTGGCAATTACCTGCTGCTTATAGGGAGATAAGGGGAAATAATTTCCCATAGTTTTCCATTTACGAGCTGATTATATTTTTATGATTTTCTACGCAAGTTCTGACATCAGCATTTAGTTGAGCAACAGAAATTTATGTTTAAGTCATGAATTTGTCGCTAGTCATATGCAATAAGAGATTCGTATTCAGACGCATTGGGATAATTGATATATATATATAACTGAATGATGTGAATTCTTCACTCAGTTAGTACGGGCTCTGAAGCCAAACTGACAATATACTGCCGGACACTGGTGAAAAAATAAAGCTTGTATACTAGAAGTGCTTCGTTACACCTTCAGTTTCCTTATCTTTAAAAACACGACTTGTTAAAACTGAAGTAAATCAACCTTAAAACCCAATATTGATAAAGAAGAAAAGGAGGGGGAGTGAAATGAGAGACTAACAAATTGGCTAACGGCACTTACTGCTCTTTTTCTTCACGCTAGTCAATCTTAAAAATTTTACTATTACAGTAAACGAGTACTTCGGTATGTGTAGCCAAGATAAGCAAGGTAATACATTACTATAATAGAAAATGCGGGATAATATCTGCTTAATATAGACATTGGTATGCGCCAACTCTCTTTCTTTTACAGATTATTTGCTGCAATCTCTCAAAGGCCCAATACCATACGACCATCCCGAGCTTATAGAGTACATCAAAAAATACGTAAGTTAAAACTTTATAATCCCTTCTCGTTAAGTCTTTGAGGTATTACTGGTCGTACTCTCATTGACGTTGCTGCCACAGTATAAAGAAGTTGATAGGCTTAAGAATTACGATAACGAATTTACCATATTTTCCTAACGCTAATTTAAGAAGTGGGATTATTGAAACGTAGACACGGACATTGTATCCGTTTTGGGAGGAATCTCAGTTTTGGTATGTGTGCTGCTCATTTATTTTATAAAACTCTTTCTTTAAGAATTGCTAGAGTTCTTCGATTGAATACGCTAAAAAATTAAGTTTCACTAATTAAGCACTTTTGTTGGCCCTTTAATGTGGCTTCGGCTAGCGGTATAATCTATGATAGATAGAGCTGTTTTCAGTTTACGTTTATGAATGTTTTTCACTTCTGGGAAGTCTTAGTATCAGATGCTTTTTCTGTTTTGGAGTTCTTTTTCCGGAGTTCTACCATATTCCCATATACCTTGAGAGTCTTCGGAAGAAGTCCAGGTGACGTTGCTCACGTCAGGAAGTACGTTTGTCCATACAATAGCACCAATTTTATACAGTACTGTATATGTACACCCCAATTACGATGAAGTTATAGACAACTAGAGCATCACTATGAGAGAGCAGATTTCCGCCAAACAATGCAGTGCTAAAAAACAGACTTGTAAATAAACAAACGCACGGACTGGCGGATTGTCAACGAAATGGAATTAGCTGTTCCTAATGACATACCAAACCATTGTTGCAAAGATCACAGAGATCCGTTCTAAACCTTTTCAGTTATGTTGCTTAAGGCCAGACATGGTCACTAATAACACGGCACAAACATAACCTAATTTCTTGGCGGATAATTCATTAGGCTACTGACACTTACCTGAGCTTAAGGGACCCTAACAATAGAAGAGTGACAAAGCCTTTCCAGGCTCCAATGCAACGCGCATTGGTTGGCAAAAAATTATCACCAGGTGCCTAGTACACCAGGGCTGAGAACAAAGGAAAAGTGCTATGCATCCTAATAAAACTCGTAACATAGACTATACCTTTACACTCTTCTACGGATATCATTAAATTTTGTTCCCTTAAAATCTTCCTTTTTGTGATTCTCTGTACACTGTGTTACCAAATCAGTAGGAAGTAGATCAATCCCTAGAAAATTAATTTGATTCATTTGATACAGGTGCTGCATCCGCCATCCACTGCACCGTACAATTTGCAAGGGAGACGCAACATGGCTCTTCAGGATTTGTTGAGCAGTGAAAAGTTTTACCACAACGCGTTAAACCTCATCTTCAAAGACGTGGTAAAGAAGTAAATAAATGAACAACACCCTATAAAATATCGGGTTCGGTGCTTGTGGGCGCCGATGTTTTGTCGCCATACTTTTTTTTGGGGGGGAGGGGGGAGGCGCCGAATATTTTGGCGCTGATTGAAACTGAAACAGGATCTATGGACTAAATGAAATTACTAGAAAACCTTTATTTTTTTATTAACATTTAAAAACTAATATTGAAGTAGTCGCACTATATGTAAAATGCGCTTGTCAGCTTTTACATACCAATGAAGATAACATCAAAACTGTACTGTATTGACTTTAGTTGTTTATTTAATAATGCATCTCGAATTGTGGGCTAAACCTAACCTAACCATACTTAACCTAACCATACCTAGCCTAACCATACCTAACCTAACCATACCTGACCTAAATTACCTTAACTTAACCTTACCTAACCTAAACTAACCTAACCAAAATAATACGCGGAAAAATATTCGGCGCGATAAGTTTTTGCTATTACCCTTCCCCCCCCCCATCCTCACTCAAAATCAGTATATTTTTTGTAAACAAATTGAAGTACAATAAAACATTCTGACTTCTAAGACTTTTTAATGAATAAAGTTTTTGTAGGAAATGCTTAGTTGTCAAGATGTTTGACTCTGAAGCTCCCGTTATTTTTCTATGGAGAAAATAGTTGGCGTCACTATAGGCTTGCTAGCGACCCCATGGAACCTAACCGAACTTTTCTATGCTAACCTAACCTTACCCAAGTTAATTTAACCTAACCTAACCCAATCTAACCTAACTTAACCCAACATAACCTTATTCAACCAAAATTAACCCAAAAAAAAAACTATGAAAGAGGTTTTCCATTACACGGTACAAGTGCGGTTATTTTCTCTCTTAAAAAGCAATAGGAACTTCAACGTCATATATCCCGAAACTAAGTATTTCCGATGAAATTATTATTCGTAAAAAATGTCTTATAATTTCTTATTTTACCTAACTATTTCAACAAATATACTGGATTTGAGTGGGGGGGTTAATGTAAAACAACAATTTCGGCGTCAAGACATCGGCGCCATGCATAAGGTCCCTTTCTGAAAATACCGGTACAATGAGAAATGTCAGAATACACCAACGTTTTTTAAAACAGTGGTTGCATCCAAAATCCCACTTAATTTGAAGTGAATTTAGATTTGCAAAGACGTTCAGTGCGACGTTCAGTCAAGGCTAAGAACTTTAGTTCCAACACTGGAACATTTTGTATTTTGCGCTCTCTTGGGGTTTGTTGGAAATACAGCATTTTGCCCTGTGCATTCACTTCACAGCGCTTGATTGCGTTAATGTATTTGCTTAAAAACTGAAATGTGCCATGCCTTCTTAGTTGCTTTTCACTCAAAGTTTGAGAATATATGAAACTAATGGTTACACCTGCTAAGCAAACTGATAGGCTATGAAGGTTAATATTATCGCAAATATTTCGGCAGATGCAGCTGTGCTGTTGCACCGACGCAACGAAACATTTGAAAGCTCTGAAGTTTAAAATATAGGACAAACCACCATCGTGTGCAGCGGGCTTTATGCTGCGGCCTTAACGAAGCGTACGATACTCAAGACCTCCTTGAGGTCTGGGTGTGAACCAACCACACTATATAGATTCAGAGTGCTATCGACTGGCAGACGAAATTAGGCCCTACAGACTTGACTTGTTCTGAAATTTCAACAGGTGGGCTGGCTTCAACGCTATGAATTTGGTTTCAATCATCAATCCTTAATTGAGTGTCATTAATAGTTTAATTGTGTCTTCCGAAACTCAATTTTATTCCCTAACATCAAAGAAAATTATTTTTTTTTCAACAAGAATCTTTCATTGAATTATACATAAAATTTTCAACCGTTTCTAAGAGATCGGATCTAAATTGGTGAAGTTAGCGGTCGTTTTTAAGTTCAGGAGTAATCAAGCCTTTTGGGCTTAGCATAACTAGACTTTGACGAGCCAATCGATGACTCTTTCCGGGCGCGTTCGATTGCCCAGGGAAATTAAGCCTTCGAGGTTTGACTTCTTCTGACCTTCAGACAAGTCCACTGTCATCGACCCGCTCAACTGAGTTTCAGGCAACTCAATACTGCTCCGTAAAACTGAGCTTCCATCGGGCTCAGTGTATTCTCGTTGCATCTTGCGCTTGCCTCACTAATCAAAGCACCTAAGCCAACGTTCCTGTTTAATGTGTCATGTCAGGAAAATGAAGCCCTGAACGTGCCCTGTATCTTTCGTTTCTCGTATAAGACGAACGATCATTGAAACGTCATCGATGAGGGTGCCGGGCTCTACAGTGTTAACCCTGCCTTACTCAGAGAGTTCGGTATCGCCATGACGGTTCTGTTATTATTTTTAATTCCTTGTATTACCACCGCACCCACTACAGGGATGCTTCATCTTATTGCCAATGCCCATTGAAGAAAGAGCCCTTAATATTGTAGCAAGGTAGGCCTGCCTGAGTAAGATAGAGTTCAATCTGTTGCATTAACGCAAGGCTTTATGCAGATGGTCCTGCAAAGACAAACACGAGCTACGTTTTCATTGGTTTTGATGCGATTATATTGCCGGAAAGCTATAGTTAGATATTTCACTACGCACACGCATCGTCCGTGCATTTACGGAAAAGTTGCTCACAGTTGAAATTTTGTAGCGTAAGATCATTGATAAGTTGCACAGACTGGAACAAGAAATTATTTACGAACTAAGTTACATGCGTATACGTAGCGTATTTCCTACTCGTATTCAATTTATGCTTATCGGGTTTGATAATACTTTGAAGTTACCCGTAGATTCACGACCAAGAAGTGAAGACTTAACAGGGGAAAACAAGATTGAAAGCGGAGTAATTTTACGCCTGTGCAACTTTTGTCACTTGGGTGCATTGGACATTAGAATCTCACCCGGTGTCTTAAGCAGACGCCGTGCCCCATATCTAATTTTAGATGCTGTGTGAGAGTCTGCAATGGCGGATACACACTAACGCAAAAGTTGCCCAGCCGCTCAACTTTTCACTTTAGCGCGGTGACTATAACTTGTAACGTCTGAACATCACGCTAAAACAATCAATACGTCACTGTAGGTAACTTTATACCAACTCAGAAGTAGGAGGTACACTATAATCAAAACTTGGCCACTGTCGCTTGTCGTAGAGTAGAAACTGCGAAAAATGACTCGTATTTTAAATATTCATTTTAGTGGTAGAGCCCTGAGCAAGCTGAAGCCTAGTTCGCGGCAACGTAATCGGGTGTGGACTTGCGTGGAGGTGCGACTTTTGCGTTAGTGTGAGCCCGCCATTAGGACAGGTTCGACCCCCCCCCCCCTCAGATATTCTTGCATTGTTTGCTTTGCAGCGCGATGGATTTTTCATAGAAGTGGGAGCACTCGACGGAGAGACCATGTCCAACACCCTCAAGCTCGAAAAGAACAACGGGTGGACAGGGCTGCTCGTGGAAGCGGACAAGACCACTTTCGGGGATCTGAAGAAGAAAAATCGTAAAGCTTGGACTGCTAACGTGTGCTTATCCCCGTTCAAGTATCCCTCTCAGGTTAGCATAAGGGATGACTGATGAGAAATCAACTGACTGTGAACTCTTTAGGTCTACTGGCATTTATTTCATAAGCTTGGCTGGATTCAATGTCTGCTATTGAAAATCTCTGGAAAATTTTCGGTGTACCTGCAGATACTAGCTGACGGATATTGAAAATTATAGCCTTTTTTGGCTTATATTCAAATATCAACAAATTTATAAATAGTTTGATATTCTGTAACTACTCTATGTCTTGTAACTACTGTATGATGGATAGCCTAAAACGAAATCAAAAGCAATCTCCATAAAAATGCAAGAAGGTACTTTCCCGTCGGTGGGTATAGTCATTGGTTTAACTTTTGATATTGAAGTATTATTTGTTTTGCAGGAAATATTCATGAAGAAATCAGGTCATCTATCAGCAGGAATAGTAGAAAACGGTGGACAGAAGCATCGAG
>LQNS02278182.1:4310632-4322839 GCA_001587735.2 Parhyale hawaiensis
TAAAAATTCTGTTAGGGTAGTATATGCCCCTATCATCACTTATTGCGAAACAAGTAACGAGTTGTTCTAAAACTTGTTGCATCCACGTCTGCCTTGTGATTGATTTATCTATTTTTTTTAATTTCTCCCAGTCCGTTCTCCTACTAGTTAGCGTAATCAGTAATGTAATACTAATTACACCAATCAATTCCTCTGATTGGCATTGCAAGAGCACTAATTTACTGTCTTGTGTCTGCATAATCAATAATGCAGTGATTTTTTCCCGTCATTAACGTTGCATGATGTAATTTATATCTGCAGTAAGCCAATACGTAATCCTCACATTTATCGTCTCTATCATGCTCGATTCGTAATACACTTTGATATCCCATTAATTTAGTATACTCTCTCTTCATTATAATCCTTGTTCCCAACAATGTTGACAGGGCACGCCAGCTTTGCGATTTACATTTTATTTGCACGACTCCCCAGTTCCCGCTCTTTGAAATGCAATCAACAGCCTGAATATTTGTGCTATACCAACGCTCTGTCAGGGGACCTACACAGGCGCACCACATCAGTGTTTTGTCAAACCGATGCCACTAATAATTGCGTTTGGCTCGTGAGTGTTGAATTGCAGTGGCTTCGGAAAATAAAGTGGTCGCTAATAAGTCCACAGCCTGGCAGGGCAAATGGACTGCGTAAGCTGAAACCTTTTACCATGATCGAGAATACCAAATTCGGTTTGGGTTCTTCTGACGCATGCATCCATTTAGCTAACGAGGAAAGAAAATTCACTTTGGATCTGGGACAAACTAAATATCATTCGTTCATGCATGTACGTAACAAGAAGAGAAAAACAGTGAACTTCACTTCACGTGTACTAACTGTGTCGAAGTCAGGACACTGAAATATGTACGCTGTCATTCTCTAGATCAGGACAGAAAAATCTGCTAACTCTTTACTAAAGGTGATCGGTAATGGTCCCGGCAACGAGCTGTCCAACATGTACTGTAATGCCGATGGCAGTACATGTTGTTACCGGACTGGGACGAAACAATGGGCCACAACGCAGTGCAGTGTGTAATGATATGCAAGTAATATAGTAAAGACATATGTGTACTTATCCGTTTCTTTGTTAAATTGTCTGTTTTTATCTCTACATTTTGTGTCTCGGTCAAAGAGAACAGATAGGGGAAAATTTTGTGAGGTTGGAGACTGTGGTCATCCTGCCAAGATCTGCTGATCACTGATAAACAAAATAGGCCTGGCTGCAGATGATGGCACCCGAATGTAAACCCCCATTTAAATGAACTTCTTGCTTCGCCGACTTTAAAATCCAAACACAAAGTGTCCACTGCTTCGCTTAGCTCTGTCATCTATCCTGATCATTCCTTCCTTCCCACATCCAAACTTCATCTTCTCTGAGTTCGCGCGGACGAAAAAGGCCAAAATTTCGCTCCACTAGTTTTTTTTTTTTCAGTTTGATTCTTTTCACTGACAAAACGGCTTTCCACTTGGATGAAGAAACATCGACAAATATGATTTCATAAAGTACATATTCATAGTATCGAATCAAAATTAAAATTATGAGTTATCCTCAAAAGCCTGCTAAAAAGAGATTATTTTTTGTTTTTGCGTATCACTTAAGGAAAGGAAGAGTTACGCTGCTTAGCACGATAAAATCAAGAGAACTCATCTCTTATGGTCAATCAAGTTTGTAGCTTAAGGGCAAACTTCATCAGTAAATTGGCAATGAAAGTGTGATCAATGAAGTATCAGTTACAAATTCTTCCCCCTTATTTTTGACAGCCCATCACACTAGCATTAAATATTAGCAAATCAATTATTTTAATCCAGCTCAAGTGGTGAACTACCCCTCACGTTTTTGTGTCATGTGATGTTTTCATGTCTTTATGACTTAATAACATTTGTTTTATCATAATTATTAACATTTTCCTATTGTTTTCTTTATTATCAACATTATTTTTATTATTATTACTGTTACTATTATTATTATTAGTAGTAGCAGCAGCAGCAGTAGTACCTCTGCTAAGGAAGTCATCTAGTACTACCAACTATCTGATTTTATCTAGCGTTTATGCTGGAGTTTGTCAATCTATTTGTATGTTTGTCTGTTTGTTAGTAAAATAACGCAAAAGGTTATAGGTAGACCTTCATGAAATTTACAGGAACTGCTATATTACAAGGAACAGATGATTAAATTTATCGGCCTGCTGCCTGTTATATAGCCGCATAACTCAAAAAATTATAAACAGATATTCATGAACTTTAGAGGAACTGTTAGGATACCACTAAGAACAGATTATTTAATTTTGGTGATGATCCGTCAGTCCGTTTATAATTTATCTTTTCTTCTTGCGTATTACATGACATACCGAAATGTATTGAACACTCTTGTTAGGACTACAAAAAAGTCTATTACTTCAAGTTGATTAAAAATTCTACTAGTAGTCAAGAAAAATCCTAGAAAGTTATAAATGAACTGATAGGCAATCCAGCGCCGGAACCAGTGACACAAATGCAAGTGACTGGTAGTACAGTTTACGGTGCAGAACTAGCAGATCAGTTTAACAAGTTTTTCACTTCGGTGGCTAAAAATATGGTGCAAGCTTTACCCGACCGCAATGTGCAATATCAAGTAAATAGTCAGCGAATCGAAACTAATTTCAACATTCAATCAATATCCACAAATGAAATTTTTAGTATTGTTAGCAGATTTAAGCCTAAGCGATAACACATGAATGAACTCCAACCAATACACCTACTGTTGATTTTACCAAATATTAATTCAAACATATGTTCCATTTTTAATAAGCGCATTACGCTTGGAATTTATTCAGATACGCTTAAGATAGCTCGATTTGTTCCAATTGATAAAGGGTGTGATGAAAACAAATTGTCAAATTTCCGACCCATCTCAACGCTGCCTATTTATGAAAAATTAACGAAATATTAATACATTCGCACCTCACGCATTTCTTTGAAGTAAATGAGGTGTTGAAAAATTCACAATTTGGCTTTAGGAAAGGAAAAAACGCAACCCAAGCCATTTCTAGCATTTTACCCACTTTTAATCAGAAGACTTACTATTTGTTTATTCTTAGATATGCAAAAAGCGTTTGATACTGTGGAAGAAAAATATTTTGATTCATAAGTTAGACTATTACGAAGTATGAGGTTCAATGAAAAATCTTTTATCCAGCTACTTGACAAACTGTAAGCAGTTAGTAGTCATCGAGGAGCATCAGTTTTGCAGTAGGGGTGTAAATATGGGTGTACCTCAAGGGTCTGTTTTAGGACGTCTTCTGTTTAATATTTTTATCAATAACATTGTTTTAATTGAAGATGCTAATGTTATCCTATTAGCAGATGATTTTGTATTCTATTTCACTGATAGGTCTTTTCAGGTTACATTACTACGATAGAACAACTAATTGATAATATACTTGTATGGCTTTGTAATAATAGGCTTACAGCGAATGCAGCAAAAACCAAGTTAATGCTTTTTACTCCTGTGAACGTACAAGAACTACCACCTGTGTATTTTAATGAAGTGCTATTGGAATGGGTACAAGCGTTTAAATATCTAGGTGTAATAATTGATAAAAATTTGCAATTTCTACCTCTTGTCAGCGAATTGTGTTAAAAGATCAGTAACGTAAAAGGGGCCATATAGGTATTTGACTCGAGAAGCTCAGAAGACCCTGTATTACTCGCTCTTATACTCACAGGTGACGTATGGCATTACAATTTGGGCGGAGAATCGGAAAATGTAACCAAACGATTTTCGACTATCATCAATGATACGTTAAGAAATATTTTAAAAGTCAAGCGAGACAACAATAACATTCCCCTTATGTCGAGAAATGAAATGTACAGAAAGCTTGAACTTCTTAATTTCAAAGACATCTCTAAGTATTTTATTCTTAAATTTAAACGAGAGGCTATGGCTGGTGAAAACCAGTTTTTTGACTCGCATTTTCGCTCACCTCTTCCCGATGCACATTACAGCACAAGAAATGGGAGATTCAACATACCAGTTGTTAGGCTCGAAGTAGAGAAAAGATCCACAATATTTCAATGCATCCAGGCATGCAATCAGCTTCCAAACGAACTAGTGCAACCAATGTCCGACCACCGTTTTAAAATCATGTTCAGAAATGAGTGCATTAGTAAATATTTTGGCCTCTGACGACATGTGCCTAATAAGCAGTTTTAGCTTTGCATAGGCATGTTCTCAAATTAGAGTTATTGTATTCTGTCTTTTATTGTATGGTTTTAGAACCGTTGTAATACATGTTTTTCAAAGCAATAGAGGTGTTAAAGGTGAAAGGTGCGTTGCATTACCTGGCGGAGGACTGCGCTCTCTGAGAGCAGCTTCGGTCATTATGATAATTGCGGTATTTTACGAACCAGAATTTAGAATTCAATAGAAATGGCTCGTGCATTGTTGTACACAATGAAAAATTGAAATTTAGTGTTTGGCTTTGGGACACATTAAATATGAGTGGTGTGGTATTAATATTATTAAGAGTACGTACAAAACAAGAAAAGTCCATTTGGATTTAGGCACGATTAAGAAACACAAACTCTTAACCAACTATCGATGCCAATATGGTCGTCTATCGAGGAAAATATTATTCTTACTCGTATCTATTACCACACCCATTCTCCCCAGAACCCGTTGCGTAATATTTAAAATTAAATAAAGCTTAGGAACTCTTTACCCCCTGTCGTTGCCAGCCTGCTGTTCACTCGAGAAGACAATGTTATTTTTTCTAGCACCCCGTGTCAATCCATTCTTACCAGAACCTATTGTGTAACTTGCCAAGCTAAATAAAATCTTGCGTTCGAGCAAGGCTGAACAAGCTGCAGCGCCCTGTTTGGCCAATCCCTGCATGTTGCCGCAGCAACTGTTTTCTTTGGTTTGCTTGTCACAGCTTGATGCTCAGGCAGCTGCTTTCTTTTCATCTTTTATATCAGGCATGCTGGTCTACTTGAATTTGTGTAGACTACCCAAACCATCATGAAAGCGGCATGAGTTTGTGCTTGTACTTGCATTTGGGACACTGTTTGGATTGCGTATATGAGACAAGTGCAGTAACCGCGTAATTTTTTTTTTCCCCAAAAAAAAAAAAATTTCCCCTTCATATAAATGCCGCGCTTGTGGACTTAGCCCTTATGTCTCATTTGACTTAGCATAATCACTTTGAGTAGGGGCGGTATAAATAAAAGCCAGTACTAAAGTTTTGATCCTTCCTATAGGAAAAGGTCATATGTATTGGTAGCCTGACATAGCGCAGTGACGTAACCCACTGAGGGCCGCCGGTGACGCTCCATCCTAATTCTCGATGCTGAGAGCAACCCCTGTGTTTTCGTAGCCTGAAGGCTAATTCAGACGAGAAGCAAAAATTGCCGGGAGTGACATTTCGCCGACAAATGCTCTGCAAGACTGTGGGGAAAGTTGCATGAGGTGCAAATTGAGCAAGAAGTGTCTAGGCCAATTAATTTTGTATGGCGCGTTCGAGTAATTCAATACAACTTGCAATTTAGCTTTCCCCTGTTATCTATTCACTACTACCATGTGTAACACTTGCATTTTTCTGATGACTTTGCTTTAAATAGTTGAGATTCCATCTTCAATGTCCAAAGCCATGAGGTTTCAACGATGTAGAAAAACGCACAGGTCAATATTTCGTTTACAAGCTAAAAGATTCATTCTAAATATTCAATCGCTGATCGTACAGGCAATATAAACCAGGCGTGTAAACCAGCGCAAAAATTGAATAAATTAATAGTTTCTCTATTTCTATTCCGTGCAACTTATTTTACCCTGAAACATTGCACCTGCAAGCAATTCTCACCGCCGTGTGTGCACTGGCATGTTGCAGCAAGCTTAATGTTCAGGCAATTTTTTCCCATCAGAATCAACGAAGATGTCGCTCGTCTGCACACGCCTTAATAAGGGCAGATGTGGTAGCATCACCGAAGAGAAACCGGTAGCGATGTTTCAGTGTTAGCAGTCTCGGTGGTTTCGAGTGAGCAAAGAAGCTTTACTTGAATGATGAAAGCCTCGACCGAGAGACCCTGAGCGACCAAACGTCTACAGTGCCATCAAAATTTCACAAGCGCTAATGCAAATTCACACGTTCCATTGAAGCGCTCTTTTCATTTAGGGATATTAAAAATTAGAACAACAGCTAGGCAGGCTCAGCCCAAAGTTTGACAAGCTGTTGAAATCGGCACTTAGATCGAGAGCTTTTGGTACCCATGCGTTATCGCTGAGCACAGCCTAAGAAGATTTCTCAGCATTTACGATGTTCACATCTGTGCTGCCTGGCCTCAGAATATTAATTTTCTTCCAGAAGTCTGAGACACAATATTTTTCCCTTGAAGGAATTACTTATAATTCCTACGCCCGTAATCGTCTCATATGCAGTATATGAGTTGTCAGCAGCCAAAGAATTTAAAAACTACAAAAGTAATGTTCCAAATCTCCGTAAATATTACAGATATATTAATAATATTGTCACTAGTCATCAAAGCGCATTGAACGGTTGGCTAACGCATCTTATTAACAAATTAACGTGAATTGAGCGGGGTTCTACTAATAACTAAATGCACTCAGCTGCAAGAACGTTAGGCCTTAAAATCGTGTGTACAGCATATATTTAGTGAGAACGTGTCACCTCCGCCAAAGAGGTCATGTTTTGTTGGAGTTTCTCTGTTTTTGTCTATTTACCTGTCTGTCACCAAGATAACTCAAAAAGTTATGGACCAATCTTAATGAAATATACAGGGATTGTTAGGTATGTTAGGAGGAACAGATGATTAACTTTTGGTGAAGATCCGTTCATTCGTTTGTTTGTTTGTCTGCCTAGATTTCCTCAGTACCATGACTCAAAAAGTTATAGACGGATTTTTATGAAATTTGCATGAGTTGTTAGGTATATCACGAAGAGTAAATGACCAAATTTTTGTGACGATCTCTTTGTTCGTTTATTTATTTTTGCGTTTCATTTTATGCTGGTTAACAAAATAACTCAGTAAGCTATAAACGGATCTCTATGAAATTTACAGGAATTGCTAGTAACGTTGCAAGACTTAACTAATTAAATTTTGGTGATGATCAGTTGGTCTGGTTGTGTGTTTGATTAATACTTGTCAGAATGTTTGTTACCACCACAACTCGAAAAGTTATGAACTGATCTTCTTCAATAAAAGTACAGAAGCTGTTATTACCTTTAAAAGGCACACATGATTAAATTTTCGTGTTGATACAACCGAAATAATAGTTGCATAATCAATTTGAATTTTTTATTACCTTTGCCTTGCTTGGCGGAGGTATGCAATCTTGGAGTGATCTTTTCAGGTATAAATCAACCAACGAATCAACTATTAGACTATATTTTAGATAAGTCATATATAAATGATTATTCTTGTTCTCTCTGATTATGTAAAAGGTTATAATCAGAGTTTTTTGGTGTTTCAAGTAAATTTTATACACAAACGAACGAACGAATAAAAAACTGCATTATTAATGGAACATGATTATTTTGCGGTAATAAATAGAAAGATATAAATGTTTACAAATTTTTTGTGATCTCACATAGCCTCCTCCGTACTTCAAACTAAATCGGCTCACCGCCAATGCAGCAAAAACAAATTGATGGTTTTTTCATCCCGTTCCATTCCACCTTTGCCTGACCTACATCTTAATGACGACGTTCTGGAGTGGGTAACATCTTTTAAATATCTTGGGCTAGCGATCGATCAAAATCTTACGTTTACTAAACACATAGTAGATGTATGTTGTAGAATCAATAAAGCAAAGGGAGCATTATACGTGGTCTCTAAGTAGTTATCACGAAAGTCCCTGATCACATTATATTACGCAATTGTATACTCGCACTTAATACAAAATATTGTTGTGTGGGGTAGCGCATCTGCGAATTCTTTGCGCCCTCTCAGGGTCGAGTGAACAATGCATTAAGAGTCATCCTTGATATAAAATGCGATGCAGACAATGTTCCATTGATGCCAGTCAATACCATGCTCTTAGGACTCTCACTGCTAAAACTTGAGCATGTATACGAGTACTTTCTCCTAAGATTTATACGCAATGCTATGTTCTATGACCCTGATCTATTTGTTAAGTTTTATAGTGATCTTGTGCCAGCTCATAAGTATGACACCAGGGACCAGAGATTTAACCTACCACCAGCAGGACTGGATTTAGAAGAAAGGTTTGTGATCTTTCAGAGAATCCGATCTTTTAACGCGCTGCCTACTGATTTTATTCAATCAATGAGTAACCCTCAGTTCAAAGCCAAGTACAAACGCTATATTTTAAGCCAATATCTATAGAAGTGTGATATCTAATAATTGCTTTTGCCTGTGTGGTTGGTCTACTTCTGTTTATGTGCAATATGTAAGCTAATGATTATCCTGTTTACTTTAGTCTATCAGACCATATTATGTGCAATCGTTTCTATTATGCTAAATGCTCCTCGAAAGATAATGTAGGGGTTACATGATGAAATGATAGTAATTGTGAAATGTATCTTCGTTGACATAATTATATTATCGTCTTTTAGTAAATTCATCTTATTCATACTAGATATTGAAGCATCTTAATCATAGACGAGACTGCTTTTTAAAACTGCATTGATGTCTCGTCCTGCCTTTCACGTGCTGCCATCTATGTGAGGCTGCTGCATTGTTATATTTCTAGTGAGTGTATCACGTAGGATAGTGAATGTGAAATTATCTAGAACATTTTAATATTTCAAAATCACCTAAATGTAGACGGTGTGTGTGTTTCTAACTGTGCATCGCATATATTAATTAACATATATATTGCTGAGTGCCCCATAGGCGTTTGAACTGCTTTCAGTTGGGCATGTTCTCATTTTTATGGTTAGTTGTAAAGTTTTTAGCAAGTTTTTGTAATTGATTTGAGAACAAATAAAGGTCTAAAGATCTAACATGCAGCAGATGTAAAATTCTATACTTCAAATGGTTTAATTGAACAACAAACTCCAACAATTAATTGCATTCCAAAGAGCTTCCAAACTGTTATGATACTTTCCAACAGCATAAACTAGTCTATTGGTGATACACAAAGGTTCTCTAACAGATTTTAATCCTTCAATGATATAGGTGGCCAAACCATCTTATTGTCTTCTTTCGAGCCACGATCCGAAAACCATTGCATTTTCTGCTAAGGCTTGCGCTGAGCAGCATCATCCAGCTGGAACAAAAAATTTCTCTTTCAACCAAGACTAGCTCGTCATCCAATCAGGGATAAAAACAAGCTTCAAAAACATGCAATAAAATTTAAGATCTAGCTTAACTCCCTGTTGTATTCTGTATGAGCCAATTATCTCGTTCCCTACGTTCCCAGCCCAAAACATCACTCTTCCACCACTTTGCTGGTGGAGGATCTGCGTTCTCACAGAGTGCCAGCTCAACATCCAGACGAAAATCCGTAAGGTCTACTACCCATGGTGGCTCTACACTCATTATAGTGGCAATTGCATCTTTAAAATTAATTTTCCTATACTTCTCTACCCATTCAACTCTCCTAAGCTTGTGTATTTTGCCCAAAGGAAGCTTTTTCCTGTGAGGCTCTTATAGCCGTGCAGACTTTAGCGACAGCTTCACGTATTTCGACAGGACAATTTTGTGGGTAAAACAAGCTTGCCACGACATGTTGATGCACACGCAGCAGCGAAAGGTGCTTGCGATTGCCTGGTTTTAGGGTAAAGTAATTACAATTTACATAGAGATAGAAAACATTGACTTCATAAATTTTATTACTCGTTTATATACATCAGCCAATTTTTATTCCCTATACATTGTACTAAGAGACCAAGTGTTTTGTACAAACTTGAAGCTTATAAACGAAACTTCGAAAAGTACGTTTCTGGTGACTGCCATCGTTGTAAGCTTGATATAAATTCGTTTCATACTTTTCACATTGCAGATGGAATCGCAACCACTAAAGGTAAAGTTTCGAGAAAACTGCAGGCCCTGCATGCCGTAGTAGTGAATAGACAACAGGGAAAGCTGGACTGCAAGTTGCTTTGAATTGCTTGAATGCGACGAAAAAAGATCGGCTTAGACCCATCCTGCAGAATGTCCTCCTCAGGCAACTTTTCGCCGAGTCTGGTAGAGCATGTGTTGACCATTCTCGGCATTTTTTTTAACTTCTCGTCTGCATTGGGCTTAACCTAACCAAGAGTATTAAGAATCCTGCACCTCGAAGTTTTTCCCATCTCAGGTACTCCTGCTGCTTTGAAATTTCGTTTGGTGGCTGACTGAAGTGTTCTATCTCCATTTGAATTTTGCCAATGCCCCTCTCATTTAGGCCGTTCAAATGAGATTTTTGGAGTGTTTCCCAGCTTGCCTTAACACCTACCACACGTTTTTATAATACGATGATCTTTGAGCATTTTCTTCGATATTCCAAGAGTAAACATGCCCTACCATGCACTAAGGTGATTTTCACGCTTTCAGGATTGGTTATATGAGCTTTTCTCCTATTATTTTGTTAGATTTTAATCTCGCACAATCAAGTAGAACGGTTGCAGATCATAAATTTTTCTAATATCACTAATATAATGGACAATTGATTACAATTTCCATTTCAGATCACTGGAAGAGAAAAAAAAATGTCTTAGCAACATACAAACGAAATTCCTATACACATTTTTAATAATTGGATGTTTGTACAAAAGAAAAATACTTTGCATTATCAAGATGAACGCACTGTAATATCAGGCTTTAGAGGTCATGGCGGTTTACTATACAATTCCTCTCCCGGAGAATATCGACGCAAGCACAAACATTGAGGGGGTGTCAAAGCAAATTGTAGCCTTAATTTTTGAAAGCCGAATGCACTGGTTGCCATTTCACATTCTTCTTGTTCTAGCAAATTAGTTTGCACAGTTTTACCCCTTTGAAAAGCTGAATAAAATATCAAGATAATTTCGAATCATTTTAACTGGTATCAGAGAAGACAATGCTTTGAACAAATTCGTGAAGCACAACGTTTCTGTTTTGCGTTATCACGTACTATAGGTAAATTCTTGATTTGTTGGTTATATTATATCCAATTTTAGCATCACTTCTAAGCGCATGACTACAAAAATATTTCACCTAGAGGTTAAGGACACAACACGGTCGCCGAGAAAACTTGGACTGTCAAGAGTATGGCTCAATAAAAGCTATATTTTCCTTTCTTCTTTGAATTCAGGCACTACTATTTATTATACAAATTCTAAATTGCAAATTGATTTTTGATCTGCAACTGACTGTTGTTTAGTACGTCAATTTTTTTGGGGGATATTAGATCGTCGCGGACATGCTCGACGCTCGTAGGAATGAGCATTGTTGGTAAATGGTCCCAGTGGGTGTGCTGCGGGAATAACATGGAGAGAATTCGAAAAGCACCACGTGATTACTTGACCTTCTGTCACCGGAATGAAAAACGTATTTTAGCAGGAATAGCATTGTCTGAAGTACACCACATAAGGAATGCGGGGCGGTAGATGTCCAATTTGGGATCTGAGAGAGAAAAGAAAATATCTTTGGCTTTGCATTCACAGAGTGGAATTGAAGAAATTACAATTTAAAAAATGCTAGAGAAGCAAACTGCTTATTGACAAACTCATCAAACTTCCGGGCCGCCCAGACACTATAACTATAAATCAGTTTCTGGAGCGGACAATAATTTTGTGAGGGCATCACCATGAATTGCTCATGCAAGCACCACCACCCTCATGATAGTCGAGAGGTCAAAGGCTTGGAATTTCACTGGAGCATGAGCACGCTAGAACCGAGAGATCGAGGCTATATGTTCACTGCATTGGAAATAAAATATAATTGTTTTATTACGAGTTCACAGATACTAATCTTGCTCATGGAGGGGGAACAAACTAATATAATTACGGGAAAAGCTAAAAACTAAAGTTTCTGACAAAACACCTTTATTCCCAACTGCCCTGATTTCGCTCCTTTAGGTTAGAGACACTCAACATAACCACGGAGAAAACTTTGAATTTCAATTACTAACGATAACGCAGGGAAAAATTAAATCCTTTGCAGGCGGCAACGGAATGTTGCATCGCAATGCCAGGGACCCTCTGTGTCCACATTCCCGGGACGCCTTTACTGTCCCCGTACTCTCGCTCCCATTCG
>LQNS02278182.1:4372097-4384795 GCA_001587735.2 Parhyale hawaiensis
GTTCCACGTGTCTATCGTCACACTATGTGTCCCTTGCTTCTTCCTCTGTTAGATCGCCGTTGCTGTGGAGACGGAGACTTAAACTACTCAATATAATAATAATAATAATAATAATAATAACTCTCGCAAATTGATAGCAACTTCTGTAACCCGGTAGGATGGGAAGAGGCAAGCACCATGTTGTCAGCATCACCAAAGGCATTTCCAGCTTTATTGTTAATATGACGAGCTACACCAGCTGCGTCCCATGTGACGTGGATGCTGTGAATGAAGATATCGAGTAGGATGTTGAAGACTAAGCCTCCTTGTTGTATACCATTAGTCATACCAAACGCTGATCACATTGACCCCCCCCTCCCTCCCCTTCATTTTACATGGCATTTCAGAGTTTGGAACCAGTCCCTCAACGTTTTTACTACATAAAACGTTTTTACTACATAAAGATGTAGCTATTTATATCTCCAGCATACACCTAAACAGAAAGTAATGGTGCACCCTATCAAATGCTGCCTTAGCATCTAGGAAACACACATGCATTGGAAAGCCATTGTCAGTGAAATGAGTAATAATTTGTTTGAATGGAAAGGGAGTCATTTCTATAACGTGTTGAGCTGTAGAGCCTAACTTGTTATCTGCAGTCCATATACATTGCCATCCGTCCTTCAGGTACCACAGTTCTACTAACTTTGATAGTGACCTAGCTACGGCTATGGGCAGTCAATGCTTTTGACACACACAAGGCCTTGTTTTTTTACAATTGGTGTTATAATGACCTGCATTAGGTTGCTTAGGAGCCGTGACATATTCTCTTCATCCTGCAACGTTTTTCTTATTTCTATTACATAGAAGTAGCGGCTGCTGCCATTTCATGTTAATTAGGATGCATGGTGCCCAAACATCTACATTTTTTGTTGTGATGCTGAAAAATTAGATTTGCTTGGTGTTTGACGAGCATTTGTAGAAAATACGTTCTTTTGTTGAGTGAAGCTGAAATTTCCTTTTTTTTTCAGTGGACAGTGTCAGGTTTGTGGACGAAGATTGTCGTTTTCTCCCATATCACAAGAGTCATTTAACAACTTAAGGGTAAGTCATATTATATAATTACAGCACTATGCATGATATGTAGACACAAAATGGATTACAATGAATTCATCAAACATTAATCCTTATCAAACTGAATCATGAATGCAAACCAACTTACCGGCTGAACATCTTTTGTGAAGCACCCCCGCAGTTGCCCGACTAGTTGTCAACATGAATTTCCGTGCCAGTAATACCAGGCTAGCTACTAATCCCGGGGTGAGTTTTTAATAAAATTCGCTGTGATAGCAAGAATTCTAAACCTTCGTCCAGTGGAAGGAAAGCCATTGCCCCCCCCCCCCTTCTCTTGATATCTCCACCGGGTAGGATCGCGGTAGGGCGTTGTTGCAACAATTAGACAGCTGACACTCTAGTGAATGTCTTGTTAATTACCCAGTTATATTCACATTGGCACTACAAAATGTTTGAATACCGCGTTGTATTTTCTGGGACCAAAACACAGTCCTCCCAACTCCCTGCAGCTAACACACTAGCAGGCTATGTTAGCTCGCTATTTAGGTGCATTTTCCCCCTAAAGAAAGTTATAAGACATAGAACATTTCATTACAGTTATGCTACCCCGCATGAATGTGGTTCCTATTTAATTCCATGTTTTATATCCCAAATCCCAAGCATTGGTCATGTTTTTCATGCCACCAGGAAACTTACCATGTTTTAACCAGATATCTGTTGAGAAACATTGGTGTCTGGTTAGCTTTCTACATTTTTGTTCTGGCCGCATTCTAAATTTTTATTGTAGTTCTATTCACGCCCCAATTAGCTATCAATTCGCCTATTAATATAAATTAAATTAGGAATTATTATATAAGCTCACTCAATAAAAAAAAAACTGAGTCACCTGTTACTAATAAGGAGTAGGCTACGACCTTCGCCGCCTCATTTCACGATTTGACCGTCATTGCTTTACATGAATGATGAAATTGTTGCAAAACGTCAGTGACTCCCCTTCTGCTATTTCTGAGTGGGCGCTTCGTAGAGAACTCCATGCAATCAACATATGGAGTCGTGTAGCCTGTAATGAACCGATATTAGCAGTAGCCCAGAAAATTGCTCGTCTGAAACGGGCCAGAGCATACGCACATTGGACCGTCGAGGACTGGAGAAGTGTCATCTGGACAGATATATCACGATTCTTTCTATGTAAACGATTACCTCCGTCGTATTCACCGGAGACCACATAAAGCCTTCAACGAACCGGTGTGCAAGGGACGATACAAACAGGATGTGGGTATGTCATGTTCTGTGGCTGTTTCAATACCTTGGAATTGGGCCTTTTGGTTAGAATAACCATCAAAATGAATGTGGAATCCTACATTGATTTGTTACATTACCAAATTGTGACATTTGCACAGTATCTCATCAGAGTCGAACTGCTACTT
Organism: Parhyale hawaiensis; assembly: GCA_001587735.2. Taxonomy (NCBI): domain Eukaryota; kingdom Metazoa; phylum Arthropoda; class Malacostraca; order Amphipoda; family Hyalidae; genus Parhyale; species Parhyale hawaiensis. Next base: position 4,374,578 of record LQNS02278182.1, read on the forward strand.
TACCAATCTTCCAGGATGATAACTGCCGTATACATCGGGCTAGATCGGTCATGCATTGGCATGAAAACCATTCTGGCTATGTAAGGCACCTAGAATGGTCGGCTAAGTCTCCAGACATTAACCCCATCGAGAATTCATGGGACCATCTTGAACAACAAGTTAGGCGCTGAGATGATCCTCCACGTATATGTATATATATACATTGGCTGATTTAAGAATTGCTTGATGCAAGAGTGGTTCAAAATGGATCAATTGTACTTTAGAAAACTTGTAGACTCAGTGCCTTCCAGAATTACTACTATTATACGTGCTTGTTGAGGTCTTACACCTTATTATTAACAGGTGAAAAATTTATTGTCCAGTGAGGTTATGTTGTTTTAACTATGTATGTGTGCAGACTGACCCCATGCGTTATCTTTGCTTCAGTTCGGCCTTGAGGATTTGTGTCTTTCTCTGCGGCATGTTGCTTTGCTGTCATGAAAAGTACATTTTCTGCTCTTTCTTTTTCGACTCACTATGAAAAGTGCAAGGTGCCCTTCCCGATTTGCTGCAGCTCTTACAACTTATCTCTAACTCCTTCCTCTCCATTGTTTTGAAAATGGATGTTTTAAGTTTGAGTAATTAGCTAACTTGTTTATTTCGCAATCTTTTCAGACCGTGTTCTTGGAGCGCGTTGTGGAGCAAGGAGACATTCACAAGAACAGCAACCCTGAGGAGTGGCGGAAATTTGAGCGGTTTTTGGCCAGTGTCGTTCCCTTCACCCACGTCCTAGATGGGCTCAACATTGCGCACAGATATAAGAAAAAAATTGCAAAGGGTGAACACAAGAACAATGTCCTAGCACGAAACGTGCGTTTGTAAAATCATGAATGGTCTATTTTCGAAAATTTTTATTTTGAATATTCAGTGCTACCTTACTCAATGAGCTGAAGATCTCGAATGTAACTTTGCTTCACGTGCTTGTAGCTGTAGCTTAGGAAGTGATCTACCAAAGATGCAAAAAGATGGAACTTCACTTTGCGAGCTTGTCACTTGATTCGTCCGCGAAGCATATAAATGAGTAGAAATGGCTTGNTGCTTAACGAATCTCTGCAGATGTACGTGAGGTCCCTTAAATGGCTCCTTTGAGTATGACAGCAACAGTCGTATTACTTTGCGTGCGTGATTTGGTAACAAAGTAAGCTCCTTGTGCAAGGTTTCACTCCATTTGCAAACTAAAACTGCTAGCCCAGTAGTTACAGTTCTAATTTGAAGCGCCCATGTGCACGTATAGTCTGAAACTATCTTGGTTTAGTAGTTATATATAAATATTTTTAAGCTAGGTGTTTATTAATGAAATTTCTTAGATTGATGGATTTAGAATCTCAAATTTTTAGTTTGTTGCGTCTATGTGCGTTGGACCCCTAGGGCACCCAGCTCGTTGAAAAATCGTATTATGTCGCTAGAACAACTAATTATTCACAATTTACCTCTGGCTGCATTACAGCTGCCCCTCCTAAGCATTCTTTGTACTATACCGTTGTTGGTATCGGCGGTATTGACCATCTCCTGTATGACTTTCTAGCTTACGCAGAGCGACTGTACGTGATCCCTTACGGTTCTAGTTGGGTAGAATGCACAAAGATTGCTGAGCCATGCCGGTGCTTGGATCAAGAGATGTGATGTTGCCAGGCTTTCTTGCCTCTTTCGCATCAACCTGCAGTTGGAATGGAACTTGCCCTTTACTAACAAATGTTTTGAAGTCATCGAACAAATACGTACTTTTGAAATCAATTCTGTCGAACACCTAATGGTTATTATTATTATAGTGCATTGGGTTACTAGCGCCGCAGGCATCACGCCCGCCTCGCGCCGAAAACCCTACCTAAGGGTTAGCTATTGTCTTGATGGACAAATATATGACCTCGAAATTAGTACCTAATTAAATTAATATTGTCAGACATACTAATCCTAGATACATATTTACATTGCAGTTGCTGTACGTCACGGAACAGATATCCTCTAGGGACGCCAATTGCCGGCTGCTGGTGGTGTGTCGCTCCCACATGAACAAGTGGCATCCTCCGTCTATGAAGAGACTGCGATCTATTGCTACAGTTTACACTATGCAGAACATGTGAGCTTTCTTCTTATTGTGTGAAGATGCTACTGCTTTCCATTGTTGTGGATACCACCTACTCAATTTGGGCGATAAAAAGATCTAAAGGGGTTGTAAGAGAGTCACAGATTGGTTAATGGAGAGGATGATAGATATCACTGTAAAGGTATATGTGTCCAGGAGGGGACTATTTCTTCTTCTGTTATATCATCTTCATTGTGGAGACAGAAGCTTCAACTAGCTATTCAATTAGCTAATTAATGTGCGGGAGGGGATAGAGTGCTATGATCCACCTGGATACCAAGGAACTCCAATTTTGTATAATTTGGGAGCCACGGGTGTCTTTCATACAAATGATGAGCATCTGTGGTAATGTTCGAATCAACACTTCAGAATTTATGAGTATCCGCACTTGCTTTGTATGTTTTTGTCCAATTTCTCTCCCCGAAACCATCAAGAGACGTAGGACGATCCAACGTGTTAAGTCGGCGGGGTAAGTAGACACTTTTGGGAGTGGGGTGAGATGAGACAATGTTAAAATCCTTCACAAATTTTCTCCCTTCCCTACTTAATCATGTTTCATGAGTTAACTTTTGCAGCGTTTGTAGCCAAGTCATTTACCTATAAAATAAGTGCACTCCTATTCATTTTTTTCCAGTTCTTTTTTGTCTCAACTCATCCCGCCCGGCGAGGCGTCTCAACTCACCCCGACCATCGTTACATGCTGTTGATTTTTAGGACAACAGTTGGTTGAATACGCATCCATGAAAATAAATAGACATCGTAACTAATACTGAGCTGCCCTGCAGGGATCACTTGGGGTGGAGACCAGGAGAATATTACTACTGAAGTATCTCCCACGACGACCGCTTTGTTCTATATGCCGCAGCTCGTTTGGCTATTTTTGTTTTGAAATATTTTTGTTGTTGTTCGTTGGCATCATCAGGGTCTTCCAATGCCTGCTTTGGAGGGGCCTGGGCAGTGGGGGGAGGGTGAAAGTCGCGAAAAGGAAGAGAAACAAGAAACTGCGCAGCCCCAAGTTAATCGAGGCAAAGTCTACTCGCCGAAAGATCAGTGGGGTGACTAGGTCACAAGAAAAGGTTACTGACAGCCTGGTCACCTAGTGTGTAGAGTTAGCAGGAAGGATCATCACACAATCCGTCCCACTCGAAACTTAAGTCCGCTAAGACCGATCAGTGGCCTGAGCGTAACAGAGAGGGTAGAACGGAAGGTCTGGGGAGAGAGATTCATCCGCATAGAAAGAAAGGCATTGATAACCCAGAACCTCACGGGGGGCATGTGTAGCTACTCCTGCTGCAACTGGTGAAGTATGGTATGAACTGAGGGCTGTACGGTATTGCTCGGGAGAGGGGGGGGGAGGAGAAGGGAGTATCCCATCTGTAAAAAGGGCAGCAATATCTGCTTCAAATTTCGATTGAAGAGTGAGTCGGATACGACGAGGGCCGAAAAGGACCATGATTCTATCATGGACCGGATGACGTACCCGCGAGACCATGAGGAGAAACTGTCTCAACTGCAACACCCAACTCGCTTGCTGGCAGGGTTGAGGTTTCATAATGGAGGTGATGTGCCGATGCCATGCAGTGGAATCTGTCAACTATGCACTGAGCTGCATTCTGCACCGCCTACAGCTTACTCATGGCAGTGTTTCAGACGTCGGGAAACCAAACCGGGGCCACGTGAAGCGTAACACTTTTAATGATGGCCCGATAGGTCAGTAGTAGAATCTGTTGCCCCTCCTAGCGCGGCAAGGATCTGCAAACGCGAGCAGCATCTGTTGCGAAAATAGTTCTCGTGAGTAGCAAGATTAGAGTCTGGATCAAACACCACTTCCAAAATGTTTAGGCTGCGCTCCAGGGTGAGATCCATAGCCCCAATGATCATTTCCGGGTCCATCCTAGATTGATGAATAGTCGGACGTGAACACTGTGAAGTGAGTTTTTGAGTAAGAGACAGTCGAGGCTCTGTCCCCGGCCTAGGCTTCGCTGGCCGCTGTTGGGACCGACAGGCTCCTCGCCGGCTCAGGAACGAGACTAGCGGAGGAACTTGCCTGGGATTCCTACCCTGCTTGGCGCGTAGTTTCTTCCTTTTTTCAGAGGCCCTAGGTATTTTTGATCTGAAGAGTCACCAGTCGTGACTAAAGTAATGTCCCTGTAAACTCATCACTATCTTGGTTCTGAGCCACTTATACAAATTCGTGTTGCAGATCTGCGGACGACAACTTCATCCTTTATGCTGCACTCCATTCCGGCATCGACACTAAAGTCGTTACATCGTAAGTGACGGGTTTTATGCTTGTTTCAAATGCCGTTCTTGCACTCCATTTTGCCTTCCCGTAACGTAGTGATCAGAAGCTCCTATTTTGGGTATGTGACCAGCCTCAGTTTGAGTCTGCCTACATCCAGCACCGGTTTTTTTACACTGCCTCTTGGTTTAGCAGATCGAGAAAAGTACAAGAACTTATTAGCTCTTGAAACTGACTACTGGGCCCATTTGACACTATCCCGATTCTTCAAAATATAAATTTACATCGAAACTAAACCCTCATTTATCTGTTCATTGCGCGCAAGAGAATTTAGAATTATTAGGAATAGTATGTTGAAAAAGTGTAGCGATTTAGTTTTTTTTTTGCCCACCATATGAACTTTGTTTTCTAATACCGTACGGCGGGAAAACCCTCAATATAATACATAATAATTTACTCGGCTGTTGTTGAGAGTGGTTGTTTTGCGTTACACTTAATATGCAGCTTATCGACTTGTGTCATAGAGATTGCTCCATGCAACTGGGTGTTTGTTTCCACAAAGACTCTAATTAACTTTGTCAAATCGCTCTCCTGCTTAATCGGAGATATTCGGTCGTTAATGCTGTCACAAATCAAAATCAATGCACGTTTTTTTCCCCTATACGGGTATGTGTTACACGCAAGTGTAATCAGTCAGTACCATTAGGATCTTTAGTGGGTAGAGTTCTTAACGGTACTACAATTTTAGCTTACTCAGTTGTCAATTTCACTACTAAATTGTCCATGGTAGATTAAGGTATCAAGAAGTTCCCCATCTGTACAAACTCAAGAAATGTGTTTCTGAGTCAAAAACGAAAGTACAGTGTAATTTAAACATAGAATTAAAATTTTCAAACATAATACTCTCTGTATTTTTGTTTCTGAAGCTAGAACTAAGTGGCAAAATGTTATGAATAGCATGCATCAGTTTGTTTTATGAATACTAACTCTCAGTTAGGAAAGCATCCGTGAGGAAATGAAAACTGCACCTTCATTGATGCAATAATGCGCAGATCATTGCGCAAACGACCCTTTTCAGCTACGTGATCCTTAAAGATACACTTCATCTCTTAATGTAGTGCAATGCTTGCAGAGACCTGTTGCGTAACCACACTTTCCGGCTACAAGATCGCGAGCTGCAACGCGTCTTCAGATTATGGCAAGAACGGGCACAGCTGGTCGTCAAGGCACATAGCTATCTCGAGCTGGAGGTTGGTGACATCTTCGAGCTAGTCACCCTCACAATAGCGTGGAATCTAGTCTCACGAACAATTCATGCGGAACAAATTGAAACTTTGAACAATTTTTAGTTCAACAAAATGAGCCTTAGTTGCCATACAAACTGCAAACGCAATAGCTGCTGACTGAAGGTTCTGTCATTGACTTTCAAGGCCGCAGGTTCAAACCTCCCTTCCCTGTCACAATATGTTTGGGCATCACATACCCAAGAGTCCCGAGTGCCTTCTCCGCACGGGATCTAGCATCTGGCCGCAGTTCCTGCTGAGAAGGTTAATTTTATTAAGTTATGTAGGGTCTCTAGATTTCCCCTTTTGTTCCGCGAGGTGGGCCGCCGAATGGTGGTAAGCGACCCATCCAATGGGACTCCTGTCTACTCCCGTGTGGGGGGCCACGGAAGGGACCCCCCGCACGAGTGTTCGCTATCTTCTGTCTTCTTCTCTTTTCGTTTTTCGGCTGAGCGATTTCGTTCGACCGAGCCGTGTGGAGTTGGAGATGCTCGCGCCATAGGTATTTCCTGTCAGACATGGTGCACCTGGCCAAGATTGTCCTAATGGAACTCATTTGAGTTCGACTAAACTTCTAAACTGTATCATACAAAATTGGATCGCTGTTATATAGTCTTTGTATCTAATAAGGCGGGAAAACCCACAATACAATAATAATATATATAATCTTTGTATCTAATACTGCGGGAAAACCCACAATATAATAATAATAATTGAAAATAGCGGGATAATACCGTGGTTGATGACTTAGTAATCTTGGGTGTCAATTTTGATCCAAAGTTGACGTTTGAGCCCCATATTCATTCGGTTGCATCACGGGCATCGCAGAAGATTGGTCTTATGAGACGTGCTTGGAGGGTGTTTGACTCGGTAGAGTTGACACGTCGCTGCTTTAATTGCTAAGTCCTCTTCTGGAATACTACTCTGTAGTCTGGGGTTCTGCTGCCGATTGTCATCTGTGATTGCTTGACAAAGTGGTTCGTCGATGTGTGTTCATGCTGGATGGTGTTGTGCCTTGTGATCTGGCGCTTCGTCGCAGAGTTGGTCGGGTCTGCTTTCTGTATAAATTATATAATTGCCCTAGTGATCCACTGCCCGATTTTCTTCCGGAGCCATTTGTTCGGGAGAGGTATACTCGGCGTACTGGTGCTCTTCATGAGTTTGCCTTGGAACCGTTACGATGCCATAAGGGCCAGTATTCTCGTTCGTTTTTCCCATCGTATCTGGATGTTTGGAATGGTCTTAAATGGCTCTGTCTTTGCTGGTGCGGGTATTGGCAGCTTTGAGCGATCTGGACACAGAGCTATTCTGTGATCACGGTTCTTCTCTTTCTTTTTTTCTCTTCGCTCGCTGAGCTGGTTGCGTTGGGGTTGTTAACCTCATGCAGTTTCTCCTTTCCTACGTCGCCAGTCTAGTGTAATTTAATTATGAGTAGTGCCCTCTACGCAATTTACCGTCAGACGATGTCCAACATTAGTTCTTGTTCTGACTTACTATCTATACCTAGTCTAGTGTGGTGGACCGTAAGGCACTGGCTACATATTGTAAGATTGTATAATGTATTGTGTCTGGCATCAAACTATAGAATGATGCTTGGCCAGCCTTTGAGTTGGATTTTGAAGGCTGTTTTCCCGGTGCCCAATCGTTTTGTTTTTACTTGCTGTGCTCCTCTTTTCTTAACTTGCTTCTAGTCTCATCTTTTCTCTTTTTAGGTCACATAGTGTTTTGTAAACGAGAAAAGTTAAATTTGCTGTGTTATTGACAGTTTTAGCGCACTGTACTTCCGAAGAGGTATTAAGGAAGTGGTAGTTGAGTGTATCTGTTGTGTTGCAGAAGCCCAAGAAATTTACCACGACGTGCCAGTCGTCATCTGACGGTGGCCACTCCTGGCACATCCCGTATGACGACGGCAGCCTGGAGTTCTCTTACGACCTGCCTAAGACTTGGCTTTGTGCCCGCCACCGGACCAACGGCGGCGGTAACCTTACTCCTCTCCTAGCATCTCTCCGTCACGCTGACAATACCAGTAATACAAATGCGTCTTCTCCCTCGGCATCCGCAGTGAAAAACAAAAAATTGCCGGCATGAAAAGATTCTGAAGCGATGCTTCTCACCATGGTACCTAGCATTATCGCTAGTAAACTATCCTCCCGCTATCTGGCTAACTTTAAGTGCCAGTATGGAAGCATATGCGAAAGGCTACACCATGGCTGAACTACGTAGCTGCTGCGCAGGTAGCGTGTTAAGCCCCGCCCACTTCATTCCAGCTTTGACGTCAGGTGGAGAGATAGATAGCAAGCAGTGTTAATTAGTTCATACCTGTTATTTGCTTTATAAATACGGTGAGCGTGGGCTTCCATGAAGAAAAAAGAAGGGTAATCATTGCTCCATAATTACTGCTGTTTACTATGCGATGCAAAAATCCGTTTGCTGGAAATAAGGCAATAAAATGTCAAGCAAAAAGGTTAAAAGACGAAGAAATCAATTACAACAACATAGCTATGATTTCCTATGTATTGATATGGCTTCTTTCGTAATCATTAATATATCATTTTACATACTATTGCACTTCGCCAGAAAAATTACCGCCAAAGAACGTGGCTTACTGAAAAACTGCAGCTGCATACGTATTATTGGTGGAGTATTTAGCACTCTAGAAATAATTGTTAGTCCAAATTTATAAACTTTACTTGTGAAATTTATATTTTAAAGAGCTTTTCATATCAAAATATTACAAATTGTCAAACGGAGAAGTGGTTTTCACTAGTTCAAGCTTCATATTTTAGTCGTTCAAAGGCGGTTTTTCAAGAAATAAAGCAGTTTCCCCGTCGACATTCCACTTTCTTTTGAGTTTCTGAGAGAAACGTAATTATTAGGGTTACTTGGCTAGACAAGCGTTCAAAGTCCATCAATACAGATTTTGTTTCAAGTTTCATGGTTTCTTCTAGAGACGATTAGTGTTGTCTAGGGTAACTTGGAAAAATTTGGAGGGAAAAGTGAATTACTCATAATTACTACGTAATAATAGTTTATCATTTACCTGGAGCAAAAAATGTTAAATGTACAGTAGATGTTACCGGTGAGAGCGGAAACTTCATGTACTCATTTACTGCTTAAACTCACTTTTTCACTAGTCCGGAAGCTTTAGAAAATTAAGAAGGTTCACGAAGTTTTTATTTTTTTCTCTGTGTTCGAAATAGTCAAACATCAATATTTAGCCCATTATGGTATAAATTAAGTAGGAATACTATTGATATTTTCGCAACACTGACGTTCTTCGCTCCACCTGACGTCACACGAGGAGATGCGCAGAACCGTCTCAAAATGGTCAAGCGATGAGTTAACCTGTCACGTAGTTCAGCCATGGGCTACACTACATTGAGGAAGAGTAGTACTCCAAATGAAAAGGATTCTGTTTTTATTTTGTATTTCAAATGTGTTGCGATCAGCTGTAGTTGCAAAGCAAGTGCAACTTATTCAGTCAAGTTCTCTGCCAGTAGAAAATACCAAGCAGGCAAGCTCAAAAGCATTCACTATAGTATGGGCTGTTATTACCTGTTGATATACATGTAGTAGTAAATAATTTACATGATATTCGTAGTTTGATTTTCACGTGTAATGAACGACTGTAGGAATTCGAAGGCCGGATGATTGATCGCTACCTACTATACCACGATGGGCACAAGTAACTTGACTTCCTCGGACAGCTCTACCACTGCAGTTATTCATGGAAAGTGCGTCTTTGTGATCTTGGCTTGACCTCTTAGGCTCATAGGATGGGCCATACATAGGGTTAGGGTTAGTTACGTTCGTCGATTCTGTGTTATGAGGGCAGCAATCCCAGAGGGATTGTGTGCGTTGCCTTAGCCTTGGCTAGACCATCCAGACGTGTGTGTTTCGTGCCTCCTAAGCTTACTTCCTATTTGATACTCCTACTAATCTTACTTTCATCTGTTCATCTGCTTTCCCGACGTCTTGTTCTCCCTTCAGGGGGCATAGGATGGGCCATAGAGTTAGGTTCGCTCATCCTATGTTATAGGGAGTGGCGCCCCCAGAGGGCTCGTGTAGGTTACCTTAGCCATTAGTTAGGGCTTCGGGACGTCTGTCTTTCCTGCCCACTTTGCTTCCTTCCAGTTTCATACTCCTATTGATTTTCTGCCGTCTGTTCTTCCTCTTCTTTCCCGACTTACTGTTCCTATGCTCTTTGATCCTGTGTGGAAACACTTTAGTACATGGGTTCCAAGTTTCTATTGACTTACTATATGTCACTGACCTCCTTTTCTAAGATATCGTCTTCGTGCGGAAACGGCCCTGACTAAAACTAATGACCACCGGAGTGACGATATTGGAAAAAAATGGGCCGCGGCGCGAATTTTTTTTTCTGAACCTTTCAGCAAGTACAGTCTCAAGGCAGCCAATGGCGTGGCAGGTCACAGGCCACAGTGGAAGGGGCGAAGGGTGATGCTCAGTGATGGCGTTGCACTCTGATGCATACTCTGAAAACACTATGTAAATAGACTATTTACGTGCCGTGAAGTTTATTTTCATAAATAATAGGCATCTATTAAGGT
>LQNS02278182.1:4409095-4443686 GCA_001587735.2 Parhyale hawaiensis
TCAGGAAAACCCCCGCTGGCTTCCTCATTTTTCCCCTATCTAATACTGAAGAAAAAGATTCCAAGGTACTCAACTTTTTTTTCGCCTTTTGAAATCTGAATTTTCTCCTATCTTACTAGTTGTATTTTTTCCCTATCTAATACTGAAGAAAAAGATTGCAAGGTACCCCACTTTTTTTTCGCCGAAAAAAAATTGCAAGGTTCCCCACTTTTTTTTTTACATTTTGAAATCTGAATTTTCTCCTGTCTTATTCCCATAGAGCGTGACAGGAAAGATATAAATATATAAATAAATAAATAAATAAATAAAAACACGACGTGAATTATTATATAGTAGATTATATATGGGAAGTTTATAAACTAAATCAGTCACTGCAGACGAAAGATGAAATGTAATTTTTTTTTCACGAGAACTTTCCTATTACGTAGTATCAGGCGTATCGATCAACACAGTCTTTTCAGTCCTTTAAAATTTTATCCGACAGTCTGCTAGGCGCTCACCGGGAGCAGGAGTGTCACGGGATGCCTCACGTGATACCAGCACCGAAAAGTGGCATCATCGATGACGTCACATCGACCAATTGTATAACTGAGTAGCTTATAAGCTTTTTATATAATATCCCCAAAGAGTTGTCAATAATTGTAAACTGCAAGCCCTTGAATACATAAAAATGCAGAGAACGTTACTATTTGAATATTATACAAAATTATTCAAAGACTATTGCAGTGAAGCCTAGTGGAGATTTTCACAGCATCACAGGCAATATCTGGGCAGGTGTAAACTTCTGATTTAATTTATTTTTTTAAAAGTGATGATTTATTTACGCTTTAGGCCTATATTCAGGTCGCACTGCCCTTCACAAAACATATTTAACTTGTATTATTCGACATTACCCATTCAACTTCTCGCTCCTGCCTGGCCAGTGGTTTGAGCTGCACCCAACACGCTATAATGGTTGTCGTCAGTTTTAGGAAGTTTGAGCAAGAACTGGTCTTATGGTTTCCCGCGCATCTAGAATAGAACACTGCTTTTAGTAGTGGGTCTAGATGTATCAAGCTAGATACAAGCTTAAGTGAAGCTCCCCGTCCATATTGTATCTCACAGTTACCATTTGTAAGTTCATTTACAAAGCTTGAGCGCCTCGTAAATCGATGTGAAGTTGCTTCTATCCTTACAAGTCCTATTGAGCAGTTGTGTAAATAGTTACACTTTATTATAGGTTGCGGCTGTTGGAGCAAAAACTGCTGGGGGGAATACATTGCAGCTTGTTTCTTTTTAAGTCAGCAAATCTACATTTTCTTTAGATCGTAAATGTGATTTATACTGCAATGTTTACAGATCGCTCGACCTGCGTTTTCGCCTCCTCGGAGTACTGTGCCCTATAACTTTGTTTGTCAGAGCATCCATATGAGAAGTAGATGAGATTTACTTATATTGTATTTCCGGCAGAATTCGTTTGCCCGAGTTATTTTTAAGGATTACTTTCTCTGACAATAACTAGTTTGAAATGAAATAATCAGAAACCACATTAACTAAGCAGCTGTCCTAGAGTTATTTAGTACATTAATTTTTCACGTTTACTGTATACGTTACCTTTATTTCTAACTTTGCTAGTGTTCAAAGTATCTGTTCTTACGCTTGTATCCCCATATCCAAATTTCACTGTAAATCGCTTCCTCTATATTATATTGACTATTTCTTGAAGTTTCGATAAATTGATGAAGAACTTCCTACCTTAAATTGAAAGACATTTTAGAAATTGATGTTGAATAAGAGCTGCTTTCTGTACATAGTATACGCATTAGAGAAATCTTGGCAAGAATTTCTGTTTTTTTTTTTTTTTTTTGTTATTTATAAGCGGGTACCTCGGGAGCGCCGATGGTCCTTTGGTGCACGTGAACCTGACGCCGAATTCACACGTAATTCATCTTGACACGTTCACTCATCCGAATGTTTTGTAGCGTCGTTGTTAGCGCAACTTCTGAAAGTCCCGAAAAATTATTAAAACGTTGACCGCCAAATAAGTTTCCTCTGCAAGTGTCCATGGGCAGGTTACTGATATCTCTAAAAAAAATGGAGTAAAATAACAAAACTCAGAAAACAGTGCATTTTTTGCTATTTCTAGAGCAGTGTAACACTTTCGGTCAAATGGATAAGCGAACGCGTTGATGTGAAAGGCGTGTGAACTCGGCTTAAGTGGCAAGTAACGAGCTCTTTCATTAGCCGGATGCAGTGTCGCACGCCGCGATTCTATATATAAATGATTTGTAGTTACAATTTGCGAACACGTGCTTCGTAAATCGCAGTTCTCTAGGATTGTAGAGAGATTTTACTTTACCGAGAAGTGATTCCTACAATGTTACGGCGTTCCTAAATTTGAGCCCTCGCTATGATAAGGAGCCCAACCAACCAAGGGCATGAAGTCCCACACTGAAGTACTCCGACTGGTCGATGTGACGTCATGCGCCACCATGCTGTCGCCTCTAAGCTTTATTTAAGTGTCGCTGAGTCTTCCTGTAACACGTTTTCTGCTTCCTGGGCCCTCTCTCTTCCAACGGACCAATAGATTAGCTATATAGAACTAAAATATACGGATACTAACCATGTTTGTTGTACCGTTGCGAAGTCGTGCTTGCAAGTGACCAAACAGCATGTTGCTGACGAAAATATCCGGTTAAGTCAGGTAAAAAGGACGCGACCTCTCGAAGGTGACCGGAGTGAACAGCTACTTTTTCTATGGCAGCGGAACCAAGTGACCTCCAGACGCTAACCGGAGGAGCGGTTGGAAACTTCGCGAAACGAAAAACCTCTGCCGTTGCTCAATTTCTGGCAAACTCCTTTTGATCGATCGTATATTGGCCGTGAGATGCTTTTGAGCGACTGACTTTGTTGCAGAGCGGCTGATATATGGAGTTCTTACGACATCGTCGGATAATAGGTTCCGTACAGTGACCTTTCAGGTAACTAACAAAGGGTAAGTAGTTGGTTTCAAGGGAACGGTAGATGAACTCTGTTTCAAAATAGTAGTGCAATGCGAAGCTTGAAGTTTCCATGTCTAATGACTCGGTGGTCAAGTGGTTAGACCGTCTACGCTACGTGCGGCAGACTGCTGGTCGATTCTCTGCGTTTCCAGTGGAATTTCGATTTATGGAGCACACTCTCATCCAAAAGCGAAGGAGAGAGTTCAGCGAGCGATTCTCAAATCGTCTTTCTGTGTTGACTTCTTCCGTTCTTCTCCCTAAGTCTCCATCATGTTACAATAATTATTAAGATAAAATGAAAGTCTGATAAGGTTTATCCACTAATATTGTAATAAATAATTATAATTTTTATTACTTTTGGGACTGTAATAAATAATTATAATTGTTATTAATTTTGGGGCTAAGTAAACGCCGTAGAATATGTGCTGGCAATGCATGCAGATTCATGGTCGTTTGCATCACCGCCCTTATAACTTTCATAAATATTGCAGAGTTCAAAAGAGCAGGCGATTCAGCATATAAAAACTATGTTAAGTATATGCATAAATGAAGTTTGAAAATAACATTATATTACCTATATTCCTGGCTACACTAGTTAGTTCTATTTTTAACATACCTATGTACGTAATATTGAGAGTTTATCGCAGCACTTCGTGTAGCTTATGTTATTTTAATGACCTTGTTTCGCATGTATGAAAGTAACTTTGGCCCAGAAACATACTTATTTACGTAATGGAGTCCGCTATTTCGAACTATTCAGCCGGTTTGATCATTTGTCAACAAAGTGCTGTAGTTAGAGCGAGAACTGCGTGAGTTTGGCATTGTGTACACATTTTTAATTCAACAGAATGGCTTCCTCGTTAAGCAATGACTAATTGTCAATAATTGAGTGCTTTTCCTGGAAGAAAATTTCTAAGTAGAGCTAAATGCATTGTGTAAGGGCCCCACACACTACACATGCCGCCTACTCAAACTCAGTGCGCAAACCCCAACTCATGCCATTGTGCGTAGTGTGTGGGGTCGCTCATGCTTCAACTCAAGCCCAATTTCTAGGCATGAGTTTGAGCTGTTCAGATTTTTCTGATATTTAGTGGGCAGAGCTTACAGTTTGTACTGCACAAGGAGGTTTAATATCTTTATTCAACCTCCTTGGGGCTGCCGACTGACGTGATCTGGCAGCGGAACTGAGGGATTGGGTAATATGGGTTTTGTCAGTGTGTGGGGAAGCAGGCTTGTACAAGTCGCAGCTCCAACCTTGCTTGTGCTTGAGTTGGAGGCATGCGTAGTGAATGGGCCCAGGTAAGGAACGGCTGTGCGGTATAGTATCTGGTCTACGAGAGAATCAAGCATAATATGTGCGCCTGTCAAGGATGATACGGAACACTTGAACAGTTTGAAACATGAAAGGTAGCTGCATGTATGTGTGCTGTGGTAACTGTATGTGTGCTGAGAAGTTTGCAGTGTTTCGCTACAATTTGCTTCTGGTTTGGTAGTAATTTCTCAAAGTAGCTTATAGTTGTATGAATGATTGGACTCTTTGTTAGTATCGTAACTTTTTTGCAACTGCAAATTTAATCTTTGAGAAAATTTTGCCTAGTCCCTTCACCATCGTCCCTGATCAAGACCTTTTATGCCGAAGTCTGATAGACATTGATGCTCTGAACACGAATTAATAGGTACAACTGTAGCAAATTGTTAGTTTTCCATTTTGAAGTACTGAGGTGTTGATTTCAATGCTATATCTTTACCGCTGCGCTATGAAACTCCTCGTAGTTGCCTAATACTTTACAACAGTGATATTAAATTTTTTGCTTATTTTCACTCATTAAACATAACTTTTACTTGCTAATGCACTCTTACTTTAATAAAACATATTCTTACTGTAACCTATGACGGTGTAGCCTCTGCTTCCCTAATTCCTGAGAAAACATGTTTTGTCCTATTTTTCGAACAACACTTTGTTGCCATAACACCTCCTGCACTTCGAGTGGACAATGAAATTTAGCCTTTCAGACTTGACTTGGCCGAATTTCGGTGCAAGTGCCCTGTCTAGGCTCGACTTGTTCATTCAAGTCTCCATCGCTGACTCTTTTTAAAAAGTCAGAAGTAAATTCTACGTAGTTCGAAGCCTCGTTCCTCAAAATCGGCTACAAATAGAGAAAAATTGATGTCGCCGTTGTGTAGAGAAACTTTTTGTTGCTACACTGTGTTAGCATCAAACTTTCATTTGGTACAATAAATTGGGACAGAATAGCGAAAGAAAAAAGAGGCGGTTTTGCGACGGTTGGTATGCCGGCGAGGGTTAATCACTGATTAGTTACCTATGAGACTTCCATAAACTCAGCTTTACTCTGTAAAAAAGAGATTTCAGTCAGCTGAACACAATTGGGCTGCGTTTAGCACCAGCAACATGATTCAAAGTGACGAAGCTGACGTTCCTGCTTGCATTTCCGGGCAAATAAAGTCACTTGGGCTTGGCATAGATCGACTTTAACGACCCAATCGAACATGCCATAAGTTGGATATTTACTAACGTCCCTGTTGGCTTAAATTTCTGTAGGTTATTTCAGCGTACTCCCCTGCGGAACATCAGGGTTACGTAAATAAGGTTAGGTAGTCGCGCTCCAGGGGTGCCCCATTACGTTCACTACTCTGTTTTATAAACTCCTTGGGCAACTTTCTTGCATTGCACATTAACTCCTTCCCTGTGTGCGGCTCCTATCACAGTCTTCTTTCTCTTCTATTCTTCCTTATTGAACTTATTCTTCTCCCTCAGGGTGCATAGAATAGGCCATAGGGTTAGGTTCGCCCATCCATGTTATGGGGACAACGCCCCCAGGGAGTTTGTGTGGGACCTTAGCCGTTAGCTAGGCTACCCGGACGTTTGTCTTTCGTACCACATTGCTTCCTTCCTGATTTCCTACTCTTGCTGATCTTGCTTTCATCTGTTCTTTCCCGACTTGATGTTCCCATGCGCGTTGGTCCCCTTTCGTGCATCGGTTCCACATTTCTGTCAAGATACTTTATGTCCCCTGTTTTCCTCTTTTGAATCACCATAGGCCTAGTTTTCTAGTGAGGCTTAAACAACTAATATAATAATGACTTATATTCTTCTGTATTCTTCAGTGCTTGAGTTACTTCATCTGTATTATGGGTAACCCACAGGGGAGGAGAAGTGACCATTCCTTGCTTTCATTTTCTCTCGTGATACACCGCTGCAGTTACTACTGAGGCATAATCTGCTCTTAGAGTAATAATAATAATAAAGATACATTCAGTTTTCCAGGCTCGACTCCTGAGGTCAGTCCACTTTTCCTCCATGAGTCCATATGGCTGCAGACAGCGCTCGTGTCACATGACTAACTTTTTGTGCTCCATCAACCGATGGAGAAGGTGGCGAAATTTGCTTGATGACCTCAGTACGCTGACTTGCTTGCGCGTGAGAGCGGCACAGTGTGGATTATCAATTTCTTCGTCATTGTTCTGCTTGTTGTTAACGGTAACGTCGTGGAGTTTCCTTGGAACGGGCCACTCAAGTACATGACAGGCTGTTATTTGTGGCAGCTTATGTTAAACTTATAAAAATCACCAGCGCATATTAATGAAAAACTACCTATTTAAATTTTCAACCTCGTTGAATAAATTCTATGCTATGCCGTAGTAGAATGTTAGGCCGCTACAACTCGTGCTTCCGGAGCGGCCCAAAAATCTTTCAGAGAATGATAAAGTCCTGGAAGCAAACAATCATGATAAGTTCTTCAGTTTTATGGTACTGTATCTGACTGTATCTGGAACTACGACCCCAGGAGCCCCGCATTCATTGATTCAGGTTCAGCTAGGGGTTCAGGCCTGGGCGTCTATTTTTATGCTTCGTTTCGTTCTTCGTACTACATGCTATTACATGCCTTTGAATTGTTTGCAGTTCCCTGAACGAACTTTTGATCGTATCTGAAGGTGTTTTTCGGTTTCGGCTTTTGGGGGAGAGAAAAATTCGGATAGGGCTTTGTCATTTGTTTCCTTCCCTGTATATAGTCCCCAACAACAGCCCCTCGTCTTACGTACCACTGGTAACTCCACTGGTAACTCGGAGATTGGGACTCTAAAACTTCGAAGACATTTCACTACCACGGAATAATAGGCATTACTATCCCTCTTTGCCATTGCGATTGCACTACATACGCTTTAGTTTCAACAGTTGAGCCTAATATCATCAATCATGCATTTACAATCAATTAACTTCAAATGAAACTAACCTAGACAGTAAAACCATTCCACTATGTGCATATCTGCAATTGCTTTCAACCAGGTAATGAACCATTAAACAATCAGAAACATTTACTCAACAAGCGGCAAAATATGTAACATAAGTACAAATGTGTATTTATGATGCATAAGTTAGCGTACTACGTACCTAAATTAAATTGTACGAGTATATATAAACAAATTCAGTCAATATAGAAAATTATAAACCACAAATAAACGGATTACGGTACTTGAGCTAAGTTCTGCTTCGCATGATGGGTCCTAATTGAAGATGTCTGTGCGCTCAATGCACCGAACCAAGTATGAGTTGGCATGGCGGTATATTTCCTGCACTACATAGTTCTAAAGTTAATGCATGGCTGGGCCTCTGCCACGCCGGTGCGCAGGGTGTTCTCCCTCAAGGCGCAGAGGGCGGTGCCCTGCAACTTGGCCTGGGCAGCTGTGCAGCGGTCCTCACGCTCCTTCAGGAATTGCTTTTAGGTAGGACTTGAACACCGAGAAACAATGCTCAATAGGACCAAGAAACGGAAAACAGGGTGGAAGGGTGCTGCGATTAATACCCAACGTATCCGCCAATACCACAAAATCACCTCCATCATTAAAACCATCGGCGACAATCTTCATCAGTGGTTCTCTGATTTCGACGTAGCATTTTTATTCAGTGAGAATGGCAGTGATCACTCGTTCTGCGCAGTAGCAGCTGGTAGCGTTCAGAGATGAAATGATGCCAGATGATGCCACTTGGATACTGCCAGATGTTGATCTGGAGGGATCCTTTCAGATAAATGTTTGATTTAATTATTTTACACATTGTGTATTCATTTTACAGGCTGTTGCAAGCAGCTCTTAATTGTATTTGATGTTTGTTCAGATTGTTGAAAGTAATTGCTGATTGTAGATATCGAACAGTTTGTTGAATAGTTTTGAGGGACTGTTAGAACCCAAATCCAAATTGTTATTCTGCAGCGAACTACTATTGGAATGTTTTGCAAGTGTTGAAACCAAAGTAAAGATAGTTCAATCGCGCGCCTGATAAAGTACAGCATTAAGTAAATTTCAAACACTCTCAGGATTCGAATTTAGTTTACCCGTTATATCAGCTGCCATTTCACACAGATATGTCTTGCTGCGTTCTTGTTTAAGGTTCAGTCAGGTACGGGCTTCAGCCCATTTCTCACGTTACACGATGTAATCTGAGGAGGTTGAACACCACTATACATATTGACAGTAAAACCTAAATTTAAAGTGCGATTTGTGGTATGTCTTTCAAAACCCCATTGCTAAAAATTTTGCATTACTTCATAGAACTGCTAGTTTTTTATGAGCTACAGGGATTTCCATTGATGAATTCCCTCTCCTCCCATGGTGTAATAAACACGTCTCAGCTGATACCAGCAGTTGAGTCTGTCCTTTCTATGTTATGGGAAGCCTAGCTCTCTCGGGGCATAAGATAGGCTATAGGCTATTGGGTTTAGGATAGATATGATAGATATTATGGGGAGTTATGAGCGTATTTCCCAAGTAGGACGGTTCAGTCCCATGCATGTATACGATAGATGAAAATTGTCGGAACTTGCAATTCCACCTCAAAATGCTCAAACACTTTGCGGGAAAAATCGCTGCTAAGAGCAACATCGAAGAGTGGATCTTTAGGATAAATCTTTCGCTTCACGTGCGTGTTGTTGCCAAAAAGTGGCATTATTATTATTATTATTAAAACTTAGCGTACGGGCCACCATGGACAGGTAGCACAACCTAAATGGAGCACTGTGCAACACCGGGAACCCCGGAACGCTGCTAAGTGAAACCCGACAAAAAGCCATTAACAGCCGCGTCTTAAGCGCCTGCAGGCCAACACGACCGAAGGCCGATGCCGGCAAAGAATTTCAACAGACCAGGGTACGAAGCACCGACTGAACTGAATAGTTCGACATCTAACATCCTCCAACGTGAAAGTGTGCGTGCCAAAAGCAGCACGTGTTTCTCTTTTAAACATCTTGAGTGCAGGGACAGAAGAGTACAACCAATGCCTCTCATTGTTGTACACCTTATAAAACATACTGAGTTCGGCAACCCTTCTCCTGTGGGACAGGTTCACCAAATCATTACCAGCGCACAGCCTAATGGCTGAACTAACAAGTCTGTCCAACAGACGCAAGTGACTGTCAGCAACCGAAGCCGAGACCGGCCAGTAATACTCCAACACAGGCAGCAAAAAGCATAAAAGCATCTGCGGACAACCTCACTGTCACCACACACAGAATTCACCTTACGCAAAAGCCCAATCTTACTGGAAGCGCGTGACACCAATCACCAAATATGCGGCTAAAAGGTAAGACTTCACCAAAGACAACACCAAGAATCTCCAAGGAGCCAGAATCCTGAAGCAAAGTGTCGGCTATCTCCATATGTGGATGCTGCGGTACAAGGGTCCGAGACCGACCGATAATCATAGACTTGGTCTTCAGCTTCAGCATTCAGCTTCATGCTACAGGCCGAACACCATGCACTAATGCGTGACAAATCCCTTTTCAGAAACTATGCGACAGCATTGCGCATGCGTAGAGCTATCAAAGTGGAAGATTTTAATGTTAACGTGCGTATTGCAAGTCATCACTTATGAATCAGAAGTCAACTTCACCCAGTATGACAAAATGAGCGAATGCGGTTGGTTGTACCTGTGCACGACGTCAGAGTACTCTTATTAAGTAAGCTTCCAACTTTCTAGGACAGTTGTCAACCCAATGCACAGTGATAATTCGATTGAGCTTATAATTTCAGGAGTTCCATTATATATACAACTTGTCTATAGTACCCCAAAAATTTCCAGTTCCAACCGACGTTCTTATGAACACGTGTGGTTGGGAGAGGGCACTGAGCTACATACTACAATATCTCCATTGTTCTAAAGCTTATTGAGATAGGTCGTTTTACTTTGTGTACTATGCAATGTTTTTCACAAGTTCATAATACATCTTATTAGTTATTATTACTATTATTTGCTTCATACCATTATTTTTCTACTGACGTTCTCTTCTCGCCCAACTTACTGGGTTGCGATTTTCACAATTTGTGCAACTGTTTCCAATTCCATTGGTATGACCGGTAATTAGCCCTATATGTGTTTGGGTGAAGGTAGGTAACAGCTTGTACAAATAATAAAAAAAAATTCAGCTTACATGACGAAATTCCTTTTTCTTCGGTTGTGGGTTTCCCTTGGGATTCAGCTACGAAAATTCCATTGCGCAATAACTACAATATTATTTCTTTTCTACTATATGATTAAAGGAAAGATCTGCTAATTAGCCTGTAATTTTTTAGTAGCCCTGTCCATGGGGTGTATTCTGGCGGGCACCTTGCATGTCTGAATATACGTTATATGAGCCTTACGATCCCAAGGGCTGTCCCGAGTGCCTTCTCCGCAGGGGATGTTACAGCTGGCCGCAGTTCCTGCTGAGAAGGTTAGTTTGTTAGGTTATGTAGGTTTTCTATACTTACCTGTTTGCTCCAGGCTGCCGAATGGTGGTGACGTATCCCATGGGACTCCTATTGGTTTCCGTGTGGGGGCCACGGAAAGACCCTCTGCACGAGCGTTTTTTTTTTTTTTTTGTCTCCTTCTCTTTTCGTCTCTTGCAATCTGCCGCATGACTAAGCGAATTCGTTCAGCTGAGCCGAGTAGGGATGGAGATGCTTTGTGCCTTATTTCTCCGCCAGTAGTAGCACACTACGCCGAAATTAAGACAAGCATAGAGCTCACCTAGTGAGTTCACCATCAAATTGAAACTCTGGCAGAAATGCCAAGAAAAACTGTGTATCACTGTCAGTAAAGCGCCTTAACATGCCTGTAGCTGCGGTGGTTAATTAAGGACTCTAATTAAGGACTCATAAGAAAGCTGTCTCTCCGTCAGTTCGTCGGTCTGAAGCTTTCCGAAAACCGTATCCACGATGGATACGAACCCAGGAACGGCTTATTATGTACATTAGGCCTGGGAGGAGGACTTTGTGGACTTGGTGTACTTTATCGATTTGTGGACATTACGAACTTGGCGGACTTTGTAGACTTCGTGGATTTCGTAAAATTACAAATTTTTTCGATCGGATGGTAAAATTGATTAAATTTTTTATTTACATGACTAATTCAACGAAAAGGTAGCTGTTGGTCTTGTAATAATAATTTTCAAGATTTTTTGCGAAAAAAATAAGCTGCAAGGCACCTCGTGGATGCTTGCAATCGCTGCCATTTACAGTTATTTTCAGATTCATTTTGTCCAAGCGCCAATGTCTTTCCCTATACATGATCTCGTCACATGCAAAGTTTAATTTGATGATCTCTTTTTGATAATTGTGTAACATTTCTAACAGTCCCGTGAATGACGACACTTTCGGGCGATTTTTGTTTGTGCCGCCATGTGCGCAATCATGACTCGATCCTTTTTATCCAAACGTCAATTCTTTCTTATTACATTTCTCGTGGCATGCAGAGTTTCATTTGATGATCTCTTTTTGTACTCGTGTAACATTTTTAACTGTCTCGTATATGATGACACTTCCAGACGATTTTTTTTAAAGCTCTCATTTGCACAATTATGCATCGATTCTTTATTTTAGCCAAGCGACATTTTTTATGCATCCTCATGGCATGCAAAGTTTCATTGCTTTATCTCGTTTTGTACTTAATTGAGTAAAAATTTCCTTGCAGCCACTTCCTGGCGTGTATTGCGTGTATTTCACATTACTACTTCCAATTTCTTTTACGAAACTCGATCACCCTTATGTGTCACAGGCTAAGTTCGAGGTGTTTTTTTTTAAAGCAAGAACAGTTTTTAAATTCCGGCGTGGTGGCGCTGTGTTCGGCTTTCCTCGCATGCGCGCTGTCTACCAACATCTATTGGCAAGTTACAGGCGGCTTACGGGCATCTTCGACTGTGATAACGTTTGTTCCTGTGTATTTAACACAGCTCCGCCTGTAAATGCACCTGCTGCTTACGGAATACAACCGGTGATCCGTTATTTTCTTAGTGCTAAAGAGGTCCTTTTAGGGCGTAAAGAGTTAAGAAGCTCTTATGTTGTACCTTAGTTTTCTCGCTAGACTGAAACACAAGGTTACTCCGGTAAGTCTGACGTATCGTGAGGCAAGACAAAGACGTAATGCAACACATGGACTAGATAGCTGACAGTAGACGGACCAACTGGCCCATTCTCCGCAAGCAGGCGGGACTAACGCCTCTACGAGCTATGTATGCCATTACGTTCGCGAGAGATGGGTCCCACTTCCTTTAGGTGACATTGGTATTGGTTGTTTCGCAGCTCTAAAACCTTCTCGACCGTGACAGGACTCGAACCTGCAATCTTCGGATCCGAAGTCCGACGCCTTATCCATTAGGCCACACGGCCAGTGTAACTACGTATGCTACCCGTCCCAGAAATCTTCCAAACACCAGTGGTTACTTTGTTTCTTTCCATTGTAATATTTATGTGCTTTTCCCCTCCCATTCATTAGCATTGTTCTGATATTCTTTTTCTGTGCCTCTGAGCAATGATCTTCCATTCATACGTCTATACGGGTTGAGAATTTTATTTCATTCCACTTTCATGCGCCTACTCCCGGCGGATAATTTTATGCCTGGGCAGTCAGTTAGATTCATCACTTATGTATGAAAGGGGAATTACGCTCCCTAACGAGACCCGCACTTTTTGCTCGAGTCTAAGCTGGGCCTTCGAGTCAAGCTTCCTTCATGGCTACTTCCCTTTACGTATTTCTGCTTATCATAATTTGTTATGCTCATCGTATTATTTTTCGAGGCTTTGGTTCAGTGTTGGAACATCTTAGTCCATATAATGGTTCTATGCTTTTGTTGACTTTTTGCATTTCACATGTTTTTCGTGTACAGTACTTTCCAACACCGTTTGCAGCGACTAGCAGGCTGAAAGTAACATCTATGCCGCACTAATGTAAAGTTAGCTTGCTATTCCATTTCTGAGTAGTCCTACAACTGTGTTGGAATCAACGCGAAAAATGAGGCCGCATTGGCACCTCGCGTGCATTCCGTGCAATTTCTATTCAGGGAACGAGGTTCAGTGCCTGTCACTGTTATCGTAGCGGTTATGTTATATTGGGGGTTATAAATTGCCCTGAAGATTCTAGTTTTTTTTCCCTCATTACATTACCATATTGGCTGTGGATGCATCTACTTTGCAGTTAGTGAAGTTCTACACACAGAGAAACCTTTATTACGAAAAGTTAATATTTACCTTTAACGAAGTATAGCTACGGAGGCTTCTTATTGGATTTACATTTAAAAGGTAAATTTAAACTTTCAGAGGTGGAAGTTTCTCGGCGTGCGCTATCTATTGGAGTAAAGGAAACTCGTATATAGTAAAAAAAAATAGACTTTATCACAAACAAAGAGTATCACATACATTCAGATGAGAAGGTGCTGCCGTGAATTTTCTTCCCTTGAACTGTGCTTTGTATTAGACGATGAAAAGTTCAACAGATCATTAGTTCGCCAGTTGACTACGTCACAGTAGCATAGACGTCTCATGATGTTGTTTCCGCAGGCGGATAAGTTACTTGCCATAACCTGTAATGGAAAGAAATAGAGAAATTCAAAATTCGAATGCAGGTAGTGTATTTTAGCTTAATGATGCTAGGTTATAACATTAATACGTCGCCATCAGTTTTTACATATTTAAAAATAATAACTATAGGACAAGCAACGGCGGAGCCATGGCCAACTCACCATAAATTCCCGGCATAATGACTTTTGTGTTTATATTTTTACCACATATGTTGATTCTTTATATTGTTAGATTTGAGGAGAGACAGCATTGACCCTGAGGCCAGAGCTACCTCATGTGCTCTTTCAACATTTGTCAGGCTTTCTGTCCTGCATTTTTCGTGCTCAAAAAATCTTTCTGCTACGTACTCAATAAGAAATATTTTTTATATAGAAGTATTACAGTTTTAGTACGAGACCGGGGGTTTTGACTGCCCGATGTAGTTCTTCTGCACCTATTTTTTATAACTTATGAAAAAAAAGTTTTTGCAGCGAAAACCTGATAAAGATGGTACATTTAGTGTTAAATCATTAGACGAATTAAAACTTCAGTAATGGTTAATCGATGTCTTACCTCCACCGTATCCGCCGCCGCCGCCATGGCCTCCTTTGCCTCCTCCGAATCCTCCGCCGCCAAATCCGCCACCGCCATATCCACCTCCACCACCTCCTTTTCCGCCTCCGAATCCTCCTCCACCAAATCCTCCTTTGCCACCGCCGCCTCCGAAGCCTCCTTTTCCGCCTCCAAATCCTCCTCCACCGAATCCTCCTTTGCCACCACCACCTCCGAAGCCTCCTTTTCCGCCTCCGAATCCTCCTCCACCGAATCCTCCTTTGCCACCGCCACCTCCGAAGCTTCCTTTTCCTCCACCGAAACCACCTCCTCCAAATCCACCTTTTCCTCCACCACCGCCGTATCTTCCACCACCACCGCCGTGCCCTTTACCACCTCCAAATCCGCCACCTCCACCTCCAAATCCCTTGCCTCCTCCCAATCCGCCTCCTCCAAATTTACCGCCACCACCACCTCCATGGCCTCTGCCACCGCCACCACCATATCCACCTGGTGATATAAAGGCATTATATTACCCAATTTCGGCTCCCAAGACGTCCTGCTTAAACAAGTGATGGTATTAATAAATAGGCTACCATTTGAGCTGTACCCCATAGAGCAGCGTGTGATTCCCTAGCTTCAGTTTCCTACGCACCCCCACCCCCTCCCATAAAAACGACTTGAAACTCGACGAATCCCTGCCATTAAAATGGCCACAGCTCAGCAGATTATGTACTGATGGTCATCAGTATATTGCTGTAGATGTTCATAGCATCAAGTGTGATGCCATTCGGTTAGGGTAGATAATAAGAAACATGACATCGCACACCGAACGTAGGTTTAATTACCAGTATGATAGTGCCAAGGCCATCACTATCAGTGAGTTTTCAGATTAACGAACCCTTGTTCTTAATAGCTCTATTAGTTCTCTTTAACGTACGCCTTACCTCGAAAACTTTTAAAATGCGTATCACCAATAAGGTAATTCCAGAAATGTTATCATACGACCATCACACGTCTTGACTTAAGCAGGTGTCCGTGCGTGAATCAAGAGGGGGTCGCCCGTGGGTTCACATGCAGCCACTAAGTAAAACCCTGTTCTAGAGCTTCAACACAGATCTGTATACTACCAGAGCTCGTTATTCTTATTCAAAACCAGCTTCAAAAATTGAGATCAACCGAAGAACGAATACATACTTTTGGAATATGACAAATGGTTGACGATTTAATGGGTTGACTTGAACGCTTCAATCAGCTAAAGACTTTCGTTGAGTAATTTCTCATTCTACCGTACGATTATTGCAAAAGATACTCAATGCTAGTTTCACTAATAGCAATAATTTAACTTTAACACAGCATCAAAGTTAGAGTACGACTGGCGAGCAATGATACTCCTGCGAGAAACCAAAGTTTTATTTTGTAGAATTATATTTACTTTTATTGAAACTGGCGCTTGTAATATCAAAATACTAGTCATCGACAGAGCTTCAAGCGCATGGAAACGAAACTTGAAAAGCACGTTGATGTGAGTAATGTGATCCTTTCATAAGAAGCATTTTACAATATCTTAAAACTTACATAAACCTTCCTCTGAATTTCCACGGACCCGTTAGCATATACTTCTTTTCAGTATATCAGGTAACGAAGAAATTTTTGTATTTTTTGTTTATTGTCTAAGGGAAAATGCCTGAAAATTCCGGGTTCTCGGATATTAATGAATGTACTGGGAGGGAAATTTTTCAAGTCCTGGCAACGTTGAATGACAATATTATGCAGCAAAGTTAGCCTTCTAACGTAGGGCTCGAGATATCTGATGGTCTTTTTCTCCAAGGGTTTGGAACTTCTAGCAAAATATCTTGCTTACTTATACATCTGGCAGACGAGAAGACTATTTTTGGTTTCCTGAGATACATGAAGATGCTGGTGTCGAAACATAACATACCTCTTATGTCATGGTTTTAGTAAAACTAGATTAAGTTTAGCTCTCGACAGTTAAGTGTATTCTACTCTTAATGCTATTTTTTAATGTAGATGAAGTTTGACATGCAACAGCCTATAAAAAGATACTACTGGTTAAATGACATCCAAATTATGAGCACTAGTCTTACCTCCACCAGCAGACGCGAGCGTCACCGCCACTGCCAGCAGTAACGTCAGTCCCAAAAACGAATTCTGTAAAAGAAGAACAGAGACTTTATAAGATCTATTGTAACATGATCAACCATCAAACATCATTCTGTTCATGACTCAACTATGATGATAATGTCTCGGTACAAAGCTCTGTTTTCTTAAAGCCCATGTATTATGAGACAAAACCTTGTTTGTTATCCTGTCTATTTTATATACGTGTAGTAATACTTCGAGACTAAAGAAGCAAAATTGTCAAATGTGGCTGAAGCGTTTTTTTTTTCTGTAGGGGTTTGAGACGCATGACCATGATGGACTGGTCTCAAAACTGAGCAAAGCTAATGCAACGCCACTCATGTTCAAATTTACATATAAATATTAACAGGCGGGATTTGTTTCCTTGACTAGCGTCAAGAGACCAAGGTACAAGTAAAAGTGTAACTAAAATTTTTCCATAGAGCAAGAAAATTCTTTGGCCAATATTCATTGTCTAGATCAATTATTTCAAATCCTACAGATTGTTGATCTTCGCAAAATATATACTACAAGTGTACTTTTGCAGTGGGGTTAAATACAGATGCTCAGAATACCAACGAAGTTCGGAGTCCAAGAATTTATTACAATGTTACATTGTAGTTATGTAACCTTCGATTATAGAAAAAGCTGGAAATTCCAAGTAATGTTTTTTCAATTTTAAGGTTTGCAGTCAATCATACAAAATTATAAAACAGTCTAAACAAGTGAGGTTGCGTGCAATGAGAATTCATATATCTCTATGTTCTGAGAATATTCCTATTTACAAGCACTCTGACATATGTACAATACATGAAATCATCTTTGAGGTTGTCTCCTTTTGCATTTTAAATATGTTATGCTCGTACTCGGAGTCACTGTAGTGGTTTTAGGGATAAAAAATAAATAAAATTGCACGGTCTTTGTTATCTCCCTATAAATTTTTGCAGATATTTTCCTACTTAAATCTATGCTTTGACTTATTGGACTAAAGTATTTACGTGGTTAGTCACGCTGCTGAAACTGTACTTTGTTTTGCAGATTACCTCTTTGTTAATTTATTTCCCCTATGACTTATGATTATACAAGGAGCAAACTGCTTTTAGGAGCGTATACTCACCATGATGAAGTCACGTGGAAGCAGTGCTTGCAAGTGCCTCACTTCGTTCCATCATGTAGCTTATATAGACACCCCACAATGGTTCACCATGACAAGGCAACCGAAGAAAGTTTTGCCATGAGCCGGTGCTGTCCGCGACAATGATTGCGTCGTCGTTCGACCTTCGGAAACTTAATCGACTTGAGCGCCGGCGAAGTTTCCATGTGAGAAGAAAGTTGAAGTAACCCTGAAAGGACATAAGATGGGTTATGGGCCATTGGGTTTAGGTTAAGTGTGAGTTCACCCATATTATGGAATGTGGAGTCATGACACTCACGCCCCTTCAATCCGGTGCTTGCACACGCGAGACAAAAATTGTAGGGACTCGTAATTCCATGACAAAAAGTGTTCAACAAGACTGTGGGAAAGTATCGCCTCCCCTTTTATACTCTTACTGATGATACTTTATTCCATTCTTCCTGTTCCTTCTCTACTTGCTATTCCCATCCGCGTTGAACGTGTGTGGTAACACCCTCGTGCATGGGTTCCACCATTCTATTGACATACTGTACTCCCTTTATTTTTCCACTGTTAGATTCATTTGCTTGCGTAGACGTGACTTCATGTATTCGTTATACAAATAGTAATAACTAAAATCAAATATTATAACTAGAGCACTCTGTCCACCAATGTAACAGTAACGAAATATTCAAAAAGGTTCTGAAACTAGGACTTCCCTTGTATGAGCACGAAAATCTAATGATTTGTGTATCTTCTGATGTTAATTACAGCTACTGTAATTTTCTTGAAGATCCGTTCATAACTTTTTGAGTTATTTGCTAACAAACATTAGTCAAATACACAAATATACCAACCGATCGTCACAAAAATTTAATCATTTATGTCTTTTAATATAAATAAGCTAACTAACATGACTATTCGTGAAGATCCGTCTAAAACTTTTTGGGTTAGCTTGTAGACATACAGAACAGACAAAGATACAAACTCGACGAAAACATAACCTTGGCGGAGATAATAAAGACTAAAGTGTATTTATCTTTATAGTTTCATAAAATATCTAGTTGTTTATTTATCTGTATTTCTGTCCAGTTTCGGTCTCGCTTGAAGAAAACAGGCGATTATTAGACCAGGTTGGATACTAAGACCATCCTGTCATAGGGTAGCCTCCAACCCTACGAAAAAGCAGGGCCCCTGCAAAAGCTATAACTGTAATCCAGCTTCTCGCGCAAATTTTGTTACTGAAAAGGGTAAAGCTGAAGCCCCCCCCCCTCCCTCTTTGACCGCAAGAGTAGGTGGCGTAATATTTGAATGCACTTCTTGCTTTTCGGTGGTAGAAATCCAAACTATAGAGATCAACAACTTCTCTTATCAGTCTCATGTATCCTGCTTCTTTCTTCCCGCAGAAAATATCTTCCCTTCGTGAAATATTTCACTTTTGCTAAAAATGAATTGAATAAAATGACATCATAACGTCTCGATGATACAGAGGCAAAATTTCATTATGGGTGCTGCTTGACTGCATGCTTAAGGAATAAGTTTTGCTGCAAGTCACAAAAGGAAAAGAATTAAGGGTTGCGCTGCTCGAGGGGATTGAGACCGAGAACGCTCATCTCTTGCATATGTTCCTTTAATAAGTTGACAGTTGCAAACCATCATTTACTATAAGCAAATTCGTAATAAATATGTGGCAATGAAAAAGTATCATTTTCAATTCTTCTCCTACATATTTAACGGCCTGGTACCCTAGTAATGATAGTAATACAATACAACAGCGCGAGCAACAGCGGTAGTTTCTAACAGTGCAAGTGCATGCCGTGAAAAGTATACTATGAATAAGTTAACCAATTTTGCAGGACAGTTGCTATCACAAGAGACAAGCCTAAATTTATTTATGCTTATTTTTAGGAGTCCCATAATATATACAATTTGTCTATGTTACCCTAAAAATTTTTCAACTCTTAACTTTGTTAACCACATTTGTTGTGTAGGGGTGGGTGCATTAAGCTGCGTGGTGAGCATTTTTTCAATACTTTTTTCCCTTTAGAATCAGGAGAAATTTCGCTTTTGACCTCCACATCGTAAGTCATAAGGTTTTTGGGTTACATTATTTTCCCAAGCCTACTTTGCATTTTTCCACGGTCGTCATTCTACATATGACCTCTCTTCTATCCTTCTCCTGCTTTCACGGCTTGTTGGGTTACCTAGCTTATTGTTTCCTCTTCCTCTTATGTAATGCTGTATTGAGTCCATAGGAAAGCTTCAGATTAACATATATTAATGTATACGTTAAATCGGAACACCAGAAGACGTAGGCTTCAAGATTAGTTCAGCTGTCGATGGGCCCTCCGATACTCTCTTCTCTTGCACAGTAATTTTCTGTGCATGGATCCGCTGGCATTCTTCATATTTCCCTGACGTTATGAATTTTCTGTACAGTATCATGGTAGAATGGTTAGGTGAACTTAATCTATCCTATTTTAATCAACGGCTTCGTGTACTTATTTATAGAGCTATATATTTCGGGTCCGCATCTTAAGGAAATAGGCCACAAAACAGGCCAAAGATGGGTTACAGATTTCGTAATAAAGTTGCATTTCCATGGAGATCGATGACCAGGTTTCAGAAGAAGGCAGAAGTGAGATCATCACTTTATTATCTTAATGCATTTCTTGCTTGAAGCAGTTCCGTAAATGAAAGCAACCAAGATATTTGCAGCTTCTCTTATCGCGGCCATTAATCTGATTTCTATACATAATCACTTTCTCCATGCATCGGAACATAAATTTGCTCTCAGTTCAAGACGTATAAATTCAGAAGCGGATCGACTAAGCACAGACGAAACGATTATTTTTTCACGGGGCAGCAGACACACTCAATTCTTTCAGGTTACTCTCTTCCTTTGATGGAGAATTGTCACTTCGAGGTAAAAAGAAACTTAGATGTACTGAAGACATATCCTTCGGTATCTATGATGCGCAGCGGAGAATTAATTTAATTCAACATTTTTGCTGCCTTTTAATATCAAATTTTTCCGCTCTTCTTCCAAGCCTAGGTGGGGTACGATTGTGCTGATATAGATGAATCTTTTATGACAACTTTACTCGTAGTTGGCTTTTGTGGCGTATTCTCCAGATGCATATTAGTAAGGGAAATATGTTCTATGCAGACGGGTCTCCAAAAATGCCTTTCTGTCATTTTTGACAGCGCGGGTACTCTAATAGGCTATGCTTATAAAATTATGATGATCTTATTTGCTTACTACTTGCTTGGTTGTCACCGTGCACACAGTATTCGCTATTATACATAGTATTATACTGAAAGAAGCTCGGAGACTTCAGAATGATTATGCTTCAATTTCTTATTTCAATTTATCATTAATATGGAAAAGCTTTGGAACCACCGCATCTTGAAAAATATTCGTCTCTTTGTATTTTGATACTTAGAAAATCTTACATAACTTACTTTAAGTCCACGAATCGAGAAGAAGAAAATTGAATACTCGGAATAGGTTGTTTATTGACTCGACCGGTCGCTGACAGTCTTAGTATAAACTAATTAGCTTCTCCAGCTTCACTGCTCTCCTTACTTCATCCTATATGATCACAATTCTCACTTTACTTTGCGATCGTTGAATGTTCCCTCAACGCTTGCTGTAAGGTTAGTTTGTAGTATGACAGGTTAGGTAGGCTCACTTGATTTCCCATCTGCTCTGTAAGCCAGATCGACCACTTTGGCAGGAAAAGTAGCACTGCCCTTTTACTCCATAATTTATGTACTCCCGTCTAGCATGGAGGACTCTGCTCTGGGAAATGCCCACACGAGTGTACTGTGGTTCTTTCTTGCCACATCGCTTTCGTTATATCATACTTGGAAATATCTTCGCCTTTGCTGTCTAGTCAGTTGTAGTGCGCTGGAAAAATACCGATAGTTAGTGACATCTCTTCTGAAGTGTTGGTTTGAAGTTGAGAGTTCCCGTCAGAAGTACTGGACCATAGCCTTATGTACCTTCGGCACCTGTACGCTGGAGCTCTATTTATTCGTTCTCTGCACTCATTCTTTCTGCTTGTCCCAAATGCAGGCGGCGTATAATCATGGGCCAAAAATCAGAGGTGTATCTTAGTCACTTTCGTCTACCCTGTACGTACAGTAGGCACAGCACAAGGATTGACGCATGAGCGTCGTTCCGTGTCCACGCTCCGTCTCCCCTTTTTCCCGCTGAGCCCTACTCACAGTTAATTTTTGCCTACAATCGATTTTCCTGGCATGTCGTCTTCTTGCGCAGCAATAGGTAATGCAAGTCTCTGTCGGTTTCCGGTCTCGTAACTCTTCAAGCCCAGGGCCCAAATTTATCAAGTGAGATGCATGCAGGCCTGTAAAGCCTAGCCTGTACAGTTTTTACCCGCATTTATTATCAAGGGAGATACATACATGCCGCTGAGGCCTCGCCCGTACTGTATTTCACAGTTCCACCTGTAAGTTCATTTACGAAGCTCAGTCGCCCCTTACTGTAGTGTGTGAGAGCCCAAGCAGCATACAGCGAGCGCTCATACTGGCTCGGCACACACGCAGGCTTCTGCATAACTTTTTACAGTTTCTACTACAAGCGTTGCGTTTATAGTTGGTGTTTGTCCTTCAGACTGCAGAGATGTTGCATGTTACATGGTAGAATCTGGAAAGTCCTACAATCTTGTAAATCTGGTCCCCAAAAAGGTATGGACGTAATATAAACATGTAACTTGTAATCAAAATGCTGTTGGCTGCTTCCCTATCTGATTCTTTCATTTATTCCATAGACTTGATCAGTCTGACTGTGCGTTTATAAAAAACAGTTTATTTTCTTCACAATGTACGACTTTTCACGTCCTCTCTCTAAACAAATTATTGATATGACTTGGGAAGCATCAAGCTCTCCGCCAACATATACAAATTCCAAAGTTCTCCTAAACGTCTCTCTACATCCAAGTCGGTGAACATCGCTCGAAAGCAAAGGAATTCTATTGCCGCTGATTTGCTGTATTGCTTGTTATTTTGAGCGAACATATTCTAAAATTTTGACTTTTTCTGACTTGTATTCCCTTAGTTTGCTGTAGAAGCCTCCCTCGTGCGGGATAGTCCTGACACTCGTTATCAATATAATGCTATCCTAGACTTAACGCATTTACAAATTCACCATCAGGGTCGTTGATTTGTTGTAAGATATACGGCGATAAAATATGGAACAAATGATGAGGTCTGTGGTGTGACCTAGAGCGAATTTCATTCCATGAAAATTAAACTTACGTCAGTGAAGCACGTCAATTTCGAAACGAAGAGCACGATCGTCTATACTACGAATACTACTGCTATTTGCTACTCACGATTTTCCCAAATTTTGAGTGGTAACTACATATATAGCTCTAATACCTCGATTTGGCATTAGTTTTGTGACCACCCTCGCTGATATATTTTTTTTCGTTATTTACTGTCATCCTAGATAACGTGCCTTCGAAAGGACGAGCACTGTAAAACTTCGTACCGTACCTTGCTTTTCAAACTGTATTGCTCCTCGAACATGGACCTTGTGATCTAGCTCTTTATGGTCTACATTAAAATATCAATTTTCATAGAAAAAAACCCTGAAACTTTTCTGGAATTGCCCTTTCGCGGTGTAAATGGTTATAAGAAACTCTGTTTTACGTAAATGAAGTTTCCTCATTACACTGAAGCAGAAAGTTACGCCGTGGCATAACCTGGATAAGATATGCACCCCATGGAGGGTGCGTCTACATCGGCTGCCTTTCCTGTAAGTAGGTGTATAAACAGTACGTGTCATCGAGACATTCGTGGCTACTAAATTTCTTTCCATTATTTTAGCCCTCAGGGGC
The DNA here is from genome assembly GCA_001587735.2 of Parhyale hawaiensis. NCBI lineage: Eukaryota > Metazoa > Arthropoda > Malacostraca > Amphipoda > Hyalidae > Parhyale > Parhyale hawaiensis. The sequence continues at coordinate 4,432,576 of LQNS02278182.1, forward strand.
ATATTGTGGCGGGCCCTTTCCCTGCCACAATATGTTTGGGCATCACGCACCCAAGGGTCCCGAGTGCCTTCTCCGCAGGGGATGTAGCATCTGGCCGCAGTTCCTGCTGACGAGGTTNACATCATTTCCACAATTCACAATAAAATAAAGCTACCAAATAATATGTATCCAAAGTTTCACGCACCAGCTTCAAGAACATTTCTCCATGCCATGCACACTCTGGAGCTTCACTTTCAGGACTGGGGAGCGTGGACGTATCCCACGACGTCTTATATCACCGCTGATAATGATAATGCTAAGGTGCTCCCGCGGCTCCCACGGGACGCGTCTTTCACGCGTCAATTTTAGGGCGCCTCACTCCATCTTTGCGTGTCACGGAAGAAGAAATTAACGTGATTTGTAATTATCGTGTGAGTAAGAAAGTGTGCTCGACACGCCTGCCTGTTGTTTAATGGCGGTAAGGGGATGTTAGGGCTGGTAAACGTGTGAGGACTAGTGTATGGATGCGCGTTGATGTGGATTTTACTTTTAGTTAACGTTTGATGTTTGTGAATGTGTGTTGATGGTGGAAAAGTGGATTTAACTTTTAGTTAATGATTGATTTTTGTCGCATTTAAAGAGTATTTTTTATGGATGAGCGTTGATATTGCGGTTTGGTGGATGTAACTTTAAGTTAAGTGATAGTTATGGAAGTGCATTCATAAGTAAAGTGGTAAGTTTTACTTACTGTTAATTAAAGTGTGAAATTCATTGATGCACGTTGATACGGCGGTAAGGTAAATTTTGCTTTCAGTCAAGAGGTGATATTTATAAATGGGTATTGATGATGGTAAGATAAATCGAACTTTTAAAGATCTTGTGAAGCTGATAAAATTATAAACAAGCGTTAATATGTGTAGTTTTGGAAGGACTGACTTTACTGATACAAATGTGTGACGTTTAAGAACATGCCTTTATTTTCTTCCACTGCATGACGTGAAACTGTCTCCTATAATGCATGGGAATTCAATAGACTAAAAATTTTTAAATTTAATTTTTTCGGGTCTACAATATTAAGAACAATAGATTCAACTTACCAGTTGTTAGATTGGAAATAGAGAAGCAGTTTGTTGTATTTCAAAGCATACAGGCGTATAATCAACTTCCTAACATACTGGTTGAGCCTATGTCCCATCAATGTTTCAAAATTAGGTATAGAAATGACTGTATGAATCACTACAATAATTGACATTTTTTGACGTATGCCTCATAAGCAAATTTTGCTTTTAATAGGCTTGTTCTCATTTTAATTTTACCTAGCATCATGTTCAATGTTTTTTAAAAGTTATTTTGAGAGCAATAAAGTGTAAAGTGTAAAAGTGTATCACTTCAAGAGAAGAAGAAACTCAGATGTACTGAAGACGTATCCTTCGGTATCTATGATACGCGGTGGGGAATTTAATTCAGCATTTTTTGCTGCCTTCTAATATAAAATTTTTCTGCTCTTCTTCTAAGGTGGGGGATGATTGTGCTGGCATAGATGAATTGACAAATCGTGAGTACTCATCTTTTATGACAATTTTACTCGTAGTTGGCCTTTGTGACGTATTCTCCAAATGCATATTATTAAGGGAAATATGTTATATGAAGACGGGTCTTCAATTATGCCTCTCTGTCATTTTTGACAGCGCGGGTACTCTAGTAAGCTATGCTTATAAAATTCTGATGATTTTACTTGATTAGTTACTTGCTTAGTTGTCACCGTGCACACAATCTCCGCTATTATACATAGGAATACACTGCAAGAAGCTTGGAGACTTCAGAATAATAACGCTTCAAGTTGTTATTTCCATTTATCATTAATATGGAGAAGCTTTGGGACCACTGCATCCTGGATACGGCTCTGTAGGACTTTTACTTCTGAAAAATAGTCGTCTCTCTGTATTTTGGTCCTTAGAAAATCTTACATAACCTATTTAAGTCCACGGATTGAGCAGAAGAAAATTGAATCCTCGGAATTGGTTTATAGTGACTCAACCGGTCGCTGACAGTCTAGCGTAAACTAATTACTTTCTCCATCTTCAGTGCTCGCCTTGCTTCTTCCTATATGATCACAGTTTTCACTTTACTTGGCGATCGTTGAATGCTCCCTCAACGCTTGCTGTAAGGTTAGTTTGTAGCATAACAGGTTAGGTAGGCTTACTTGATTTCCCATCTGCTCTGTAAGCCAGGTCGACAACTTTGGCAGGAAAGTATCACTGCCCTTTTACTCCATAATTTATGTACTCCCGGCTAGCATGGAGGGCTCTGGAAAATGCCCTCACGAGTGCACTGCGGTTCTTTCTTGCCACTTCACTTTCGTAATGTCATACTTTGAAAATGTTTTCGCCTTTACTCTCCAGTCAGTTGTAATGCGCTGGAAAAATGCCGATAGTATAGTGATATCTCGTCTGAAGTGTTGATTTGAAGTTGAGGTTTCCCGTCAGAAGTACTGGACCATAGCCTTATGTACCTTCGGCACCTGTACGCTGTAGCTCTATTAATTCGCTCTCTGCACTCATTCTGTCTGCTTGTCCCAAATGCAGGCGGCGTATAGTCTTGGGCCAAAAATCAGAGGTGTATCTTAGTCACTTGCGTCTGCCCTGTATGTACAGTAGGCACAGCACAAGGATTGACGCATGAGCATGGGCGTCGGTCGGTGTGCACGTTCCGTCCCCCACCCTCTTCCCTCTTAGTCCTATTCACCGTTATTTTTTTGCATACTATCGATTTTCCTGGTATGTCGTTTTCTTGCGCAGCAATTGGTAATGCATGTCTCTGTCGGTTTCCGGTCTCGTAACTCTTCAACACCAGGGCCCAAATTTATCCAGGTAGATGCATGCAGGCCTGTAAAGCCCATACAGTTTTTGCCCGTATTTATTATCAAGGGAGATGCATGCCTCTAAGGCCCTGCTCGTACTGTATTACACAGTTCCACCTGTAAGTTCATTTACGCAGCTCAGCCGCCCCTTAGTGTGTGAGAGCCCAAGCAGCATACAGCGAGTGCTCATATAGGTACTGGCTCGGCACACACGCGGACTTTTGCATAACTTTTTAGTTACTACTACAAGCGCAGCGTTTATAGTTGGTGTTTGTCCTTCGGAATGCAGAAATGTTGCATGTTACGTGGTAGAATCTGAAAAGTCCTACAATCTTGTAAATCTGGTCCCAAAAAGGTATGGACGTAATACAAACATGTAACTTGTAATCAAAATGCTGTTGGTTGCTTCCCTATATCTGATTCTTTCATTTATTCCTTAGATTTGGTCAGTCTCATTATGCGCTTATAAAAACCAGTATGTTTTCTCCACAATTAGGATTTTTCACCTCCTCTCTCTAAACAAATTATTGATATGACTTGGGAAGCATCAAGCTCTCCACCAACATATACAAATTCCAAAGTTCTCCAAAACGTCTCGCTACATTCAAGTCGGTGAACATCGCTCGAACCTAAAGTAATTCCATTGCCGCTGATTCGCTGTATTGCTGGTATTTTAAGCGAACTTGTTCTAAAATTTTGACCTTTATGGACTTTTATTTCCTTAGTGTGCCGTGGAAGCCTCCCTCACGCGAGATAGTGCTGACACTATCTTCACGCATTTAGAAATTCACCATCAGGGTCGTTGATTTCTTTTATGATATACGCCAATAAAATACGGAATAGATGGTGAGCTCTGTGGTGTGACCTAGAGCGAATTTCATACCATGAAAATGAAACTTACTTCAGTGAAGCACGTCATTTTCGAAAGGAAGAGCACTCGTCCATACTACGAATACTATATTGCTATTTGTTACTCACGATCTTCCCAAGTTTTGAGTGGTAACTAACATATAAAGCTCCTAACTCGATTTGGCATTAGTTTTGTGACCACAATCGCTGATATGAGTCAATAATTTTTTTTTTTTCGTTATTTACTGTCATCCAAGATAACGTGCCTTCGAAAGGACGAGCACTGTAAAACTTCGTACCTTGCTTTTCAAAATGCATTACTCCTCGAACATGGACCTTGCCATCTAGCTCTTTATGGTCTACATTAAAATATCAACTTTCATAGAAAAAAAAACCTGAAACTTTTCTAGAATTGCCCTTTCGCGGTGTAAATGGTTATAAGAAACTCTGTTTTACGTAAATGAAGTTTCCTCATTACACTGAAGCAGAAAGTTACGGCGAGGCATAACCCGGATAAGATATGCACCCAATGCATGGAGGGTGTGTCTACATCAGCTACCTTTCCTGTAAGTAGGTGTATATACAGTATGTGTCATGGAGACATTCGTGGCTACTAAATTTCTTTCCATTATTTTAGTTATTTACATTTCTACCTATTTGTAGGCTGGTATTCTTTTTCATATTCTCGTGCCTTTGCTAACTAATCTTCCATGCATATGCCAATACGGTTTGAGAAGTTTGTTTCATTCCACTTTCATGTGCCAGCCGCTGGCGGATAATTTTATACTTTCGCAGTGAGTTAGCTCTATTAATTTTACATGGATTATTTGGGAGTTGAGCTCCTCAAGGGAACCCGCACAATGGCGCACATGTTACTATAGCCAAAGCTTTTCCTTTGGGGCACGTTGTTTTTCTGATCACTTGGCGGCCTTCCATTTACAAATTACTGCTGATCACGTTTTGCCCTCTTCTTCTTCTTTTTCTTCTTCCCTTGCTGTGACCATGTGCGTTCATCCAGTATAGGAACATCCACAAGTTCAACATTTTCACAGACTTTCTACATGCCCCTTAAATTTTTTTTTTTTCGTTTTGAAACACAGTTTGCAGTGAATGGGAGACTGAATGAAACATCTATGCCGCAGTAAACTAAGGCTAACTTTGCCATTCTACGTCTAAGTAATCCTGTAAAATACGTGTTTGAAACGAATCGAAAGGTGAGAGTGTATGGGCGACAGGTCAGGGCTCTATATTTTTGTATTCGCGCCTCGCGTACATGCTGAGCGATAGCTGTTCGGGAAAAGAGGTTCAGTGCCTGTTAGACCGTTGTCGCAACGGCTGTGCTATGTTGTGGGCTGTCAGTTTCCGTAAGGAGTTTTTTTCTTTACCACATTGACCGGGTAGGCCTTAACTTTGAGCTTTGCATAATAGATTTAATGGAGTAAGAGAAACTCGTGCAATTTAGTAAAAATATAAACTTTATTCATCGCAAACAAAGAGTATCACATACATGCAGATTAGGAGGTGCTGCTTTGAAGTTTTTCCCTTGAACTGTGCTTTGCATAAATGGAAAAAAAAGTTCAACACATCGTCACTTCTCCTGGTGACCGCGCTGCACTACAGCACTCGTCTCGTACTGTTGTTCCCGCTGGCGAGTTAAGTTACTTGCCATATCCTGGAATGAGAAGGAATAAATTTAGTTTTCAAGCTCAGGTTATGTAAGTTTGCAAAATGATTCTTAGCTTATGGATCGTCATCGGCATTTACATCTTCGTAAATCATTGAGTTAGGAACAGCCTCGACGGAAGCTCCCGATATATTTTTTCTAGAGTTAACATTTTTACAACCTGTGTTCATTTTAATGTCAGATTTGAAAAAAGATGACATTGAATATACCTGAGGTTTGTTGGCCAGAAGCGTTTGTTGCGTTTGTTGGCCAGAACAGCTACCTCGTGGGTTCTTTCAGTCTTTAGTTGGCGCTGCGGTATGCATTCATCGCGCCCAAAAGTCCTTCAGCGAAACAATAAGTAGTTTTTTCATAGAAATAACACGTTTTAAAACGAAACCGTGGCGATGAATGGTCAGTGTGGGCTTGCTTCCAACCTACCGTACTGTATTTATTTTCCATTGATCAAATAATCTTATTACATAGAAAACCTGATAAGATGGTACGTTTAGGGGTTAGAGCACTGGGCGAATTAAGATATGAGTAGTGGCTACTCAATAACTTACCTCCACCTCCATGGTGACCACCTCCACCAAATCCTCCACCTCCACCGTATCCACCGCCACCGCCTCCGTGGCCTCCTTTGCCTCCTCCGAATCCTCCGCCGCCAAATCCACCACCACCGTATCCACCTCCACCGCCTCCTTTTCCACCTCCGAATCCTCCTCCACCGAATCCTCCTTTGCCACCACCGAATCCACCACCACCGAAGCCTCCTTTTCCTCCGCCACCGAAGCCTCCTTTTCCTCCGCCACCGAAGCCTCCTTTTCCTCCGCCACCAAATCCTCCTTTTCCACCACCGAATCCACCACCGCCGAAGCCTCCTTTTCCTCCACCGAAACCACCTCCTCCAAATCCACCTTTTCCTCCGCCGCCGCCTCCGTATCCTCCACCTCCGTGTCCTTTACCACCTCCGAATCCGCCACCACCAAAGCCCTTTCCTCCTCCAAATCCACCACCACCACCTCCTCCGTATCCACCTCCTCCTCCTCCAAATTTACCGCCGCCACCACCGCCACCATGACCTCTGCCACCACCACCGTAACCACCTGGTGATGTAAAAACAATGTCATTGTTACCATACGACTCCAAAGATCTCCTGAGTAAGCAAGCCATTGCATTTATAAATAATATATCGCTTTTTTTCTCTAAAGCTTTGGCATAGATTTATACGATTCTCTAACATATTATTTTCATTAAAAAACCAGTTTCAAAAATATAGATTTTAAAAACTATTGAATCTAAGGAATATTGCCAATGTGGTCACGCTTTAGTGTGTTTACATCGAAGTTTCAATCAACAAGAAAAATTTTCAGTACTATCTACTGTAGTAAGATTATTGAAGAAGTATGTTTTGTCTGCTTATTGAATTTTGAATTCTCAATAAGCAGTTTCACTCAGCAATAATTTAGCTCTATAGCAACCAGCATCAAAGGTAAAGGACGACTTTTGAGCAATGATACTCCTCCGAGAAATCGAAGGTTGATTATGTCGCTTTAGATTATTTTCCAATTAAAAATTGCACGCGTAATCTCTAAAATAATAGTCGTCAACAGAACTTCAGCTACAGGGAAACGAAACTTGAGTTAACCATCGAGTTTCAGTTATATGCTCATTCATAAAAAGTGTTGTGCAATGTACAAAACAATCTGAATTTTTTTGCTCCTCTGAGTTTACATGGAGCCCTTTACCTATGATAAACGAAGAAAGCCTTCACCGTTTTCATAGTGATTTGTCTCTCAGAAAAGGCAAGAACTTCCTTATTAGTTCCCTGATATTAACAAAAAGTTAGGAAATTTTTCATGAGTTGGCGTCATTGGCTGAAAATGCTATGCAGTAGATGTAGCTCGCTAAAGTTGCTCTCGAGCTATCTTATCGTCTCTTTTCCAATAGTTTAAAGCTTCTCGCAAGATATTTGGCAAACTCGTATATCTGGTAGAGAAGATTACTACTGATTTTTATTCCTGAGTTACAGGCATGAAGATTCATTATGTCGATAGATTATTAATCTACTTCTAAATACAGTGTCTTTATTAAAAACTAAAGTTTGCCGACGCAACAGTCATATGTCTAAATATTTAGATTAGATTAAGTTTGGCGAGCAAAACAAAAATATATATAAATATTATTGGTAAAATGACATCCAAATTATGAGCACTTGTCTTACCTCCTCCAGCAGCCGCGAGCGTTACGGCCACTGCCAGCAGTAGCGTCAGTCCCAAAAACGAATTCTGTTTCAGAAGAAAGACTTTCCTATATTATCCACATATTAATAACGACACACGTAATTTTATTCTACTCTAGACTGTGACGGTAAGGTCTCAAGACAAACTAGTTATCTTTCCTACAACTCATGTTTTTGAACTATATAAGAGTTCTTATCATGAACACTCTGTACCGTCTAATGCCTCCAGATCACAGTAAATAATCAAACTATAAAGGAAAAAAGATTGCTATTTTTTTACGAGAGAGAGAAACACACATAATATTATCTTGACCATGATGGCGTGGTACCGAAACTAAGTCAAACTAAAAGATGCCAGTCATTTTTTTTATTCAATATTGTTTTACGTAAGAGACGGTTTCCTTATCGTGTCCATCGATTGTCGAGTGACTACGTAAAAAAAATAAATTAAAATTGAAAATTTTTCCTACGCCACAAGAAATTCTTTGGCAGTTATTCAGAGCAGGGTAAAATTTCTAGACCAAAGTCCTATTCGTTGTTAATCTTCTGAAAATATGCTCTACAAATATAATTTTGCTGTGAAGTTAAGTAAGATTTTCAGAATATTAATGAAATTGGGTTTCTAAGAATTTATACAATATTAGGGTGAAGTTAGGTAACCTGAAATACCGGTGGCCGAAGGAGCTGGATATTCTAATTAATGTTTTTTTTTTTTAATTCAAAAGCATGAAATACAGCATGTAATACATAAAAATAACAGTCTCATCAAGTGAGGTAATGCATAACACGAATTCATATAAAATATGAATTTTGAAAATTTTCCCTGTTATCAACAGTAAATTAACATGTATTTATAGAATAAAAGTATCTCTGAGGTTTTTTCGCTTTGAATTTTAAAATATGTATTGGACTCATATGCTCAATCATTTTAGTGAATCTTAAGGTAATAAATACGGAACTAGAGATGTCTTCTTGGTTATATCTCCAGACATATCAATAGATATATCATATTCCTACTTAAAACTATGCTTTAACTTGTTGGAATGAAGTATCCGCGAGGTTATCCCCATTTACATTTTAAAGTGCACAATATATTGTGTGTTATATAGTTCCTACCTAACACCAAAAACATTAACTTCGACGTAACTGAAACTGTAAAATGTTTCACAGGTAGCTGTAGATTTAGTTCCCTGTGACTTATGATTATACAGGGAGCAGACTGCATTTAGGAGCGTATACTCACCATGGTGAAGTCACGTGGAAGCAGTGCTTGCAAGTGCCTCACTTCGTTCCATCATGTAGCTTATATAGACACCCCACAATGGTTCACCATGACAAGGCAACCGAAGAAAGTTTTGCCATAAGCCGGTGCTGTCCGCGACAATGATTGCGTCGTCGTTCGACCTTCGGAAACTTAATCGACTTGAGCGCCGGCGCCTTTTTCGACGGGAGAAGAAAGTCGAGGTTGCATAAGACATGAACGCTGATGGCCGTGTCATCCTGCGGTCTTGCGAGCTTCTGTTAACATTAGCTCTTAGGTGTACTACCCTCTCAGAGGGCACAGGATAGGCCATATAGGCTACATTAGCCCATCCTATGTCATATCGAACAGCGACCGCTGTAAATGCTATGAATTATGTTAGTCATAGTTAGGCAATGGAGGCGTATTTCCTCCGTGCCCTCTTTTATACTCGCTCTGATGATGCTTTTGTCTGTTCTGCCTTTCCCTCCCCAATTCCCTTTTCCCACGCCCGTTGATCCTGTGTTGATTTTCATGCAGTGGTTCCACATTTCCTTTCGAATGCGGCATACTATGCTTATGTCTCTTCTGTGTAGAGTATTACGGGCATCTTCGGGATTCAACAAGAGCTGGCATTTGTAAACACTTGGCCTCCCAGCCCACGACCCGCCATATCGCGACGGAAGGACACACACAGTGGAAAATAGACGTACTTGCGGGTTCTCCGTGGGCTGAAAATATTCTTAGCGTCAGCATTCGCCGACGGCTGAATTGTGCTAGCGTTGTTATGGGCTTTGTCTGCGGTCACATATACTGTTTCATTGTTTATAGCATTGAGTTTACCCTTTGCTGGCGTAATTATGCATGACTTTTTGTTAAAATGCTCTATTTTATCTTCCACAAATGGGGACATTAAACGGCAACAAGCTAATCTGTGTGGCTCTAGCCTTTTGACAAAGAGATGCCCTCAGGGGTATATTCTGGCGGGCCCTATCCCTGCCACAACATATTAGGGCATCACGCACCCAAGCGCCCCAGTGCCTTTTCCGCAGGAGATGTTGCAGCTTGCCGCAGTTCTTGCTGACGAGGTTAATTTTGTAAAGTGAGGTAGGTTCTCTACTTTTCCCTCTCTGTTCCGTGAGGTGGGCTGTCGATCGAGATAGCCAACCTAGTTCGCGGGATACCTCTAGTCTCTTTCGTGTGGAAGGCCACAAAAGGAGCCGTCCACTCGTGTGTCTTATACTATTCTTTACGCGTTTTTCCCGCCAGTAGTAGCGCACTGAGCCAAATTGAGTTCTTCCGGCGGGAATACCGAGATAAAATATTCCTACTGATATAACAATAGAAATGAAATTCACTGTTGAATCACCCGAGTTGCGGCTACGGTGGTACAACTGAAATATAATTAATTACTTTGACCAAGAGATATGCATTGCTGATTTCGGTTGTGTAAATGCGCTTTTTTAAAGTAAAGCACAGGGACTAAGCATCCCTTCAGGAGTGTTGAGGTTTCTGTGCACGATAACTCTCAGATGATGCGTACAAAATAATGTTATTCCAACGGAAAGGGCGAGAATAAGTTGTGTTGTGAAGGGTTATGGTAAACCAGAGAGTTGCACAATTACCTAAAATGAGAATCCTCGCGGAATCCCACATCCAGCAACACATCGCAACCTCACTCAACAATATTCTGACAGACACTGAGCCCCGAAGAGGCCAATAGGACACACATCCCACGCTGGCGCCTATACATTCTCGCTTTCATTTCGTAGCAGCAAGCTGAAAAAATGTAGTTAGATTTCATGTGGACTTTAAATGAGGGAGGCATTTAGCCTTTAACGCCTATGACGACCATGTTCGGTCATGTTTCAAGCAATGTGCTGTTTATTTGATAGTTATTAATCGGAATGTAGAGGGCTAACTCGTCCCTAAGTTGGCTGGTCCATCTTACCTGCTATAATTATAAACCTGTATGGCTTGATACAACTCACTAGTTATTTTGATTGTATGCCTAACTGCCTATAGGACCTCGTCCCTAGAAAATCGGTACTGGTTTTTTTTCGAAATCTCCCTCCGATTACAGTGTATCTTCCATCTTTTACAGTTTCCTAAAATTTTCAATGCGATTCTGATGCCTACAAGCGAGTATGAGATTGATGAACCAGTAGGCAGCGGTCTTATTAATGTATAGATTTTGTGAGTCGCTCAATTTCGTGTTGCAATACGAAAACAAAAGCCGTGGTTGCGCAACGCATTTCCAGAAGCGAGGTGTCAT